>JAUIMM010000671.1:600000-1062500 GCA_031769625.1 Taudactylus pleione
CAGGACCTGTTGTACACATGCGCAGACCGCTAACCATAGGAGATGTATGTTCATCATCGGATCAGGCCCATTGTCTCCCCATCTCCCTGTATCTAATTTCTGTCCCCTTCACCCGTCTCTCATTTCAGCTTTCCTCACCCCCTGTATTTTATGTCTGTTCTCCTCACATCCCCTTCTATCATGCCTATCCCCCTACCTTTCCTTCTCCTTGCCTCTCATCTCTGTCCCCCTCACCACTGTCTCTCTTTTCTGCTTCCCTCACCCCCCCTGTATACCTGTCTCTCATCTCTGTACTCCCCACATCACCCCCATCTATCATCTCTATCCCATAGCTCCCCTTCTCCCTGTCTCTCATCTCTGTACTCCCCACATCATCCCCCATCTATCATCTCTATCCCATAGTTCCCCTTCTCTCTGTCTCTTATCTCTGTACTCCCCACATCATCCCCCAGCTATCATCTCTATCCCATAGCTCCCCTTCTCCCTGTCTCTCATCTCTGTACTCCCCACATCACCCCCCATCTATATTCTCTATCCCATAGCTCCCCTTCTCCCTGTATATCATCTCTGTATTCCCCACATCACCCCCCATCTATCATCTCTATCCCTTAGCTTCCCTTCTCCCTGTCTCTCATCTCTGTATTCCCCACATCACCCCCCATCTATCATCTCTATCTCATAGCTCCCCTCTCCCTATCATCTCTGTATTCCCCATATCATCCCCATCTATCATCTCTATCCCATAGCTCCCCTTCTCCCTGTATATCATCTCTGTATTCCCCACATCACCCCCCATCTATCATCTCTATCCCTTAGCTCCCCTTCTCCCTGTCTCTCATCTCTGTACTCCCCACATCACCCCCATCTATCATCTGTATCCCATAGCTCCCCTTCTCCCTGTCTCTCATCTCTGTACTCCCCACATCACCCCCCATCTATCATCTGTATCCCATAGCTCCCCTTCTCCCTGTCTTTCATTTCCTGGTAATATATTGTTACAGCTGTTTATGTTATTTCCCTTATTATTAACACGTTTTTTCTATTTACTCTATACAGGAACGTGAGACCCTACTGTCACGGTACCAGAATGGTAATATGGAGGATATCATTTATCTGCAGAACAAGGCACCATCCTGGAACGAGGAGACCCAGTCCCATGTCCTAAACTTTCACGGACGGGTCACTCAGGCCTCTGTAAAGAATTTCCAGATTATTAATGATGGTGACCGTGAGTATCTCCTCAAGGAGGGAGAATATTGGGTACACTCATCTAAGGAATTTGCTCGTAGAACTCAGATTCCAGATGCATAGACCATAGTCATCTCTCATAAAATCTTCAGGGCTGCTTGATGACGATGCATGAACAGGGAAGCCCCCATCTGGAGTATACTGTACAGTACATGAACAAGGAAGCCCCCATGTGGAGTATACTGTACAGTACATGGACAGGGAAGCCCCCATCTAGAGTATATTATACAGTAGATGGACAGGGAAGCCCCCATCTGGAGTATACTGTACAGTACATGGACAGGGAAGCCCCCATCTAGAGTATATTGTACAGTAGATGGACAGGGAAGCCCCCATCTGGAGTATACTGTACAGTACATGGATAGGAAAGCCCCCATCTGTAGAATACTGTACAGTACATGGACAGGGAAGCCCCCAGAGTAAACTGTACAGTACATGGACAGGGAAGTCCCCATCTGTAGAATACTGTACAGTACATGGACAAAGAAGCCCCCATCTGTAGTATACTGTACAGTACATGAACAGGGAAGCCCCCATCTGTAGTATACTGTACAGTACATGGACAGGGAAGCCCCCCAGAGTATACTGTACAGTACATGAACAGGGAAGCCCCCATCTGGAGTATACTGTACAGTACATGGACAGGGAAGCCCCCATCTAGAGTATATTGTACAGTAGATGGACAGGGAAGCCTCCATCTGTAGTATACTGTACAGTACATGGACAGGCACGCCCCCATCTGTAGTATACTGTACAGTACATGAACAGGGAAGCCCCCATCTGGAGTATACAGTACAGTACATGGACAGGGAAGCCCCCATCTGTAGTATACTGTACAGTACATGGACAGGGAAGCCCCATCTGTAGTATATTGTACAGTACATGGACAGGGAAGCCCCCATCTGGAGTATACTGTACAGTACATGAACACCGCTGCAGGCACTTTTTAAGAATGAATTTGGGGTTTTAAGAATTGTACTTTGTTGAACCTGTTTGTTGTGTGTATTTTGTTTTGGCAGTGCACATTCTCCAGAGCCAGACGTACGTAAGTACGGGTAATGCAGTTAGACCTAAGCATTTTAAGTGCATATCTACTTACCACTGGTGTAACTGGGCTTTAATGGGGAGTTCTCGATGTTACCGATTGTTGAATACACTTCCTGGAGATGACATGTGTTACTAAGGGAAAATGGGCATCGTGTGTCAGGCTGGTGGGCGTCTATATACACACCGCGATCGCACGCCAAGACATAGTGGGCGTGCTAATGTCTTGCTGTGCGATCACGGGATTTGCATACTTTGGCAGCTGACGGCTGCGAGCGAACGCATCTAGCGAGCGGGTCTGAATCAGGCCCTATGTTCCCTACCACATGTACACACCCTTACACACTAGGGTTCATTTGTGTTGGGAGCCAATTAACCTACCAGTATATTTTCGGAGTAATTTGCACCTAAACCAATGACAATGCGCCAATAATTGAAAACCTGATTTATATATATATATATATATATATATATATATATATATAAATATATATACAGTGGCGGCTTCAGGCATGGGGCAGTTGGTGTGGTTCCCCTATTTGAATTTATATAACAAATAAAATAACATTTGGAGGGCGCACTATAAACGTAAAGTCTTTAACAGGAAATAAGAGCTTTGACACAATATAATAGCAATAGGAGGAAAGTCCAATCGGAAATGTCGATGCTGGACAATGATGAAAATGATCTTTTCTTTGAACAATCTTCAGCGGATTTTTTGTACAATTTTTCAACAAGTTTCTAAAAAAGACCCTCTCACCAAAGAACACCCAGACACATGGCCAATAAGGCCTCACATTAGCTTCAATCAAAAAGATAATATTTGTTAAAATGAACTTGTCAATTGACATAAAATATTAATTAATTAATAAAAAATTGCTTGCATCAATAACAATCCATTGCCACAGTATTATCATTATTATCAATTATTTATATGGAGCCACAAGTGTTCCGCAGCGCCTTACACAGTACATAAACAAATAAGTTGACCAGTGACTTACAGTATAATACAGGACCAGGACATGGATAATATACATTGCTGCATAAGTGACCATAACACCCAGATAAGCAACATAGCAAAGTAGCCAAGTGTTAGGTGCCCTAGTGGGGAGTAAGAAGTAGATGAAAGTAGAGCAGAAGAAGCACAACAGGGTAGAGGGCCCTGCTCGTAAGAGCTTACATTCTAAAGGGGAGGGGCAGACAAACAGGGGTGACACAGATGGGGGAGGCAGGGAGGAAGGAGTATGTAACGGCAAGTTAGGAAAATATGAATCCTGCTGCTGCCCACATAGGGCTTATTTATTTATTACCAGTTATTTATATAGCGCACACATATACCGCAGCGCTTTACAGAGGATATTTGTCCATTCACATCAGTCCCTGCCCCAGTGGAGCTAACACTCTTTGGCCCTCATTCAGAGCCATTCGCTATTTGCGTTCGTTCGTTCAAAAACAAGGGGTGGCTATGCAAATGATCCGTTCGCACATTGCAGTCTGTTCACACCTCTAAGTCTGAACGAGCGAGCAAAACATACGCTCATTTATTTGTTAAAAACGCCCCCTGGCCGCGCGCACCCTACGTCATGTCCGCTATTTATTAGATTAATCGAGTACATCGTACAGCGTATGAACTGCTCGCTATTCTTGTGGTTGGTTTTTTCAACCACTATTTTGCGAGCAGTTCTGAGTTAAAAAAAACCAAGTGACGTGGTCGATGACGCTGCTGTATTAATTATGCACACCCATAAAACGCCCGTTTTGACCTTTAAGCACGCCTGCGAACGGATCTCCACTCCCCGTTTTCAAGCACCTTCCCCTGTTACCACCCACATACGCCTCCTCCTGTCACTCAAAATAGCAGGCTCTCGCTATATAGCGTACAAACGATTTTTGGCCGCACTGACTGGTTTGCGCATGCGTACTAAAAACCATACGCATGCGCAGATGTGCGAACATCGCTCGGAACAAGCGTACTGCCGCTAGCGAGTGGCTCTGAATGAGGGCCAATATTCCCTATCACATGCTCACATACTTGGGTTAATTTTTGTTGGGAGCCAATTAACCTACCAGTATATTGTTTGGAGTGTGGGAGGAAACCAGAACAGCTGGAGGAAACCCACGCAAGCACAGGGAGAATATACAAACTCCACACAGTTACGGCCATAATGGGAATTGATCCCACGATCTCAGTGCTGTGAGGCAGCAATGCTAACCATTACACCATCTGTACTGCCGAATCTCTTACAGCAGGTTCCTCCCTTTGGGCAATCGGATTACAAAGACTAGTATATATGTTTGTAAATGTTACAACACATCTTTTCATTGGCTGGTGTACCTTATAAATGGGCCATACACATGAATGGTGTTGCACAGTGGAAGGTGGTGACAGTGCCTGTCTTTTCTCATGCAGCGGAGAGTATCCTCTTGCAGTTTGGCCGTGTTGCGGATGATGTATTCACCATGGACTTCAAATATCCGCTGAGTCCAATCCAAGCTTTTGGAATCTGCCTGTCGAGTTTCGATGGCAAACTGGCCTGCGAGTAGATTCCAGGTGTAACAGGAGCCAGACTGGTGACTGATGGCGTTACGGTGACTGCCAGATTTATCAATAAGGAGACACAGAGAGAAAGTATTTATTACAGCACTAATTAAAGCCTCTGCGAGGAATAGACACTTTAATTTTGTAAATAAATGTATGGATCATACCTGCGTATTGCTGGAGTCAGTATTTGTATGTGAATATTTGTGTACAGTATATATGTCAGAGTACAAAGCAACAGAGGGCGACAAGTAACAACATACGTGGAGCTTTTTCGCACTTGCGATCATTCCCGGAGGGGATTTTTCTTTTTCTTACATTTACATGAGCAGGAACAATGCATTTTATAGGCCTGATTCAGAGATGTACACAAATGCGATTTCGTTCGCTGAGCAATTGCGAAAATTTACTAATGACTCAGACACCGTCTTGAGACACCCACTGCTGGCATCTCGCCCCCGCCGCTGATGTACAATGACAGGGCGGCTCTCCAAAGACACTGAGAGCTCTCCAGCTGCGAGCTGGAGAGCGAATTCGCAGTGACTGACTTTGGCACGCCCACAATACGGTCCCGACACACCTGCATTTTTCTAGCCACCCACTCTCTCTTCCCCAAACGCTGACTACCTGTCACTCACTTTGCGAATAATGTGTGCGATATCGCAAATCACTTGCCGCACGTGGCAAAAAAAAATCGCTCCATTATGTACAGCTTAGTCGTTAGGATATTTTCGACAGTCTGCGGCGTACGGGATGGCAGCAGAGACGGGCACTGCGCATATCTCTGAATCAGGCCCTGCTGTATATTAAGTTTCCCATGAATATATGTCCATTTAAGGACACACATTTAAAGTGTAATTTGCGATAAAGTGACATCTTTTCAATATTCATACAAATATTTAGTGTCCTCTAGTGGCAGCTAGAGGTACTTACACGCCATCCTGTGCATGCAATTCAGGACTCTATGTAGGACAGGTCTTGGGTTAAGCTCAGCCACTGATTTGTCAGCAGAAGTTGCTTCTAGTAAACTGGACACTCCCATTCTATTATTATATAAAGACAGATGTGCAGCATCAGATATCTGCCAGTATCAGGAATCTGCCAGGAGCGGGCCATTTATTGCCACCATGGCCACAAGGTGGGGCATCTGTGCAGCAGGGAAAATTAGCAATGATTTCATGGTAGCTCTGCAGACCCTGCCAGCTCAGGATCACCAGGTGAGTTCTGCTGGACCCTGCATAGGTGGCTTTAAATGACTTTGCATGAAACAAGAACAGTCCCAGAAGCAGCCTATCTGGCATCACAGTCAGCGCCCAAGCGCAGCATGAACACAGTAAGGAAGGTGACAGCACAACAGTCACCTATAGAACAGACATAGGGAACATTAGGATGCAGCAAGTGCATTATCCAAATACTAACATACTGTATGTGAGGGCGGCTACTTTTAATCAAGGACATAAAAGCAATGAGATCAGCTGAATGTTGAGGTTCTAGCACGACTGTAACGAACTATTTCATGTTAATTGAAGGTAGCAAAAGTTCATTTAGATATTGTGAATAAATATGATCAACATTCGTTCTCAATTTGCTATCACCGTATTAAGGATAAAGGATTAGGCAGGCCCGGAACACCGCCACACCTATGGATAAGGTAAGGGTTAACGAAAAGGTCTGGCTATCAAAACGTGAGGTTAAAAAAATAAATAAAAAAAGTCTAATATTTATTTTCCGTGGAAATATTTAATTATATTTAAAATAATTGTTTTGCTTATTTAAACTACATTTCTTTATACTTCAGAAACATTATATAAATATATATATACAGTGGGAAATTGCAACTTATTTTTTATTTATTAATGTGTGGTTCTTTATATTTTTTCTTTTGAAATCTTTTTCTTTACATTTTATCATAAACAATACAATATAGCTTTATCTCTTTTTTTGCAACTTGTTTTTATTTTTATTGGGTTGGTAAATAAATATTTTTTTATTTGGAATATGTATATTCTTTCATAGTATCAAGTTGACAGCGATCAGCCGATTTGTGTACGTACTGTAGTGTGTGTCCATCCCTGACCTATTACTAATTGATATGTTGGTGATTGTACCAGCTGTACAGTACAGTTCCCAGTATCACCCCTCTGGGTGCCCACAATTAAACACAATGGATGACTGGTTCTGCCCAATACTAGAAAATGTTATTTGCTCCCAGTAGTATTTTGAAGCACCAGGGTGTAGTAGTGACAGACAGCAATGAGAGGAAATGCTATATGTAGCATATCGGCCATACCTGGACAGTATATAATATAGTATACATACTTTCATTTTTACAACACATTAAAACATCAATCTGTTGTTCTTTTATTACAGATTTGTGTAAACGTTTCATTTCCTTTCTATACTCTGGAGACCTGCCAGTCCAATAATAGGCATATATTTACTAGTGGAGGCTGCTATAGTATTTGCACAGAGAAGTTACATAAATTGTGATTAATATAGAACCATGGAATAGTGCCAGTGTCCAAAATAATGACACGTGGTGCCGTATATTTTGTTTATGTGTACTCAGTTGCATGGATTGGTCCAATATTACAGATAGTGTATTCACTTTTGACCAGTGACTGAGGTACTTCATGACCAGTATTCACAAAGCATCACACTATTCATGGGCCTGTTTCTCACATATATCTGTTCAGTCCACATAGCTGCGGCTAACGTGGTGTGGAGGTGACAATCGTACGTTACCTACCGGGCAATAACGTCTGAACAAAGCATCTTTCAGATACTATATAAGAGTAGCCTTGTTTTAGCAGAAGACCTACAAATGAGAATAGTTATAAATAATGTCCTTTTAAGCTGCTAATAAAAAGTATGCCTCAATTTTACTTGTAGTATGTGTCTACCAGCAGAACTAAATCATTAAATCATTTGACTGGCACATTATGGCCTAGAGCAGCGGTTGCCAATCTGGGTGCCGCGGAGCACTTGCAGGGGTGCCACCGGTTGGAGTTTCCAGGACCAAATCAAATTATTTACGGTCCATGCACTGGAGTAACTACCGTAGGTGCAGGGTTTGCGGCTGCTATGGGGCCCCGGCCGCCTCTGGAGCCCAGCACTCCCCTTGTTGCACCTACGGTACCAGGCCAGCCATGGTAGCGTCCTCCTTCAGCAGCAGTGTGTTGCGCTGCACAAGACAGGCACATCTGCACTCCTGGTCAGCTTCACCTCCATCTCTGCTCACTGACTGACACTGCGAGGAGGCGTGACCATGATCCGGGGATGTCCCAGCATCAGTCAGTGAGGAGAGATGGAGCCAACCGGGAGAGGAGGTGTGCCTGCCCTGTGCAGCACATTGCTGATAGAGGGTGTGGCCACGGAGCACAGGTAAGTCGAGGGGGGGAGGTGCAGAGGACCTAGGGGGGCCTGTATAAATTTTGCTATGGGGCCCCCCTACATTATGTTATGCCCCTGGATCCATGTAATAGGAAAAACAAGAGCTGGTGGCTGCAAATCATAACATATGTAGACAACACAGAAGCACGACCCTGTCCCCACCACATAACTGACCCAATGGATGACAGATACTATAATCAAAATTTACTTCATTTAACATAGATTGGAGAATTTCTCTTTTGACCTAGGGGTGCTGTGAAACAGATGCTGATACTCTTGGGTGACATGATTCAAAAAAGTCTGGGAACCCCTGGCCCAGAGTCTAAAACTTGAATTAATTAGAGAAATTGATTAGATGTATGAACCTGCAATATGGCGTTTAGTGGTGTCAGCACACGTTAACGTACGTATTAATGTGGGGTTGGGTCACCCAAGTCCTTCTGTTCATCTTATCCTCTAGACTACACGTCTTTCTCATCAAAATGATAACCTTGCTTTATAATCAGACATAGCGTGACTTCAGTTTTCAAGGATGACTGTATAAGAGATCTCGCTGCAATGTCTATGTGTAAGGCACCGCTTTTTTTTAACTTGGACTGCGCTATTCTTCTAACACTCCTCCCCTTCCCTTTCTCCGTTATACACCCCCATTCCCCGTAATCATGTGCTGGAAATTCAATAAAAAGTATTTGGTTTTTGATGTTTTTATTTTTTTTTTTAAAAACTTGTTACAGAATCCGAGAAGGGTTGTACAGGACTCAGTAAGGGTGAGCAGATTCTGCATAATACACTAGACAAAAGTGATTGGACACCCCCATGTTTCAGCTGGTGTGACATGGGTCCACTAATTGTAATGCATGGTCACATTAACTCTGAGAAGTATAGAGATGTTCTCGATAACTCTGTGCTCCCTACGTTGTGGCCATTCTGTGGAAACAATAAATGTTTTTGTCAGGACGACAATGCCACCTGTTGTATTTCAAAGGGCGACCCTGGACTGGCATACAGAGAATTCGGTAACCGGCCTGCTCAGAGTCCAGATCTTAACCCCATTGAGAACCTCAGGGATGAATTGGAGCGATGGGTGCTGTCACGAACCAGGGCCGACTCGCAGATACAACAATCTGGATCAGCTGATTGTGACGCCGATCACTTACCAGAATATACGATTCTTCTGCCACTACGCAGAGTTTCTGCGATCTCCAAACAGATTAATAATAAATAGGGGTGTGCACCGGCCACTTTTTGTGTTTTGGTTTTGGATCTGGATCTTTCTTCGTGTTTTGGATCTGGATTGGTTTTGCCAAAACCACCCTTCCGTGTTTTGGGTTCTGGGTTTTGTGTTTTGGATCCGTATTTTTTTTAAAAAAAGCATAAAAACAGCTAAAATCACAGAATTTGTGGGGTTTTCTGCTCCTATGCTATTATTAACCTTAATTTCCACTAATTTCCAGTCTATTCTGAACACCTCACACCTCACAATAGTGTTTTTATGTCCAAAAGGTTGCACCGAGGTAGCTGGATGACTATGCTAAGCGACATGAGTGGGCGGCACAAACACGTGGTCCATCTAGGAGTGACACTGCAGTGGCAGACAGGATGGCAGTTTGAAAAACTAGGCCCCAAACAGTACATAATGCAAAGAAAAAAAAGAGGTGCAAAATGGAATTGTCCTTGGGCCCTCCCACCCACCCTTATGTTGTATAAATAGGACATGCACACTTTAACAAACCAATCATTTCAGCGCCAGGGTCTGCCACATGACTGTGGCTGAAATGATTGGTTCGTTTGAGCGCCCACAAAACAAGCTGGCAATTAATGTGTCCCTGCACAAACTGGCTCTACGGAGGCAAGATTTCGTCCTCATCCTCCTCATCCACCGATTCCTTGGATAAAACAGGACAAAGGGATTTAGGTGTCCCTGGACTGCTTACGGTCTTACCCAAAGTTTCTGAACTTGACAGTAACTTTTTATGAATGCGCTGCAGGTGACGTATAAGGGAGGATGTTCCTAGGTGGTTAACGTCCCCTACCCCTACTTATTTCACCTTTACATATGGTACATATGGCAAGACAGTTGTTGTCCGGATTTGGATAGAAATATTGCCAGACCAAAGAGGTGAAATGTTTGGTCTTCTGCCCAGGCATGACCGTGATGGGATTTTTCATCCCATGGACAACAACTGTCTCCCCCGAAGCCTGATTTAAACAAACCACATCACCATCAGAATCCTCCTCGCCAACTTCCTCCTCAGCGCCAGCTACACCAGTATCCTCATCCTGTTGTACTTCAACAGTGACATCTTCAATTTGCATATCAGCAAGTGGACTGTGGGTGCTCCTTTCAGCACTTGCAGGGGGCGTGCAAATGGTGGAAAGAGCCACCTCTTCCCGTCCAGTGCTGGGAAGGTCAGGCATCGCAACCGCCACCACACATGGACTCTCCTTGGGGATTTATGATATCTTCTTAGAACGCACAGTTCTTCGCTGTGCTTTTGCCAGCTTAACTCGTTTGATTTTTTTAGCGGGAGGAGGGCTTCCATCGTCATGTGAAGCTGAACCACTAGTCATGAACATAGGGAAAGACCTTAGCCGTTCCTTGCCACTCTGTGTCGTAAATGGCATATTGGCAAGTTTACGTTTCTCTTCAGATGATTTAAATGTTTTTTTCAAGGTCATTTTCCTGAACTTTGTCATTTGGGATTGTATGTGCCCTCTACTATGACATTGGGCATCGGCCTTGGCAGACGACGTTGATGGCATGTTATCGTCTATGTCATGACTAGTGGCAGCAGCTTCAGCACTAGGAGGAAGTGGTTCTTGATCTTTCCCTATTTTATTTTTATCGGAGAAAGTTTGGTCCTCCATTTATGTTATATTGATATATACGTGCGGCTAAGGCGCACACAAACACAGAAAATAATTTTTTATTTTTGCTAGAGACTAGTGCACTTTGTGGGTTACACCACCCTTTAAGAAATGAGCCAGCCGGCTCTTTACTTATGGGACACAGGCGCACGCTTGCCGCTGCTCCTTTGTTGATGCACTTGCAGCCACAGTGCACACAATTCACAAACACAGAAAATATATATTTTTTTTGTTTGGAGTGTACTTTGGGGGTTACAGCACCCTTTAACGGACAAGCCAGCCGGCCTTTTACTTATGGGACACAGGCGCACGCTTGGCGCTGCTCCTTTGTTGATGCACGTGCAGCCACAGTGCACACAATTCACAAACACAGAAAATATTTTTATATTTTGTTTGGAGTGTACTTTGGGGGTTACAGCACCCTTTAACGCACAAGCCAGCCGACCTTTTACTTATGGGACACAGGCGCACGCTTGGCGCTGCTCCTTTGTTGATGCACGTGCAGCCACAGTGCACACAATTCACAAACACGGAAAATATATATTTTTTTTGTTTGTAGTGTACTTTGGGAGTTACAGCACCCTTTAATGGACAAGCCAGCCAGCCCTTTAATTATGGGACACAGGTGCACGCTTGGCGCTGCTCCTTTGTTGATGCACGTGCAGCCACAGTGCACACAAGTCACAAACACAGAAAATATATATTTTTTTTGTTTGGAGTGTACTTTGGGGGTTACAGCACCTTTTAACGGACAAGCCAGCCGGCCTTTTACTTATGGGACACAGGCGCACGCTTGGCACTGCTCCTTTGTTTGAAGCACATGCAGCCACAGTGCACACAATTCACAAACACAGAAAATATTTTTTTATTTTGATTGGAGTGCACTTTGGGGGTTACAGCACCCTTTAACGGTCAAGCCAGCCGGCCCTTTACTTATGACACAGGCGCACGCTTGGCGCTACTTTGTTGATGCACGTGCGGCTACTGCGCACACAGTCACAAACAGAATTTTTTTTTATTTTTTTGCACTCTGGGGGAGCACCCCTGATGGACAGAGCACCCCCTGGACAACACTACAGCACCCCTTTAGGACTGGGACACTGCACAGGACTTTGGAGTGGACACAGCCCCTATGGACAACTGACTGCACAACACAGTACAGCCAGCCCCTATCCGAGTCAGGCGGGAAAAGTCGAGCCTGCCTCGGATCGGCCTCGGATCGGGGGGCCTCGGATTTCAGAAATCCGAACCCACTCACCCCTAATAATAAATCACATTCAAATTGCACACAGGTATGTAGCAGGGGCCTCACCAGCCACGCAAGTTCAACAAGAATCATGGAGAATATGCTAGATTAAATGTGTTTAATCCAAAAAATATTTTCAAGGTTTAGTTGCAAAATATTAATAAAATGACAAACAGATTATAAGACAAATATTTTCTAAAAATAAAAGAGAAATAACTCAGAGTTCTCGAACCCTGACGTGAAGGAGACATTTGAAGCATCGGATCCAGGCCAGTTGTCAGGACTCTCCTTAGGCACACAGAGCACTTATCATTGAGGTAGAAGCACAGTTATACCCTCTCAGGTGCATCAGCCCCTCTCTCTTTGCTGTACACTGGACATAAGAAATCAGACACACTCTTCCACATAATTGTCTATAGGAGATAGGGGGGTTTGAAACAGGGTGGATGGGGATTTAGAAACCAGTCAGCAGGTAACATAACATAGATTCCTGCTATCATCCATCCTATAGGATTTATATCCCATGGCCTGGCTCATCCAGGTCTGTCCATCTGAAAATGAAGGATTCATCTCTCCCCAAACTTTATGGCCTGTAGAGATAAGAGATGGTTATCTGGATGTCTAGTTCCAGGAAGACAGAAATTGCTCCTTCTCCCCCAAGCCTTGTAGGAATACAGGTCAAATACAGGACACAACCTAGAAACCATTTTGACACACAAATTTATATATACACATTCAATGTGTGCGATAACATCAGAAATAATGATTTGTAGTGCCAGACCCGTTTACATGTGTTTTACAAATGTTAGAAAGGCATGGTACACGTATTTATATAACGCCAGTTGGTACGTGACAGGTAACACGCATAACACAAGCTTATCTGCAAGTAGCCTGCTGCGCGTCTACATAGTAGAAACTGCAGGCGTGCCAAATGTATGTACAATAGCGGTGTGGTCATGTAGTGTATACAACTCCTATGTGTCCAGGCTTACATGGTGACCGTAAGTACAAGTCATACTAAGATAACAGTTTATTTCTTCCCCGCAGGCAGTGTCGGTTGCAGATAAGGACCTGAAGCGGGCTAAGGAATTTGCCCAAACTCACAACATTCAGAAAGCCTATGGTTCATATGAGGAACTGGCCAAGGACCCAAATATTGGTGAGGATTTGCTTTGTTATAGTGCGGGGCGCAGAGCATCCAGCATAACCTCTTCTAGTACAAAATGCTCTGCAGTTAAACTACCCATGTAATTCTATAGGACAGTTATCGGGGATTATTATTATTATTTTTCATTTATAAAGTGACATAATACAACAGTACGCTGTATGTAGAGGGGACGAATCATGATAGAAACCACATGACATGCAATCACATGACATGACATGCAATCACATGACATGACATGCAATCACATGACACAGAAGGAAAGCAGGACCCGGCCCAAACAAGCTTTCAGTCCAAAAGGTGTGAGGTACACTTGATACATGAGGCAGCGCATCCACAATATTCTGGCCCAGTGAAGCACCCACATCAGTTTTAGCACTCGTTGCGTATGATATACCTTGTTGATAAATGAGGCCCTTGGTTATGATTTGTGCGCAATTGTTCATATAGGGTAAACGAGAACTGTAAAAATAGAAACATCTCACTGGGGGTGTGGGGGGCAGCCTGTGGTTGCTCTTGAATTACAAGAAGCTTGGTAGTAGATTTATTGCTCACTGTCTTTGAAATATAGAACACTGGGCCTAATTCAGACCCGGTTGCAAGCGCTGAGTGCTCGCAACCGGGTCGATGTTTGCCAACTGGGCATGCGCATGATGGAGCCGGCTCCATCGTGCGCACGAGCGAGACCTGGCTAGCAACGGGTGCTGCGTCGCTCCGGGTCTCGCACCAAAGGGGGCGAGCTGTCGATGGTGATTGATAGCTCGCCCCATTTGGTAGGCGTGGCCGGGGGGTGGCTTCACAAATGGAGGCGTTCCCAAGCGAACGCCTGCTGTTTGTGGGTGGTCCCACTGAAATCACCATCTATTAGAGCCAGAAACTCTCTGGGGCTTGTGGCCATGAGACCCTACCATAAGGGTCTCGACGCAAGCCCGATGGTCTTGACCATCGCGACCATCATCCTGGCCGCTCGCTATAGCTGTGGGTGGTCACACACAGCTATGCGAGCGGCCAGGAGGCCGCTCCAAAAAAAACAAAACGCCCTGATTCAGAGCGAGCGCTCTTTCAGAGCGTCCGTCTCCGAATCAGGCCCACTGTCATTCCACTATCAGTGCTCATAAAGCTGCGATGGAGGAAAATTGTACGGATTTCTGCAATTTCTATAGCCGCCACAAGGTGGCAGTAGAGCTTGCTACAATATTTGCGCACAGTAATTTAAACTCACCTTCCCAGTACACAATATGTCGTGCAAGACGTAATGGAGTAAATTCTTAAAAAAACACAGCTACAAAAGCAGACATCCCTGCACTACAAGACCTTCTAATGGATCGTATGAGGTTCATTTGCCTCAGATATTCAGAAACCTCAAACCGCACGACCAAATTTCAGCACAAGGCCGAATCCTCCCAAACAGAGACTATTAGAGATAAGTCACATATCTGCAAAATCACACAATCGGTGGAGCCATGGTTGAACCGTACCTTATACGTCTTTATTCAAGCATGATTAAATAGCAGGACGATCGCTATATCCAAATTGAATGGTCACACAGAGCCCTATGCCCTGGGCTGAAGAATCAGGGCCTAATGAGATACATAATTATTATAATGATCAATGGCATGCAGAGACCTTCCCTATATTCTAGTTAAAGACTTCATACTCCATGTATACTAAGGCTTGGCTCAGAAGATATAACCTGCACCCTCTATGAACACAGATACAAGTATCAGGGTTTTCCTTGAACTAATAATAGTAATAATAATAATAATAATAATAATAATAATAATAATAATAGTGCAAGATTAACAATAGGGCAGCCGGGGCAGTCGCCCAGGGGCCCAAACACACTCAGTGGCCCCAACCCATAGCTACATCACCAACCAGTCTAGGGGCAGCTGGGGCTGTTTGCAGCTGGGGTTAAAAACACCAAGTGTTAAATGCACAAAGTGTGATTACATAACAGTTAATCAAACAGTTGAACAAACATTGACCAACATCTAAGGTAATTTCAGATTAAGAAACTGATTGCTTTAAAATTTGTCTAAAAATAACAAACCTAAAACTCACCATGTACTACACATTTCTTTTTATCAACTCTCTCCTTTGTATTTTCTCTAAGGATATAACATCCCCAACTCTCCCTGCATCTCCCCTCTCTGGGCACACTGCCACCCTATTGAGTCACTCACCTCCTCTAAAAACTAATGAGCTTTCTTTTCATCAAAGATTGACAATTACAGCCTCATTGTGTCACTATAAAAAACTTTTACACACCTACAACTATATCTACTTCTCCATCCTTCTGCTTTTATTATCTGGTGACATATCACCAAATCCAGGCCCCTCACACATACAGCGGATTTACTATGGAATATATATCCTGCCAACCTCACATGTCTCCCATCACACTCCAAATCAATAAATGTGCCTTATAGAATTCACACTTGATCACAACTTATTATTTTACATCTGAACATCTCTTTACAATAACTGCTTTCACCAATTTCGACATTTACCTGAGACTGCTGGTTCACACGTTAACCACACTCTCTAAATAACAAGAGATATGGTAAGAACTTACCTTTGTTATCTCTGTTTCTACGAAGTCCATAGGGTCCACAGGGTTGACCTTGGGGTATAGGTTGGGAACCAAATCCGGGCACCACGCAGTTAAAGCTTTTAGCTCCCAGGATGCACTTGGGTCCACTCTCCCTATAACCCCGCCCCCCAGCCAGAGGCACCTCAGATTGTAAGTAGCCAAAGGCCGGAGGAGGAGAGAAAAAGAGAGAGAAAACTGGAACACTCTAGAACCATACTCACAGAAAAGGAGACGGGAAGCCGGTGACCAGTAACACAGCCCATATGAAGCCAGGTGCGTCAGGGCGGGCGCCCTGTGGACCCTATGGACTTCGTAGAAACAGAGATAACAAAGGTAAGTTCTTACCATATCTCTTGTTTTCTACTTCAGGGTCCATAGGGGGTCCACAGGGTTGACCTTGGGGATGTCCCAAAGCAGTTCAACCAAGGGTGGGGACGCTCCTGTGCTGAGAGGAGAATCCGTCGCCAAAAAGGAAGCATCCTGAGAGGCAAAGGAAACCAATGCCTAGAACCTTAAAAAGGTATGGACAGAAGACCACGTGGACACCTAGTAAGGCAAAACAGCCGAGGCGCCACGACGAGCCGCCCACGAGGGTTACACGGCCCGAGAAAAAAACAAGCCTCAACGACAGAAATGCCCACCCATGGGTAGGCCCCTGAGGAAGACATACGAGGCCATCCAGTCAACATTTCATTATAGGCCGGCCATCGTTTCCTGTTAAAACCAGAAACCGCAGACCACCAATAAGGAGTCCGCTTACCATAAGGAACTTGAACGGATCACATAAAGCCAAAGAGGCCGGACCACAGTCCATGAGGCCACAACAGCCGAGAGGACTGGGAACTGAATGGCCATACCATAAGTTCCAGAATAATATGGAACCTAAAAACCACTTTAAGAAGAAACACAGGGCGAGAGCAACTCACACCCTGACATGATGCCCTCCAGAAGAGGGAGCCACATGAGAACGCTCCCCATTCAGACACTCTCCTGGTTGATTTAAACACCCTGAGAGAGAGAGAGAGAGAGAGCTTAAACAATAGACCATGTAATGGCTATCACAACCAGCGGTTCCATTGACTGTCCCCGGAGGGAACAAAGAACCACTACCAACTCCCCAGGAGTCCCTAGGGAGGATAAGTGGAGACATAATCCAGAAAACACTCCAAAGGATGAACTGGATACCAGAGCGGAGCAATTCCATATCTTAACCATACCGACAGTGTAGAGATCCGCACTGTCAGGAAGGCCAGGCCAAGGGTGAAACCCAAGCCAGCTGGAAGGAATGCCAGAATATCTGGAAATCCTGGACACCGGAGGATCGTATCGACAGGTACGATACCATAAGAATTATGTATGCCACAGTCCGTGGCAGATCCCAGCAAAGTCTGGCCTATCTGCTCTAAACATCTCAATGAAGACAGAGCCAGGGAAGCCCGAGGACCACAGTAGGGGCGCAGTTAAAGACAAGCGATCCAGATCCAGGGAAAAACAAGGACCCTGAGACAACAGGTCCAGATAGTGAAGCAGTAGGAACGGAGCATCGAGGAGGAGACTCCGAAAATCTTAGTACCAGTGATGTCTGGGACGACTTGGAGCCCCCAGAAGGAAAGCCCCTCCGTCTCGAATTAAACTTCCGAAGACCTCGAGGAAGAAGGGAGACCGGAGGACACAGGTACACAAAGTGGAAGGACCACTTCACTGACAAGGAGTCACTGAAGGTAGCTTCAGTACTCCTAGAGCTGGACTGTAACACCGGTAATGTGTGATCGAGTCAGAAGGCCATGGGGATCAATCCCCTCAGGGAGGCCCCCTCTGCTCACCAGGAGTTGAAACCTCTCTTGGAGAAGAGACTAGTCCCCGGGATGCACGCCGTGACGGCTGAGGAAGCCCGCTTCCCAATGGAGAGCTCCGGGAATAAACACCGCAGAGTTGGCCAGGAGAAGACCCTTGGACTATGTCAGAATGGGTGACATTCCTAACATTGCCACCCAACTACCAGTGTTGCCTAGATGGAAGCCACTGTTGTGACACTGTCGGACTGAACCTATTCAGGTTAACCGTGACAAATGGGTTAGGCCAGAGTGAAAGTCCAAGACAGCTTAAAGTATCAACAAGTTAAGTGGCAGGGCAGAAGCGACAGACGTCCAACTGCCCCGAAATGAATGCGGACCAGACACTGTCTTTAGCAAAGAACACCCTGGACGAGATGGCCATAGCCACCCGGACAGAGACCAACTCGCCTCCGTAGAAAGTATCATCGTTCGAACAGTGATCCGATGGAAAAAACTCGATCCATCTGGAGGGGAGTCAATTATGGCAAGGCCTGGAATGGAACTGAGCACATTCCACCCTACCAAAAGGTAGACACTCTGGTAGACCGCGCATCACAAAGAGTAATGACATATGTCGACTGCGTAGATATCCGCACCCTCGAAGTTGAAGAGTGGAGATCTTGTCTTACGCCAGAAAAATTCTCAGATTCTGAGAATCCAGCAGTGCTCCCAGATGAAGAAAACCCTGTGAGGGATGCAGGGAGGACTTTTCTGTGACGAGAAGAAGCCCCGGTTATCCTGACCTGGCGGTAAAGTACCTTGGTGATCCTGCTAAAAGTAGGAGACCGTCCAGAGAAAGGAGCATTCGGATACACTGAACAGGTGAACTGTCAGAAAATCCATAAAGCTGGTAAACCCCGGTGGAGTTGAGGACAGCCCCAAAAGGCAGAGCCCGAAACTTACAAGTGTTGCTGTGGCACAGCAAACCTGAACCCATGCTGATGAGAGGGCTCTGTATGTACCCGTAGGTACGTATCCTGAATACTCGGATATACCATAAAATCCCCAGGTTCCAAACATCGGATGATGGAGCATGGACGATTCCACCTGAGTCAAGGCACCGTTGGAATCTGATTCAGGGATTTGAGACAGAGTATAGGCAAAGGAGGACCAGTCGGTCACCGCCCCAAAAAGAAAGTAGAACAACCAGTCCCTCACTGAGATAGTGAGGTTGGCCGAAATAGCTCTGCTTACCACAAAGACTGTATAGCTTTCTGGGATTGTAAGGCCCTGATCAGTTCTGAAGAAGGGCCCGTGTACCAATGCCTGTGAGGAGGCTGCATGAGCAATGAGAGGCCGTTGAGAATCAGTACCTCACTCTGGAAATTCCCCAGATGTAGACCTGTCCCGTCAGGCTGAGGGTATATCCTCAGGTGTAGAAACAGGGTCGTCCGGAAGTCCAGGACTGCTCGGTACTGGATATGGTGGCCCCCGTGGAGGCCGACAGCCTAGGAAAAAACAGGCCTTTAGGCTGACCCTGAGGACAAAAAGACTTAACAGAGTTAGTCCGAATGTAGTGGGAGTAGCTAAAGACGGTATCTCCCCATTAGTGATACTGCCAATGATGCAACGATCTTGTCAAGGTCAGGACCAAACAAGAACTTCCCCCTGGAAGGAGTGTGCACCTCTGCTTTCCCATAACGCAGCCATAGGGTACTGCGGCGGATACAGATGCCGCCGAAACCCTGAAAGTTAGAAGACCGGCATCCCATGAGGTAATCCCACATATGACCACTGCATATTTTGTGAGCGGCAAAAAGATATTTGAACCTCAGACGTGTTGGAGGGGAAAAACGTCACAAAAGCATCACCATGCGATGGCCATGGTAGGACGGGCAACAGGCCCTGAAAACGAGTACATTGATTTCAGGCAAAGTTACCACCTACGGATCCGTAAAATCCGTCCAGGCCGGGATGGGAGGCGTATTAATGCCTGTAACCCGATGATTAACATACAAATCCATCCCAGAAGGGGATTTCCATTACTTGTGAGGACCCTCAGGGAATGGGAAACAGGAGGCCTTTGTGACTCCTCGTATCTGGGGACAGCCAGACTCCCGCTATGAGATCCACCCGCTGGGCAGAAAACGGGAGATGTATGATACAGGTGCAGGATCGACATTCTCTATATCCAGAATGAGCCTGGCTACCAGCCCCAAAGCAGGGATAATAATACTTGAGATCGGCTCCCCCCCATGTGAGAGGGAAAGAGCCGAATATACCATCCAGTTCACGGCAGAGCCACTGGTCAGTAACCACAGGGCGTATATCACGCCAATTAGTATTTCGTATAAAACGACATCCACCAGGGTGGCCGTTGTGGTAATCCCTGCAAGGGGAATGACAGACCGATGTGGTATCGGAGGTAATTCATGTACTGTGAAAAACCCCGGCAGGGAGCGATAGTCTGTGACACAGGGGTAAATTGCAAGAAATTGCGAGATACCCCGAGTTCAAAAGGGCAGTATGGTGAAGTAACTCAAAGCGAGTGACGACAATGGGGCCCGCCCGGCGATCCTCAAAGGAGAGGATCCTGAGAAACAACGCCCTTTAAGGGGGTCGTGCAAGGGGCCCGGCACCAGATGGTGCCGCATACGTAAACCTTTCTGAGTTAAAATCCTCCGCACTAATTCCTGCAGGCTATGACTTGCAGGATAGCAATAATGGGTGCAGTATCGTGTGCAATCTCCTGGTCAGATATATCTGACTATCTTGACGGAAATATTAAGCAGCGCCATACCGGTCCTGACTGACGCTAAGATTAGCTGCAGGAACCCATTATCAGCGTACGCAACTCACAGTTCCATCTAAAATATGGCAACGTGCAGCACGCAACAGTATGTGACAAACCTCACAGATATTAACAAATATATATATGTGAGGTCTCAGAACCACCCCAGGTACACCTGTATTAGGGCAGATAAAGAAAAGGGATAGATATACACTGACAGGTGAGAGAAAAAGCAGACAGTCAGCACTAGCATAAGTCACATACAATGCAGAAAAATATATATACATACATAAGCATGACATATAATATACTGCACAATGTCGCTACATTCAACTGCCCAGATTCAGTGTCTGGGAAGGCTATAGCGCTGTGTACACTCACCCAAAATGGCCAGGTACGCAGGGGGACTGGGCTCACTGACATCCTAAGAGTTCTGCAGCACCACAGAGAGAAAATGGCCGCTGGAGACCTCAGAAGAAGCGTGGCCCGCGGAGGAAGCAGCTCAGCGACGCCAGACTGTAGTATTGAAAGGCGCGCTGAGCTGAGGGGAGGAGCCGCTAGACAGGGAAGGCTTCCTCCCCTGGCTAGCAATTAACCCCCCGGGATGCCGGCTCCCGCTGCCGCTATAATCCCTGGTGGGCTGTGGACACGCGGGGTATGCCTCCATGGAGGGGGAGCCCGCCGCCACCGCTAGCGCCTCCGGTCTGTCCCCAGAGACCGGAGGCATAAGGCTGCATTATTCACACGCGGGTCACCGCAAGCGGTGACCACGCGACTTACCTGTCCCCGTCGATCCGGCAGCAGCCCAGGGATTCCTCCAGAGCCCGGCTAGTACAGACTCTGGGGTCCCGCTGCGATCCCCAGATCTGTACTGGCGTCGCAGCGCCGGCGGGGTGTAGGAGCGGCAGCTCAGACGTCCATTGGACAGTCTGATGCTGCCGCTCTGAAGAGTAGTAAAAAAAAAATAATAAAATAAAACTCTTTTAAGCTTAGGGGCTGCTAAGCAGCCCCCCTGCAGTAACGGTGACCCGACTCCGGCCGGGCACCAACTTAAACTGAGGTGCCTCTGGCTGGGGGGCGGGGTTATAGGGAGAGTGGACCCAAGTGCATCCTGGGAGCTAAAAGCTTTAACTGCGTGGTGCCCGGATTTGGTTCCCAACCTATACCCCAAGGTCAACCCTGTGGACCCCCTATGGACCCTGAAGTAGAAAGCCCCACATGAAGTGGCTTCTGCCACCCGTCAGACTTCACGTAAACTGATATAACAGCCATGGCTTTCCACAAACACCTACAAAAACTGCCTCTTAAAGTAGAATGTCAGTGGCGTAAATCTTAATTCAAATGACTTTCACACATACTGTAAAATAGGAATCCAGCCATCTGTCATCCTAACCCTCTGTCCCACGCTCACTGTCTACCCCATCTGTGTCACCCCTGTCTGTCTGCCCATCCCCTTTAGAATGTAAGCTCTCACGAGCAGGGCCCTCTATCCTCTTGTGCTTATCCTTTCTTTACTTATACTATCTGCTCTATACTCAAAAGCACCTAACCCGTGACTTTTGCCATCCTGCTTCTGTTGCAGCAGTGTTTATATACCATGTACTTGTCTTGTAGTGTCTTAAACTGTATGACACTGTTTTCTTGTTCTGTTCAACTGTTTATGTACTATGTTTCTGTACTATGTAAGGCGCTGCGGAACCCTTGTGGCGCCATATAAATAAAGGATAATAATAATAATAAGAACCTGGGGGCACCAACACACCAAGGGGCCCCCACACATACTTCTTAGTAACATCGCCGGCATATCATATTAACAATTTTATTGGTAGGGGCCCCCACAAGTTAGTTGCCCTGGGGCCCCCACAAACCTTATACCGGCTCTGGGTAAACAACGTGTAATTTGAGAGCCCGGAGAGGGCAAAGATCTCTGCTCTCTAATCCTTTGTCCACCTCAGTATGGAGGAACCTCATCTCAGTAAGAAACCGTATTATTAATTCAATACCTACAGTATGATCACCGGAACTGTTGTTGAAGTTAAGGATTTCAGGAACAATTCCCCTGTGAAAGTAGTTCCCCCTTAGAGGTAGTACTGCAGTGTATGTATTTGGGTCTGGGGGTCACTGTTTTATGGGGCTGATATACTTAAAGGTCACCAATCTCCCTAAGAATCTAATTTCTACCAATAGTACAGTATGAGCGCTCACCAAGTGTGGTGCTAAGGTATGATTCTTTATATGTACTAGTGAAGTGCGGTTACGTCAATGGCTGGGGTGGCACACATGGAGTTGGGTCTGAGTGCTGGGAGCCTGTCTCACCCCCTACTCACTGTAACTCTCCCCTCACTACACTAAGCTTCAGTGTCCATTGATTGTCCTACCTGCATCACTGTGTCTTCTCTTTGTTTCTGACTAAGCTCCGATCTCTAAACACTGCAGTGCACTTCCTGGTCACATGACACATCCTGGGTGTCTATCAGTGATGACACACCCATATTCAGAGGCTTGCCTCTATTAGCTCTCTTTCTGTGCAGCTTACTGCCCGTGTTGTGTATTACCTCCTTACTGGCCAGCTGTTGCTGTCTCATCTCATGTCTCCCTGCAGTCCCAGGGAGCTCCTCAAAGCTGGTGAGTGTTAACTATAAAAATGATTACAATAAACAAAGATGTTTATAAGTTATAAATATCTTCTTTGCATAATTCTAATCATTTTTATATCCAATCCCAGGAGTATGACAGAAGAGGCTCTGCATCTGCTGCCTACCCTGACTGCACGCCCCTGATGTGTACTGTACATAACTCTGATATATATAACCAATGAACTATAAACAGTAGATGGAATAATTAGTATGATGTAATAGTGAGAATGAATTACATAAACATGTACAGATGGATGCCTTACCTACATAAATAATATGTACTCAAATGTTTTCTACATGAATGACAGATCCATATAAATAAGTTCAAATGTATTGAATTATAAGAGTAGGAACATGTAAAATCATCAAGATAGGGAAGACACAACACAAGGATAAGGGGTGGGGTAGTGATAGGGCAGGGAGTGGGTAAGAAAGTGCTTGTTTTAAAATGTATAGGTTCAATGAGTATATCCCCTTCTGAATTTACCGTGGTGTTGAGTCACGTAGAAATTACACTGGATGGGTTGGGTATTAAATCCCGGCTGTCGGGATGCCGCTGGTCAGAATACCGACAGCCAGAATTCCGACACCCATAGGAACGAACGGTAAGTGTTTCCCTAACCCCTATCCTAACTCTCCTTCCCCAGTGCCTAACCCTAACCTCTCCCCCCTAGTGCCTAAGCCTAACCTCCCCCTTCCTGCACCCTAAACCTAACCCCCCCTTCTCCAGTGCCTAAACCTAACCTCCCCCCTAGTGCCTAAACCTAACCTCTCCCTCCCCGCACTCTAATCCTAACACTCTCTCCCCGGTGCCTAACCCTAACCCTCTCCATAGTGCCTAACCCTAACCCCGCACCCTAACCTCCCCCTAATACCCCGATACTTACCTTCAGGATGCCGACGATCGGGATACTGGTGCCAGGATCCCGACCTGTCGGGATTTTGGCGCCGGTATTTAGACCATTGACATCTCGCACGCCGGGATGCCAACTACAACCCCACTGGATGGTCCTGCAGTAGCCTCAGTGTTATTAAGCACAGTGCACCAGGCTGTAGGTGTTTAGATGCTTGCTGCGAGGTAAGTGTGCAGGATTGTGCTGTTAAGCTACAGCTAGCGGTCCCTGCCGAAGGTCAGATGCCCTCCTCTGCAACTGACCTCTGATAGGGATTGCTTGGAGGCTGTAGTCTCTTTTATATACTCTATCTTGTTCTCATTTGCGGGATTGGCTTATATAGGGCAGGATGTACTAATGGCAATAGGCGGCCAAAACTCCAAAAACCACTATAGATAATAAGTAAAGTCCTATAACAAAAATAATCCTGCTCATTCATCCTTAAATATTTATGCAAAAAAAATAAAAAACAACAAGAAGAAAAACTTGAAAAATATAAATATAAGATTAAGGTCCCTTTAAATTAAAGTGAAATGATATTGTCTTGCAGATATTATATATGTTGGGGTCCTGCATATTGTCCATTGGGAAGTTGTATTGATGTTCCTGCAAAACAGGAAAAATGTGGTGTGTGAAAAACCCCTGGCCATGAACTCATCGGAGGTGAAAGAGCTGACATCCGCCGCCAGGAAACACAATGTCTTTTTTATGGAGGTACAGTTCTGTAATTGGCATGTTTTTTTTTTGTATTATTGTTTTTAGTATAATTCTTCTGAAACATACTACAATACTCCCCCTTATTGTTTTGATGAAAGCACAATTCCGATTTAATTCTGCACGACTGTTCAGGATTGGATCGGTGGGAACACGAAGGGCATTCTTGTGTCAAACCTGTTGAGAATAGAGTGCACTACTGCACAGACTCCATGTTGAGCCTCCAGGGAGGCTTCATTCCCTATTCAAAGATGGAAGCTGACCTATGTACTGAGCATGTGCGGCACCATCTTGTCATTGTGGTGAGTGCCACAGTGGAAGACAATTGTCTTCCACTTAGCTCCAGTGAGACCCGATATTACCGCTAACCAGAAGGCTGTTCCAGCATCCCTGCACCGGTACCCGCATCGGCATACGCTCACCGTTAGCGTAATAAGGAGCATTTGGAAGTCAATATAGTCGTTTAGGGAATGTAATAATTTGTATTAAGTTGGCTCTCGCTAGCTATAACATCTGTCACCATTTTGTAAGCTCAGGCGCCAGCTCTAAATTTCTTCGATAACATTTAGGAGTAAATTTACTAAAGTGAGAGTTTTTAGAAATGAGTTTTAGAAGAGCTATTGCCTATAGCAACCAATCAGATTCTACTTAACATTTAACTAGCACCTTCTAGAAGATAATAGCTAGAATGTGATTGGTTGCTATGGGCAACATCTCTTCTAAAATTCACTTCTAAAACCTTTTACTAGGAAGGGCGACCTGCTCTCCCGGGAGCCTGTGGGGACTCACCGAAATGAATGAGTCTCTCGGACATGTTTTACTTCTTTCAAGCAATGTTCCTTTTAATATTCAACAATTCAGACTGCGAATAATGAATTTAATGGAAAGAACTTTTACAATTCTCATAATTATCAAAATATCTCATTGTGTCACAGGCAATGTGGAGTCGCTTTTTCCCTGTGTACGATCAGATCCGCACCCTCTTATCCCAGAAGGCCATTGGGGATGTGAAAGTTGTACGGGCGGAATTTGGCTCTAACCAGTATCACGTCCCCAGAGCGGTGCAGAAGGAGCTGGGCGGTGGGGCACTCCTGGACATTGGCTGTTACTGCATCCAGTTTGCCTTAATGGTATTTAAAGGTGAAAAACCAGAGTCTGTGACTGCCAGAGGATTCCTGTATGAGACTGGTAAGTCCTCCAATGGATAGAATAGGAACGTACTGTGGGAAACGCTCCCAACACCAACCGATGCTTCTTTCCTTTACTAGGGGTTGATGAAACCGTAGCGATTGTTCTTCAGTACCCTGGGAAACGGCAAGCCATCCTCACCTGCACTATTATGGTTGCAATGCCAAACCAGGCTGCCATTTGTGGTTCTACAGGGATGATTCAGGTATTGCTGATTGTCACACAGGGGCTATTAATGATGATAATTAACATTCTAACTCAATGCAAGCGCCGGAACAATTCATCATTGCTCTGGCGCGGAGACAGCTGATCCTTTTGGAACAGAGGGCCTAATTCAGACCCGCTCGCGAGCGCTGAGCGCTCGCAAGCGGGTCGATGTTGGCCAAGTGCGCATGCGCACGACGGAGGCGGCTCCGTCGTGCGCATGCGCGAGACCCGAATAACGACGGCCAAGCCGTTGTTATGGGTCTCGCACCAAACGGGGCGTGCTGTCGATGGTGCGTGACAGCACGCCCCCTTTGGTGGGCGTGCCGGGGGCGTGGCTGCCCAGACGGAGGCGTTCCCATGGGAGCGCCTACCGTCTGGGGGCGGCCCCACTGACATCACTAGTGATGTCAGTGGGAGTGATTTTGCCTCTGATAGAGCCAAAATCACTCCAGGGCTTGCGGCAACGAGACCCTACCGCAAGGGTCTCGTCGCAAGCCCGATGATGCTCCTGTCAACCAGGTTCAGACAAGTTCAAGGTTACTACATATGCAGTTAGAACCGGTTCTGACTGCTTTGTTTACTAGGTGGAATCACAGTCTGGTTATTTTATAGACATACCTCGTACAGTAAGACTGTTCTCTATTTTAAGGAGCGTTTCCTACCCAGATTGATCTCCCTCCTGTGTAGAGGAGATTAATTACGATATTGCTCATGCAAACAGGACACAAGCTATACAGTATCTCTTGATTGTGCAAAAATCCCCTGTACAGCCCAACTCTGACACTTCCAAATCTCTGATTATAATACAGTTATAGAACGGCAGCTAAACAGGCTGAAATCACTTCATTTGACAACTGTTATCATTCGGACTGTATACAAACAAATGCCTGCACAGGATTTATCATAGAAAAATAAAAAATTTAGGGGGAAATGCTGAATGTGAATTATGTCTGTTTGCTCAGAATAAATTATGCACATTTATAGAAACATAGAATTTGACGGCAGATAAGAACCACTTGGCCCATCTAGTCTGCCCCTTTTCTTTTATCCTTTTGGCAACCTCAACCCTATTTGCTCCTTACGTCTCTCTTAAGGATATTCTTATGCCTATCCCAAGCGTGTTTAAATTGTTCCACCGTTTTAGCTTCAACCACCTCTGATGTGAGGCTATTCATCTTATCCACTACCCTTTCTGTGAAGTAATTTTTCCTCAGATTTCCTTTGAATCTACCACCCTCCAGTGTCAGTGCATGTCCTCGTGTTCTTGTACATCTCTTCCTCTGAGCCTCCCTCCCTCCAGTGTCAGTGCATGTCCTCGTGTTCTTGTACATCTCTTCCTCTGAGCCTCCCTCCCCCCCAGTGTCAGTACATGTCCTCGTGTTCTTGTACATCTCTTCCTCTGAGCCTCCCTCCCTCCAGTGTCAGTGCATGTCCTCGTGTTCTTGTACATCTCTTCCTCTGAGCCTACCACCCTCCAGTGTCAGTGCAGGTCCTCGTGTTCTTGTACATCTCTTCCTCTGAGCCTACCACCCTCCAGTGTCAGTGCAGGTCCTCGTGTTCTTGTACATCTCTTCCTCTGAGCCTACCACCCTCCAGTGTCAGTGCATGTCCTCGTGTTCTTGTACATCTCTTCCTCTGAGCCTACCTCCCTCCAGTGTCAGTGCATGTCCTCGTGTTCTTGTACATCTCTTCCTCTGAGCCTACCACCCTCCAGTGTCAGTGCTTGTCCTCGTGTTCTTGTACATCTCTTCCTCTGAGCCTCCCTCCTCCCAGTGTCAGTGCATATCCTCGTGTTCTTGTACATCTCTTCCTCTGAGCCTACCACCCTCCAGTGTCAGTGCAGGTCCTCATGTTCTTGTACTTCTCTTCCTCTGAGCCTACCACCCTCCAGTGTCAGTGCAGGTCCTCATGTTCTTGTACTTCTCTTCCTTTGAAGAATGTCTCCCTCCTGTTCCTTGTTAAAACCCTTCATGTATTTGAAAGTTTCTATCATGTTCCCTCTTTCCCTTCTCTGTTCCAAACTACACATATTAAGATCTTTTAGTCTTTCCGGGTAAGTTCTGTGCTGTAGGCCATGCACCATTTTAGTTGCCCTTCTTTGTACCATCTCTAATGTGTCTATATCCTTCTGGAGATATGGCCTCCAGAACTGAACACAGTATTCCTCTCCCTATACAACCAAGCATCTGACTTGCCTTCCTCATTGCTTTGGTGCATTGCTTGCCTGCCTTCAAGTCATCTGAAATGGTGACTCCTAAATCCCTATAATGGGTACACCTATGTCTGTCAGCAGATTATGCACCGTACAGCTGTCATTTCTGGGTATGTGATTATGATAGTGGCCCTTAATCCAGTATAAGGCACCAAACATGGCGATTGGTGGATAGTGCTGGTTATTCATCAATCAGAGGGAATGGACTCCCCGGATACTGATAGGTAAGTGCAGTGCTTAAAGTGTTCCTAGAGAAATAGTGGAACTCACCACCCCCCCTCGGTGCAATGTCAATAAAGGGACAGTGCACGCCTTAGAAAGCTTTTAACACAACTTAAGGACACAAAGTACTTTTATTAGGGCTAATAGTACACATCTGCAATGATTTCCAGTGTCACTGCGTCTTATTTTGGGGTACAGACTGATTCTCCCAATCTATTTAGTACTTTCCGCCTGTTATGCATTCGCCTATTTGCGTTTTCGCCTGTTCTGCAATTGAATACGGCGAAACGCAGGGACGCGCATGCCGCAAATTCACGTCTCAAACAGGCGAATGCGGCGGAAAGTGCAATAGGCGAAAAGTTTCCGACTTTTCGCTTCTAATTGAATTCAACCCTAAGACAGGCTCCTCGTTAAGGTTTATATCCTGCCTTTTGTTACACCAGTATAAATATTATTACCCCCTCAGGTTCCCTCATGCATGTGGTGCCCAACCTCTGTCATCCTTAATGGAAAAGAAACCAAATTTCCTCTTCCCCCATCCACTAAGGCCATGCATTTTACAAACAGCACGGGACTGAGCTACGAAGCGGAACACGTGCGCCAGTGTCTGCTGAAAGGTAACGTAAATGATCATGTGACTTTAAGTTCCACTATTGTCCACTAGGCTCCGCTCTAATGACAACTTCTGGCATCGTAGGATTAAAGGAGAGTCCGCTTATGAGCCTGGCGGACAGTGAACTTCTGGCCGCCATCATGGAGGAAGTTCGCAAGCAGCTTGGTGTCACATTCCCGCAGGACAGAGACTGATTATGTACAACAATTACCGTTAGGATTATTACTGCAACGCACAAATATTTAATAAACATCGAATTAAACCGCTAATTTCTATGTATTATAATTAATCATATACATTATTTTTTAACTTGCAATTGTAAAATAAATGATAAAAAAACTAAAGTGAACAATGAAAGATAAATGTAGATAGCCTGCATTCCACGTAATACTAAGAGAGAAATCGTATTAATCAGTAAAGTCAAATTAAATATACTACTATAGTGTATTTATTGTATCGGAAAACTTTTGGTTATATTTAAAGATTTCTTTTAATGTTTTTCATCCTATTCACAATCATAAAAACAGTGACATCTGGGCCTGATTCAGACCCGCTCGCGAGCGCTATGCGCTCGCAAGCGGGTCGATGGTGGCCCAGTGTGCATGCTCCATCATGCGCATGTGCGAGACCCGGATAGCGACGGGCAATCCGTCGCTCCGGGTCTCCTACCAAAGGGGGCGTGCTGTTGATGTTGAGTGACAGCACACCCCCTTTGGTGGGTGGGCCGGGGGCGTGGCTGCCCAGACGGAGGCCCCATGGGAACGCCTACCATCTGGGGCCGGCCCCCACTGACATCACAAGTGATGTCAGTGGGAGTGCTTTCAGCTCTGTTAGAGCCGAAAGCACTCTGGGGCTTGCGGCAACGAGACCCTACCACAAGGGGCTCGTCGCAAGCCCGATGGTCGCGATGGTCTTGACAATCGCGACCATCTTCCTGGCCGCTCGCTATAGCTGTGGGTGGTCACCCACAGCTATGCGAGTGGCCAGGAGGCCTCTCAAAAAAACAAGAAGGCCGGCCCTGATTCAGAGCGAGTGATCTGTCAGAGCGTCCGGCTCTGAATCAGGGCCTCTGTACTGTAGGTCCAAAATATGATACTTACAGGTGCATATATTTTTAGCATATATACTTAGGTCACAACATCAGTGCATACATTTGGCGGATTATCCTCCCGCAATTCCCATGCGATATCGTGTGATTGGCCGTGCTGCACGGCCAATCACACGATATTGCATGCGGGGCTGTGTAGTTTAATGAAGGGCGGAAAGAGTGATCGTTCCGTCGTTCATTAAATCTTCCTAGTGTGTAACGGCAATCTTGCATGATCCGGGGACGAAGGGTAATCCTCCCGACCATTGGCAAGATTGCCGGTTGTTCTAGTGTGTACCCACCCTTAGGCAGCTTGTGGGCCAGTGTGTGTGAGCTGCTTGTGGCAAGTTGTATATGGAGTTTTCTGTTACAGTACAGCGCCCAGTGCAGGTAGCCACCACATTTTAGCTAGTCAGGTCTCACCAACTCATTAAGGAGCATGATGACATCAATGATGACTATTTTTGATATGGCCAATTTAGCCACCATTGGCCCTGATGTTCCAGCTGTAAATTATACAGCTCTACATACCCTCTTACATGGCATCCTGGTTGATTATATCATCAAATATGTAAAAGTGGAGCTTCCCAAACAAGAAAGGAGTGTGTGCCAACCGCCATTGGTGAGGGTGGAAGAGAAGCAGAAGGGCCAGAGGTCAAATGTCCCGGTGATGGAAAGGCTTAGTAAAGTGCCCACCATACCAGGCATCAAGGAAAGGAATGGTACCACTCCTGGCAAGAAAACGACTTGGAGACTGAATGCAGATAATAACAGAGAAAGTAAGGTAAAGGAATACAGTGACATTTTTTTTCATTTTTGGATGTGCTGGCTCTTTCATATTGCTGCAATTTACATGTTATGTGCTGAGCGCTCCCACACTAGTTATTCAACAGTGTATGCAGGCGTCCCAAGGTTGATATATAGCCATTCTGTAGTTCAAATGAGCATTTATTCTTAAAAGGTGTCAGTGTGTTAGGTGAAGGCTAATCGGCTAATGCAGATGAGGGGTAAAATGACCTGGAACCAGAAAAAATATATGCATTTACACCCCCTCCCCCTTAACCTAGCTCCACACATATGTATACATGCCATGAGTAATCCGATAGAGCAATAATTTGACCATCATGCAGTACAGAGCATCTCAGTGACCGCCATACAGTATATGAATATCCAATTAACTCCATACCGTCAGGAGTGCATCCCAGTGACTGCCATACAGTACAATGAGCATCCCAGTCATCGCCATAAAGGAAATTAAACATCCCAGTGAATGCCATACTGTATGTACAATGAGTATCCCAATAACCACCATACAGTACATCATGTATTCCAGCGACAGTCATACAGTACAGTGACCACCATACTGTACATTAAGTATCTCAGTGACTGCCATACAGTAGATGGAGCATTAGAGTGACAGCCATACAGTACATTAAGCACCCCAGTCACAGCTGAAGCAGTAATGTGACTGATCCCTGGGGAGGGGCCAGTCACCAGGAAACGTAACTCTATCAAGGCCATAGCCGTCCCTGATGTGTACAGGCAAAAAATTATATACTTAAAATAAATAAGCAGAACTCTGAAACATCAACCCATTGGGAACACTTCTTTGGCCAGTCCGTCCCACCTTGTCACCAGAGATTCTTGCATCTATAGATACACTCTGCTGCTTTTTCATGGGTGTGATATAAGATGATCTTACTCTGTTATCTGATCCCAGGAGGACCTGCAGTGCACAGATGACTGAACTATATGGAGATGAGAACACCAGCAAGGGGTGACGTGCTCAACTTGCAGAGAGAGCGGGTGGCGAATTAAGAAGTGGGTGGTAAATATAGATGGATGCTTTTTCACTGGGACATTCTCCATGTTTAACCATAATAGTTATTGGAGAGAGAACACTAGTACAGTTATGGCCGATGTAAAGTTATGGTTTATGGCCGATGTCGAATGTTTTTACCATCAATGGGGAGAACCAGATGGTTTCCCTGCATCGATGGTAAAGCATAACTGAATGTTTTTTTTCAAGGTGCTGGGACATGGAGCATAGCTCCACCCCGACACCGCAAAGCCCCACCCCCAGGTTCTGATTGGCCCACGGGCTAGTCAGTTAAAGAACAGTGATGACCATCGGTTGGTGAACCCATCGATGGTCATCCACTGCATAGTTGGTCGCTGGTCGATGGCCACTTGCTAAATAGCCATCAATGGTAACCATCGATGGCCATCACTATTGTAATGTGCTGAAACAGGATCGCTAACAGATGATTGGTTACATACTGAAAGAGATGCAGAGGGGTGAGGGAGAGCGCCAGCTAGAGGAGGAATAGGGTTTAGCCACGTATAGTCCTGGTTAGGGTGCCCAAACTGCCACAGCCCTGAACCTGACATAAATATTTGCCACCCTCAGGCACTGGCGTTACATCGGGCCGTAGAACATCGCCCCAAGTGCCGTTCAGGAGGAAAGTGTGGTGGATGTGCAGAAGGTAAGAGAAATGAGATATGAGTGACATTAGGGGAATACAGACATGTTACTATACACTGCAACATATGTAACACCCTGATCACTATAAATACAAATGGGGTTTGGACGCGCTAGTGATTACAGGTGGGGTGGAAAAAAGGGTATTGTAATGAACAAAACAGATATGTGCAGATGTTACAATGATCAATAGTTAATGAGACCGGCAATTGCTAAGTAAACAGAGGACTGAAAATAGACACATAAAGACAAAAGGATGTTTTTAGCTCTTTCATGGAAAAAATGTGTGTGTGCTGGAAGAAAGTGAATCTGTTGTGGCAGTCCCGTGTCTTGCACGCTGAGAGTGGAGCAGCGGTTGAAAGCTTACCCTATCTTACCCTATTGACGGCGCAGACTGGAGTCCGCTGACGACTTGTGGGAACGGGTAGTGTCGGCTATAAGCTCTGTGCTGTTGCCGTCTTGCTTGAGTCTTCCCGGGCTGTGTTGTTTCGGGCTCTGTGGAGCGAGTCGAAGTCCGGGGTTCCTGCTGCCGCTTGCGCTCCTGTTGTCTCTCCGTGCTCTTACTGCCGCCTTTCCTAACACCAACGCGTTTCGTCATTCAATGACTTTTTCAAGGTGTCTGTCAAAAGGATTCCAGCCTTCTTAAATACCCATTGGAGTGTTCTCATTGGTCCTTTCTTAATTAGCGGCTGGATTCTCTTATTGCTATGTGGCCTTGCTGTTTGTCTTCCAGCACACAGACATTTTTTCCATGAAAGAGCTACAAACATCCTTTTGCCTTTATGTGTCTATTTTCAGTCCTCTGTTTACTTAGCAATTGCCGGTCTCATTAACTATTGATCATTGTAACATCTGCACATATCTGTTTTGTTCATTACAATACCCTTTTTTCCACCCCACCTGTAATCACTAGCGACGCATTTGTATTTCCAGTTATAGAGTGTCAATCAGGTGTCTGATTACACTCAATAGGACAGCTGCTAATTCTCTGATTAAGCGCGCAGGATCCTTTTTGTACAACCCTGATCACTATACTGTGTTATTCATGTCCCATTACCCTATACCTCTAGCTTATCGTATGCCCTTTCTTACCCTGCATGTAGGACATCTCATATATCCTGTAACAGTCACTAGAGCTGCTGCTAGTCACTGCCCATAGCCTCAGTGGCGGTTCTAGGGGTGGGCTAACAGGGCTGTCGCCCGAGGCGCCGGCCCCTAGAGGGCGCCAGTGAGTCCCCAGAAGGTAAAAAATTTTTAATCCCATAATAAAAAAAAACCCCAGCGCCGGTCCCCCCCACAATGCCGGGCGCCCGCTGATATTTGTTATCAGCGGGCACCCGGCTCCCTCCCTGCAGCGGCAGCCGAAGCTCACTCCAGAGCTCCGGCTCCCGCATAGAGCACTATGGGAGGGACGTCATGACATCTCTCTAATAGATCTGTGGTGGAGCCGTGGTCGGACCGGACGGCAGCGGACGCAGGAGCGAGGCCTAATGTAAGTATTGTGTTTGTATTTTTTATTTTTCATAAGGGAGGCATGGGGGCATTACTACTTGGGGCATGTCTATAAGGGGGCTTTACTACTGGGGGCATGTCTATAAGGGGACTTTACTACTGGGAGCATGTCTATAAGGGGCATTACTACAGGGAGCATTACTATTGGGGGCATGTCTATAAGGGGCATTACTACTGGGAGCATGTTTATAAGGGGCATTACTACAGGGGGCATTACTATAGGGGGCATGTCTATAAGGGGGCATTACTACTGGGGACATGTCTATAGGGGGACTTTACTACTGGGAGCATGTCTATAAGGGGCATTACTACAGGGGGCATTACTATTGGGGGCATGTCTATAAGGGGGCATTACTACTGGGGGCATGTTTATAAGGGGGCATTTCTACTGGGGGCATGTCTATAAGGGGCATTACTACTGGAGACATGTCTATAGAAGGACTTTACTACTGGGAGCATGTCTATAAGGGGGCATTACTACTGGGGGCATGTCTGTAAGGGGCATTACTACTGGGGGCATGTCTATAAGAGGAATTACTACTGGGGGCATGTTTATAGGGGGGCATTACTACTGGGAGCATGTCTATAAGGGGGCATTACTACTGGGGGCATGTCTATAAGGGGCATTACTACTGGGTGCATGTCTATAGGGGGACTTTACTACTGGGAGCATGTCTATAAGGGGGCATTACTACAGGGGGCATTACTATTGGGGGCATGTCTATAAGGGGGCATTACTACTGGGGACATGTCTATAGGGGGACTTTACTACTGGGAGCATGTCTATAAGGGGCATTACTACAGGGGGCATTACTATTGGGGGCATGTCTATAAGGGGGCATTACTACTGGGGGCATGTCTATAAGGGGGCATTTCTACTGGGGGCATGTCTATAAGGGGCATTACTACTGGAGACATGTCTATAGGGGGACTTTACTACTGGGAGCATGTCTATAAGGGGGCATTACTACTGGGGGCATGTCTGTAAGGGGCATTACTACTGGGGGCATGTCTATAAGAGGAATTACTACTGGGGGCATGTTTATAGGGGGGCATTACTACTGGGAGCATGTCTATAAGGGGGCATTACTACTGGGGGCTTGTCTATAAGGGGCATTACTACTGGGTGCATGTCTATAGGGGGACTTTACTACTGGGAGCATGTCTATAAGGGGGCATTACTACAGGGGGCATTACTATTGGGGGCATGTCTATAAGGGGGCATTACTACTGGGGGCATGTCTATAAGGGGGCATTACTACTGGGGGCATGTCTATAAGGGGCATTACTACTGGGGACATGTCTATAGGAGGACTTTACTACTGGGAGCATGTCTATAAGGGGGCATTACTACTGGAGGCATGTCTGTAAGGGGCATTACTACTGGGGGCATGTCTATAAGAGGCATTACTACTGGGGGCATGTTTATAGGGGGGCATTACTACTGGGAGCATGTCTTTAAGGGGGCATTACTACTGGGGACATGTCTATAAGGGGCATTACTACTGGGGGCATGTCTATAGGGGGCATTACTACTGGGAGCATGTCTATAAGGGGTCATTTCTACTGGGGGCATGTCTATAAGGGGGCATTACTACTGGGGGCATTACTACTGGGGGCATGTCTATAAGGGGGCATTACTACTGGGGGCATTACTACTGGGGACATGTCTATAAGGTGGCATTACTACTGGGGGCACTACTATAGGGGGCACTAATGGGGGCATTACAACTTTGGGCACTACTATAGGGTATAAGGGGCACTAATTTGGGCATTGTGTAAAAGGGGCACCACTGTGTGTCATAACATGAATAAGGGACTAATGCAGGGCCGGATTAAGGGAGGGGCGACAGGGGCGGTCGTCCCTGGGCCCCCACACCCGGAGGGGCCCCCACAAGCAGCGGTGCGCTGTCTGCACCCGCCACTAGTGACCCCTCCGCTAGTGTAGTGTAGACCGCGCAGTGAGCGCAGTCTACACTACACAGTAACATACACACAGCCGCCGGCGGCAGCTGAGTGTATGTTACAGCAGCCGATGAGAGTCAGACTCTCATTGGCTGCTGCACAACGGAGGGAGCCAGCCGGAGCTCACTCATGAGCTCCGACTTCCGGCTCCCCCCGCATCTGCTGATAATGGGAGAAACGTCATGACGCTGACGTCTCTCCCATAGTGCAGTGGAAGAGCCCGGACTCGGAGCGGGCAGCGCCGACTGCGTGAGGAGCGGGAATTCAGGTAAGTGGTGATTTTTTTTTTTCCGTTTGTGTGTGCATAGGGGAGGGGGCAGCTACAGGGGACACTGAATAGGGGAGGGGGCAGCTACAGGGGACACTGCATAGGGGAGGGGGCAGCTATAGGGGACACTGCATAGGGGAGGGGGCAGCTACAGGGGACACTGCATAGGGGAGGGGCCAGCTACAGTGGACACTGCATAGGGGAGGGGGCAGCTACAGGGGACACTGAATAGGGGAGGGGGCAGCTACAGGGGACACTGCATAGGGGAGGGGGCAGCTACAGGGGACACTGCATAGGGGAGGGGGCCGCTACAGCGGTCACTGCATGGGGGGACAGCTACAAGGGACACTGGATAGGGGAGGGACTGCTACAGCGGTCACTGCATGGGGGGACAGCTACAGGGGACACTGCATAGGGGAGGGGGCTGCTACAGAAGTCACTGCATAGGGGAAGGGGCCGCTATAGAGGTCACTGCATGGTGGGAGGGGCAGCTACAGGGGACACTGCATAGGGGAGGGGCCGCTACAGAGGTTACTGCATGGGGGGACAGCTACAGGGGACTGCATAGGGGAGGGGGCCACTACAGAGGGCACTGCATAGGGGGGCTGCTACAGAGGTCACTGCATGGGGGGGGCTGCTACAGGGGACTGCATAGGGGAGGGGGCCACTACAGAGGGCGCTGCATAGGGGGGCCGCTATAGGAGGCACTGTATAGGGGGCCGCTTCATGGGGGCACTGGAGGGAGTTTTCTAGGGTCAATGCATAGTGGGGACAACTACTGGCCCCACTGTATAGGGGGGGCTACTACTGGGGGCAATAGGGGGGGACCACTACTGTGTCTGGGGACACTTTATAAGGGGCACTGTATAGGGGGACCACTACTGGGGGCATTATATAAGGGGTACTGCATAGGGGGACCACTTCTGGGGGAACTGCATAAGGGCATTACTACAGTGGGCACTGCATATGGGGGACCATTACTGTGGGCACTGCATATGGGGGGACCACTACTGGGTCTGGGGACACTACTGGGGGCATTATATAAGGGGCATTACTACAGTGTGCACTGCATAAGGGGGACCATTACTGGGGGCACTGCTACTGGGGACATTGCATAAGGGGTCCCCACAAGTTTGTTGCCCAGGAGCCCCCACAGACCTTAATCCGGCCCTGGACTAATGTGTGGCGTAATTTGAATTGGGGATACTGTATTATACAGGGCATTACTGCATGTGGCATAATGTGTTATACAGGGCATTACTGCATGTGGCATAATGTGTTATACAGGGCATTACTGCATGTGGCATAATGTGTTATACAGGGCATTACTGCATGTGGCATAATGTGTTATAAAGGGCATTACTGCATGTGGCATAATGTGTTATAAAGGCCTTACTGCGTGTGGCATAATGTGTTATACAGGGCATTACTGCGTGTGGCATAATGTGTTATAAAAGCCATTACTGCGTGTGGCATAATGTGTTATACAGGGCATTACTGCGTGTGGCATAATGTGTTATAAAGGGCATTACTGCATGTGGCATAATGTATTTATAAAGGGCATTACTGTGTAAGGCGCATTACTGCACATGGCAATTATGCGCCACGAGGGGAGAGCTTGGGGGGGCGCAACTGTGAACTTTCGCCCTGAGCTCCACAATGTCTAGAACCGGCCCTGGTTATCCTGCTCACTTCTCTCTACTGACCACATTGTCCCACCAGAACATTTTCATCTATTAGGTTTTTCTAATTCCATCTTTCTACCAGCAGGGGGAGATAGAGACCACACTTCAACTATCTGTGCCATTGATGGTAAGTAATTATGGGGTCTAGTTACTAAGCAGTGTTAGGAGACAGAGTGAAAAGTGATAAGGCGCCAGCCAATCAGCTCCCAACTGTCATTTTTCAAACACAGCCTGTGAGATGACAGTTGGGAGCTGATTGGCTGGCACCTTATCACTTTTCACTCTGTCTCCTAACACTGCTTAGCAACTAGACCATACTTGCTAACTCTCCCTGATTGTCAGGGAGATTCCCTGAAACAGTAGCAATCTCCCTGTCTCCCTGAAGGGCCTAGCAATCTCCCTGATTCTACTTTGCCCCCAATATGAAGATGTTATATATATATATATATGTATATATATATATATATATATATGTATATATATATATATATATATATATATATATGTATGATCGGGGGTCTGGGCGGTAAATGACAGGGGTGCTATGCGCCCCTGTCATTATCTGCGCTGCTGTCTACAAGATAGCAGCGCCGACGGCAGGGCCATGTACGAACGGTCATAACGCATGACCATACCTCCCAACGGGACAGTCCCGTTTTTATGGGACTGTCCCGCAGTGTCCCGCGCTGGGGGGGAAGTTGGGGAGAGCACACCCGCTGCTCTGCCTAGCAGAGCAGCGGGTGTGCAGAGTGTGAACAGATGCTGTGCGCATCGCACGGCATCTGTTCACTGGCGTAGGGAGAGCCTGGGGGGCTGCCCAGCATCTCGGAGAGTGCTGGGCACGCCCCCTATAGTGACGAAAACGGGGGAAGCCGCGAGGCTCCGCCCCGTTTTCATTTGGCTCCGCCCCCTTTCTGGAAGCCCCACCCCTTAACACTGCCGGGATGAAAGTGTTAGTAGTGTTAAGGCTTAGTGGGACAGCTGCTTTTTGGGGCAGTCCTCATGTGCACATTCCCCGATGCAGCTGTCTGTCCGTCACTGTGGTGATTGAAGTCTGATTGAGGAGTTGTAATATTACTGTGGCAACTGTTCGGGTTTTTAGAAGTGGAGATGTTGCCCATAGCAACCATTCAGATTCTAGCTATCTTCTAGGTGCTAGATAAATGTTAAGTAGAATCTGATTGGTTGCTGTGGGCAACATCCCCACTTCTAAAAACCTGCACTCTAGTAAATATACCCCTACGTCTGACACTAAAGCCCTACTGAGTCATGATAACAACCCCAATTACATACAGCACCAAATCTTCTATACTCATAAAGTTCACTGTCATTACTTAATTTTGTAGCACAGTACATGTTCACATATATTCAGAGATGCATTACCATTACTCACAATTAGAGTACAACCGCAAGTCTCCATGTTTTCAACCTCATTTTTAAACCCCTCATTTGCTCCCCCTTCCCCCCCCAATCTATATCTGTACTTGTCTCAAGATACATCCCCTGTCATCTTCTCCAATCTTCCTTGGATGTATACCTCTCCTTCCCTTGGTAACCAGCTCACACCCACATCCAAGACTTCTCCCACACTGTTCTACACCTGAGGAAGTCCCTACTCCACCTGACCCAGCTCTCTTCCAGTCTTCACTCTTTCAATCAGTCCCTTAAAGCCCACCCCTTTACCAGTGCCTACCACTACTCCACCTGAGAATTATCCTGCCACTTGTACCATCTGCCTTGTCCCACCAACTCCTCCTGTCTCCTGCCCAGTCCTTCTAGACTGTAAGCTCTCTCAAGCAGGGCCCTCTGAACCTTGTGTCTCACGTCTATCCTGCCCGGGTCTATTCATTTTCACATTGTTTATTCTTTGTGCTACAGTATCTCTAACTACGTATATGATTGTTGCATTATTTGTTTGATTTGCACTCGCTCTGAGAATGTAAAGACTGATTGTCCTGACGCCCAACTATACTCACTTGTAGGTTCAGGTCTCTTTTGTTTCGTTTGATTTATTCTATTGCATTGCTTCCTTGTCTGTTCGGTGCTGCGGAACTTGTGGCACCTTGTAAATAAACTTTGATGATTATGATGATGATACTTCCACATGAAGCCCCTTCCTGCTACCTAAAACCACCCTTCTCCCTGCAAAGGCGAAATCACCCATCTTCCCCCAAGCTTTGTGGTAAGGCCTGCCCGCCTCAGGGATTGCTCAGTCAGCCTCCCCCTCTCGCTGACCCACCCTAAAGCCAGGTGCCTTTCAGATCATTCACATACAAATGTCCTGTACGCAGAGAACTTGGCTGTAATAACTGACGATAAGAGCATCACACTGTTCGCCATTGCGGATGGGCAGGGCCTGTCTCTGTTTGCACTGATACACAATGGGGGGGATAAGAACATCGGCATGTATTGCAGGAGGCCCAGTGAAGATTGTTCCTCTAGAGGTCACCACTCTGCTGTATTGGGGGCTGCACCTGCGGCGTCCCTGTGCCTGTAATGGCGGTGCCGGCCTAAAGTTTTCTGTTAAGTGGATGCTACTAGTACAGCACCGGGGACAGGCTGCAATTGCCATACTGGCAATACTGCCCCCTATTGGTTCACTTTCCAGCATGACTGCAATGTGCGCGGTTTATTGATATTTAATTAATTCTTTGTTTTCCTATATTTCAAACATTTATACAGATATGACACTTGTATCTCTGTCAGCGACTGGGAATGTAAATTGCACTTGGTGTATAAAAAACCTGCGGCCGCTGCATCGTAGCAATTCATGCTGATATAGAGGTGGTCTATTTACTAAGCCTTGGATTGAGATAAAGTGAATGGAGATAAAGGCCCTCATTCAGAGCCGTACGCTCTGACCAGAGCGCACGCTCTGAATGAGGGCCGCTCTCCATAAAAATGGAGCGTCCTCCTGGACGCTCGTATAGCTGTGGGTCACCACCCACAGCCTATACGAGCGTGCAGTTTGATGGCCGCGATGGTCGTGACCATCGCGACCATCGAAACTGCGAGCCGGAGCCTGCGGTTGAGGTTTTCAACCGCAAGCTCCGGAGTGATTTTGGCTCTATTAGAGCCAAAATCACTCCCACTGACATCACTAGTGATGTCAGTGGGCCGGCTTCTGACGGGAGGCGTTCCCGTGGGAACGCCCTCGTCAGGGAGGCACGCCCCCGGCACGCCCACCAAAGGGGGCGTGCTGTCAATCAACATCGACAGCACGCCCCCTTTGATCAGACACAACGAGCGAAGGACTTTCCTTCGCTCGTCGCGTCTGGCGCATGCGCACGACGGAGCTCCCTCCGTCGTGCGCATGCTCAGTGCATAACATCGACCCACTTGCGAGCGGACAGCCGCTCGCGAGTGGGTCTGAATCAGGCCCAAAGTACCAACCAACCAGCTCCTAACTGCCATGTCACAGGCTGTGTTTGGAAAATGACAGTTAGGAACTGATTGGTTGGCACTTTGGCCCTCATTCAGAGGCGCTTGCAAGAAGCGAGCGCTCGTTCTGAATGAGGGCGGCCGCTTGTATTTTTAAGTGCGGCCTCCTGGTCGCTAGCTAAGCTGTGGGTTACCACCCACAGCTTTAGCGACCGACCAGGTTGATGGTCGCGATGGTCAAGACCATCGCGACCAACGGGGCTTGCAACTAAGGTTGGGTCTCGGCAACCGCAAGCCCCAGGGACCTTCCTGCTCTCATTGAGCAGGAAACTCCCCACTGAGGGCTCGCTCTGAATCAGGGCCGGGCTTTTTTTTTTTTTTTTGAAGCGGCCTCTTGGCCACTCGCATAGCTGTGGGTGACCACCCACAGCTATTGCGAGCGGCCATGATGATGGTCGCGATGGTCAAGACCATCGGGCTTGCGACGAGACCCTTGTGGTAGGGTCTCGTTCATCGCAAGCCCCAGAGAGCTTTCGGCTCTAACAGATCCGGAAGCTCTCCGCTGACATCACTCGTGATGTCATTGGGGATGGCCCCAAACGGCAAGCATTCCCTCGGGAACGCCTCCGTTTGGGCAGCCACCCCCCCGGCCCGCCCACCAAAGGGGGCGAGCTGTCACCCATCATCGACAGCTCGCCCCCTTTGGTGCGAGACCCGGAGCGACGGATTGCCCGTCGCTAGCCGGGTCGTGCGCATGCGCTGTGGGTCACCATCGACCTGGTTGCGAGCGCTCAGCGCTCGCGACCGAGTCTGAATCAGGCCCTGAGATCACTGCTGATGTCAGTGTGGCCGCCCACAAAACGGCAGTAGTTCCTTAAGGAACGCCTCCGATTGTGAAAACACCCCCCGCCACGCCTACAAATCGGGCCAAGCTGTCGATGTTGATCAACATCGACAGCCGGCCCTTTTGTAGTGAGCACCAGAGCGAGAGAATTTCTCTCTTGCTCCGGGGCTTGCGCACGCGCAGTGTGGGCCGCTGTGCGTGCGCAGGGCCTAAACATCGACCCAGTTGCCAGCGCTTGCGACCGGGTCTGAATGAGGACCTTTGTCTCCATCCACTTTATCTCCATCCAAGGCTTAGTAAATAGACCCCTCAGTTGCACATTTGCAAAAAAAAACGCCCGGAGCTAGCAGAGGCTTACGTGACCAGTCACGCCACGAGGGGCTGCTTGACGCGACTGTAGCAAAGATGAGAGAGGTCACTATAGTCGCATTAGGGAAGGAGCTGTGGGCTGCCCTCTCTATGCAGAGCTTGGTGCTTTCTTCCTGTTACCTAATTATTTTGCAATAACAACATAGGGGGTCCATTTAGATTGTGGATTTTTAATATATTTAAACTTTTTGATTTGAGTATTAGATCAACTACATAAAAGCCAGCACTATAAACTTCCATAGCAATAAAAGTACATAGCTGAATAATAACACAATAGGTAATAACATAAACATATTTGTGGTGGGGGGATCTCAGGGAAATCAGCCACAGAGAAGCACAGGAGTGCACTTTGAGCTCAGGCGTTGGGCTTATGGTGTCAGCAAGCGATCAGCAGAATGTTACAGGCTGGACACCTCCCTCTGCCTGCCCTATAAAGCACACACACAGAATGTTTCTCTTCCTCATCCAGCACCCGGATAAGATTCATTCAGGACCTTACACTGAGTGTCATTAATCATGGCCACCAAATGGGGCATCTGCTCTGCAGGAAAGATTAGCAATGACTTTGTGGTAGCTCTGGAGACGCTGCCAGTTCAGGATCACCAGGTGGGTGCAATGTGCTCATATAAACACACAGTACGTGTGACTAATCAGTGATGGCCATCCCATAAGTCTAAAGGCCCCCATACATCAGCAATTGATTGCAGCAATCGTGCAATTTGCAATCGATTGTGTATAAAAATCTTTCCCTTTTTCAATCGATTGTGGCAATTCTGCAATCGATTGAAAAAGGGAAAGATTTTTATACACAATCGATTGCAAATTGCACGATTGCTGCAATCAATTGCTGATGTATGGGGGCCTTAAAACCTGACCACTTCTTGTATGTGCAATAGTGAGCAGTAGTGTGGCCAATCGCTGGAGCCTGCAACACAACCACTGACCTGCATTAACTATTTAGAGCCCACAGTTTATTTTTATTGTTAGAGCATCACTTTATCTGGGACTCCTATAAGTTTTAGATTAAAAGAAAATAATGAAAGCAATTGGGGCAGAGTTATGTCCGTTTGCAGAGCGTATTTAGCATGTTTTTACTCTGCACGATAGTCCCACACTTTCATCCCCCCCCGATGTGAGCGTCATCGGTAATGAAACTTGATGCAAGTGCAATGCGACACTACGTAAACATCGCATTGCATCCATCTTTTAATCAGGCCCAACGGGGGCGCGATGACGATATTGTAGGCTCTGCAGAGTCGTCCGGAAATGGGAGAATGTCGTTTTCAGATGTATCTTTAGCGAGTGCGCACTGATGATATTGGGCCTGATTCAGCAAGGACCGCAGTTGCTTATACACACACAATCGGCTGACTGTTGCATTCTGTGTATGTATCGATGTGTGTGCGTGAACCAGCCACTGTGATCTGGAGTGCGATTGCAGAGGCTACGCAGACCCATGGCACAGTGATTGACAGGAAATGCCGTTTGCGGGTGGTTACGGGGGGGTGGTCGGGTGAATGGAGGCACGTCAGTGCGTTTCAACGCCGTTGCAGGACTGTGCATGATACCATACACAGCCTGAGGCCTTATAGCGTGGGCTGAGGTTAGCAGCTCCTGAGTGAGGTCTGACCTGCCTTATCTGTGCGTATGGGTCCGATGTTACCGATTGTTCGCTATGTTGCCAAAGTATACAGATGTGAGTAAGGGGAAGTGGGCGTCGTTATGTCAGGCTGCGATCACAATGCGAATGCAAACATTTACATATCACCGCTGATTTTAGCAACTGCATTTCATGCGTAAAAGCAGAATAGCGATCCGTGCTGAATGAGGCCCATTGACGGGTGTGAAACAAAGCCTACAAATATGGGCGTACAACTCTAGTGTGGGCGAATATACGGGCCGCAATAATATGCAAACTCTAGTTTTGGACCGGACATGCAAAATTTTAACGTGTGCCCATTTGACAGCGGCCACGCTCATTCCACACTTTGCGGACATACAGGCATGTGCTTCAGAGCAGTGGTTCCCAAACTTTTTCGAATTACAGCGCTCTAGAGTATCAGCATGTTTTCCACAACACTCCTGCATACGCGCACACAGGGGGGGTTTCCATCTACCCGCATCCCCCTCCAGCCGCCGCAGGGAGGCTCCATTTGCTGGGCTCCTTCCCAGCAGCGGCAGACAGAGGCTGGAGCTTACTCCTGAGCAACGGCTTCCAGGTCCCGCAGTGAGCACTATGGAAGAGACGTCCTGACGTCTCTACCATAGATCCGAGCGGTCGGATCGGACGGCAGTGGACGCAGGAGTGGGGCTTAAGGTAAGTATTGTGTTTTGTATTTTTAATTGTATTTTTTCTATTTAGAGGCACTACCACTGGGGGCACTACCACGGGGGGCATTACTACTTGGGGCATAACCACTCGGGGCACTACTAATGGGGACATTACTAGAGGGGGCACTACTACTGGGTTCATTAGTAATGGGGGCACTACTAATGGGAGCATTACCACTGAGGACACTACTAATGGGGGCATTACTACCGGGGCACTATTACAGGGTGCATTACTAATGGGGCCACTACTCATGGGTGCATTACTACTGGGGGCACTACTAATGGGGGCACTGCATAAAGAGCACCGCTACTGTGGGCACTGCATAAGGGGCACCACTACATAGGGGGCACCACTGTTGTGGGCATTGTATAAGGGACACTACTACTGTGGGCATTATATAAGGGGCACTACTACTGTGGGCACTGTATAAGGGGCACTACTACTGTGGGCATTATGAAAAAGGGGCAGTACTGTGTGGGGTAAATTGCACTGGTAGTTTACATTTTGTTTGTACATACTGTTACACATTGTGCTTAAGCAAGTTTTATGCCCAGATTCCTTGTTATTTATATTATTTATTGTTATTTATATTAAAACCCTTGAAGTACACAATAAAGTGTATGCTGCAGGCTTATTCTGATTAGGCTTTTCTGGTTCTGTAACCAATTATTTGGAAACCCCCCTTTGAAAATCCTGCATTTGCCTCTGCCCTGGGCCAAAAGTTTCTTACTGAGAAATTCAGCAAAAATTAAATGAAGTAAATTGTGCTTATGTCATCCTTAAGGCGGGTATCCACTTGCTGATTAAAATGAGCGATTGAACGATAACGATATTGTTATCGTTCAATCGCTCGTTAATCGTGCACAAATTGGGCATGAAAATGTTGAAAACGACCAGCGATGCGCGCTCCCGCTGGTCGTTTCCAACATCAATCATCGCCTGAACATGCCGGTCAATCTGCCGATAATGACAGATTGGCCATGCTCAGAGTGATGGAGGGTGCTGGCACTGAGCGACAGGGGCACTACAGGGGAAGAGGAACAAATGTACAATTACAATGTTGTTCAGTTATGTGGTGGGGTGCAGGGTTGAGCTTCTTTTTGTACACCTATTTTTTGATTGGCAGCCATTAGCACTGGTTTTGCCTATCACACTGACTAAAAATCATTTTATTTGGTACTGGACCACCAACCTGAGGCACCCCGGGGTGCCACGGCACCCAGTTTGGGAACCACTGGGCTAGGGCTTACCTTGAACCGCTGCAGCCTAAATTAGGTGTTGGCAAACATTTTTAATGTCTCATATAAATGTTTTTAATTAGTGCAACATTATTCAGGTTTCTTTTTTCTCCTCAGGTAGTAGCAGTGGCTGCCAGGGATGTCAGACGTGCTAAGGAATTTGCCCAAACGTTTAACATTCCTAAAGTGTATGCTTCATATGAAGAGCTTGCCAAAGACCCTGATATTGGTACGCAGGTACTCTGCCGCATAAGAGAAGTCCTTCTATGGTTCCCATATGTCTATGGTTCCCGAGCACAGTCCTGGACATCAGACTCATGTTGTACCTAGATTAGTAGTACTAGTGGGAAGACTTGTGTAGCTCTTTACTGCACTTGACACCTAAAAGAACGCAAAACCACACCCAGGGGCGGTTCAAGAGAGTTGGGGGGCCCCTGTGTGCCTCCATGCGGGCCCCCTCCTCTCCTGCAGAGCAGTAGACTCTGGCTTTGTGTCAGGGTCTACGGCACATGCGCAGATCTCCAGGTACATGGCGCCAGCTCTATGACCCCAGAGAGTCTGATACAATTGGCAGTCTCACGGATTCTCAGCATGTCATGTGATCAGATGAAGGCGGAAATGTATGGGTGTATCATAGTGAAAATAGAGCTCAGAGCGCCATTCCAAAGCCTTTCTGCTCGATCTGGGGCCTATTTATTAAGGTTTTATTTTTTCCCATAAGTTTATGTAGAAACTGCAGTTTCTGCATAATTATATGTATCCCCATTATGTAGCATAGCTTTTCGGAGGTTGGCCCCATAGGTTAACCTTATCATCAGAAGATGAAACCAGTTTGTGCCTATGGGGGCATTCTCACGGGAGAGGAATCTTGGTTTCCCTACCCCACAGGCTCTGACCTCCTCCAGTCAACTTGATGACAATTGGCTTTTTATAATGTTTAAAAATGAAAACACTTGTTTCTATCCAGTGTCTCTCCCTCCAGATGCTCACACTTGTCTCGTCTCTTACACCAGATGTCGTCTACGTTGGCGTCATTCATACTGTCCATAGAGATGTGGCGCTGATGTTCATGAAGAACGGGAAAAACGTCTTGTGCGAAAAGCCGCTGGCCATGAACATCTCAGAGGTGAAGGAGCTGACCGCAGCTGCCAGGAAGTACAAGGTCTATCTAATGGAAGTAGGTTCTTTATATACGCTCTTTATTTTACCTATGAATGTGTTAAGTTTACTCTCTGCTGCAGGATTTCCCGATTCGGGTAAGCCAGCAGGCCATGTTTTTAGTATTTCCCTTATTGGGAAAAGTAGTATAATTATTGACCCAAAAAGATAGACCGGTTTACTTCTGCATGATTCCAGCAAATCAGAAAACTTGCCCTGTTGCTGCGGATGTGTAGCTGGATTTGAGACACTCTGCTTTGGCGTAATGTTATACAAATCAAATTACACACATGGGGAGGGGGATTCAATTCCCGGCGATGGCCGCATGATACCTCTGGAACAGTCTGAGTGCACTATGTGCCCATCCAGTTTTGCTGATTTTACCTTTGCACCCCATAGAGGAAAATCCGTGAAATGACTACTAATAGGCGACAATGTGCGCGGCTGAACACTGCGCTGATGTTTGGCGAGATATCAATAAGAATTGGATTCCACCCTTGGACTGTATTTAACAATTAATTATAATATCAGAAAGAGACCCAACGTAGCCAGAGAGGACTAAGCGATCGCAGCTGCAATTACGCACGCAGTCTCACTGCAATAGTATGCTATGCTCTCGCAGCACTACATAAGGACGCCCCTTTTACCTTGCACACATCCATAATGTTTAGCAAGATGTGAAAACATTGGTATACTCGAGTACTATCGCAGCCTCATGCACACTTGCACAAGCTCTAACCTTACTCAGAAATTACTAACCTCAGCGCACGCTATGAGACCTCAGGCTGCATAGGGCATCGCAACGGCGTTGATACGCACTGGCACGCCTGCATTTCGCCAACAGCCCCCCACTTCCCCCGTCACCACCTACAAATGGCACTTCCTGTCAATCACCCTGCGATGGGTCTCCGTAGTCACTGCGATCGTATTGGCAGGAAGCAACAATCGGCCGATTGCGTGCGTATTAGCAACTGCGATCCAAGCTGAATCAGGCCCTATATACTCATTTATCTGCAGGGACACAAGGTCGCCTGATCTTCTGTATATTCCCTTCTGTGTACTTCAGTTCCAGCTATGGTAGGTGTACTTCTCCATAGAAGCTGCAGCTGAATGCAGCCCAGTGAGTCTGATCTTCTGTATATTCCCTTCTGTGTACTTCAGTTCCAGCTCTTTTAGGTGTACTTCCCCATAGAAGCTGCAGCTGAATGCAGCCCAGTGAGCCTGATCCTCTGTATATTCCCTTCTGTGTACTTCAGTTCCAGCTATGTTAGGTGTACTTCCCCATAGAAGCTGCAGCTGAATGCAGCCCAGTGAGTCTGATCTTCTGTATATTCCCTTCTGTGTACTTCAGTTCCAGCTGTTAGGTGTACTTCCCCATAGAAGCTGCAGCTGAATGCAGCCCAGACAGTGAGCCTGATACAGAGGTGTTTCAGCAGTTGAGCGATGTTTCTCTACTGCGCATTTGAAAAAGTCTAGGAGACCCTTACTGCGCTCGTGGGCACCAATGTGTGTGATGGCGAACACAGTTGAGTAGAAATGGAACCTGCAATTCGTGGACATTTCAAGGTTGAGACTGGGAGGTAACATAAAGTGGATGCAAAAAGAGGGCGTGTTATGGGGCGTGATTCAGCATACGGCTGCATTCTCTATCGCAGCAACGCAGCAGCAGTGCCCATATTTTAATAAAGCTAAAGGGAAGACTCTGCACTAGCCAGTGGCTGCTTGAGGAGTCGATGTTCCGACTGATGGTGCGTCAATGGTGGAGTGGTGGGACCCACCAGCAGACCTGAGCATTGCTCGGTTATGCAAAGTAGGCGTTGCAGGGCTTGTTCAGTCTGTCGCACGTCACTCCACCAGGGGAATGCTTATCCTGGCATCTGCATATTTCCACAAATGCTCAAGAAATCACATCCACGCATGAATAGCGTGCACCTCAATCATACCCAGTATCATAGGTGCTGAACATCGCTTGTGTACACAGTCTAAGAGAGGGCAGTGACCAGTACCGCATAGAGGTTTCTCCGCAGGCCAGTATTTGCTTTAGGGAGCGGTGGAAAGGCTTGGATATGAAAAGCAGGCTACAGATTTCTTACTTGAAGCCCGTGTATGACTGAAGTGCTGGGCCTGCTGCAGGCTGCAACGCCGCTTTTGGCTATAGGTACAGACAGGCTGTAATGTTTGCGCTGAGAGGACCTGTGACCCAGAATACCTCTCTTCTGTCATACACCCAAAATCATCACCAACAACATTACTTACTACCAAATGTGGACCATTAGCATTGTAAAAGGACTGCACTCTGGGCCACTGTCCTGCGGTAACTTGAGGTCACATGGTAGCTGGGTGGGGTCCGGGGCATTTCATAAATAAACAGTAATAGAACCATTATTTTTATTACATGTTTTTATTGAAACTGGTGATTTAAAAAAAAAAAAATGCGCACAAAAAGGCGTGTGCGTGGTAACAAAAAGGGAATACGAGGAAGGCCAGGGACTCAGGGCCTGATTCAGAGCCGGACGCTCTGACCAGAGCGCTCGCTCTGAATCAGGGCCCTCCTACCTAAAATTTGAGCGACCACCCACAGCTTATGCGAGCGTCTATGATGATGGTCGCGATGGTCAAGACCATCGGGCTTGCGACGAGACCCTGTGGTAGAGTCTCGTTGCTGCAAGCCCTGGAGTGATTTTGGCTCTATCAGAGCCAAAATCACTCCCACTGACATCACTAGTGATGTCAGTGGGGCCGGACCCAGACGGTAGGCGTTCCCATGGGAGCGCCTCCGTCTGGGCAGCCACGCCCCGGCACGCCCACCAAAGGGGGCGTGCTGTCACTCACCATCAACAGCACGCTCCCTTTGGTGCGAAACCCCGAGCGACGGCTACCCCGTCGCTCGCCGGGTCTTGCGCATGCGCACGACGGAGCAGCCTCCATCGTGCGCATGCGCAATTGGGTACCATCGACCCGCTTGCGAACGTCCTGCGCTCGCGAGCGGGTCTGAATGAGACCCTCAGTACAATACAACACAGTAGACCATATGGTCTCTTCAAATGAGAAATATACATAAACAGTACAAACGTTCAGGGTGCAGCGATCTGGCTAGACTAAAAGACAGAGGGCCAGAGACCTAATTCATTACTGATCGCAACTGCGATTACGCATGCAATTGGCCGCTTGTTGCGTTCTGCGCATACATCGCAGTGCGCAAAGACCTCATTGCGAATGCAGTGACTACGCAGACCCATCGCAGAGTGATTGACAGGAAGTGACCATTTGCAGTTACAGGGGCATGCATAAATTAGCCATTGCGGTGCCATACACAGCTTGGGCTGTCACTGCGTGCGACGAGGTTAGCAATACCTGAGTAAGGTCAGACATTGTTCAAGTGTGCGTGAGGCTCCAACCGATGGTTTCGCAGACTTGCAAAGTATGACGGATGTGTGTAATGTAAAGTGGGCGTCCTTATGTTAGGCTGCGACGGCATTGCGATTGCATTCATTAGCATATTTACGCACAAGACTGCGTGCGTAATCGCAACTGCAATAGCGATCCGTACTGAATCAGAGCCATTGTGGACCGTGCGCTTATTTGGAGGTGTATCCTTTGCACGCAATATAGGGTAAGTCCTCACTGATCTGATGATGAAAAGTAGTTGACCAGGGGCGCACGCAGATGCATCATGTGATGCATACAACTCGGCATCTGGTTGGCTCCTGCACCTCTGCGTCAGGTCCTGACTGTTTAGCTGGAGAGACAGCAAAAACTAATTCTGTATAAAGTTATGCCCTAAATCTACTGCTTCAGAAAGTGAGACGTGAGTGCTCCAGTTTTATCTGAGTGATTTAACTTTTATTGTTATTATCATGGCCCATAACATCCTACAGTAGACCAAGCCTAAAATATAGGGCACATATTTAGAATTCCAGTAAATGTTTAATGGATTCACTTGTATTAAACAATTTTAAAAACTGCATCGTATAATTTATTTTCCCCTGTATAATGCCTTTACTGAAGATTGGTACCAAAGTAATGCCCCATTGGGTAGTGTCATGATGTGAGATGTCGGACTGAGGCTAGCAGAAAGCTTATGCTCCGTACACTATGTAAATGTGATGGGAGATTTCAGTGACACTGGCGCAGGAAAATCTGGTCTCTAACGCACTTGGGACGAGCCCCATTTATTTATTTTCGTTGCAGGCCTTCTGGAGCCACTTTTTCCCGGTCTATGAACAGATCCGCTCCCTGCTGGACCAGAAAGTTCTTGGAGAGGTGAAGTTCGTACGGGCAGAATTCGGGGCTAACTTACTTGGTGTGCCCCGGGCAGTGGAGAAGGAGCTGGGAGGTGGGGCACTCTTGGACATTGGTTGTTACTGTATCCAGTTTGCCTTAATGGCTTTCCATGGAGAAAAACCAGAGTCCGTAACTGCCAGAGGATTTCTGTACGAGACCGGTAAGCTTTAATTGCACCCTAACGAATACAAAACTGCAACTTGACCAGCTCTGAGCCTTCCTGCAGGCAAAACAAGGTATGGCCAACTCTGGGCATACCTCCAGATAGGCTATACCACTTTTGTCCTTCAGAAGTCATGACTATCAGATAGTGGGCACGAGTCACCATTACATGAGCATAGATTGTGTAAAGTTGTATACTAATTCCTCCTGATTCCTATGATAGGTGCTGATGAGACTGTGACGGTTATCCTGCAGTACCCGGGGAAACGGCAGGCCGTACTCACCTGTACCATGGTGACCGAGCTACCAAACCAAGCTGCGATCTGTGGCACCAAAGGGATGATTCAGGTATGCAGCACCTCTCTAGGGGCCACAGGAAATGCTCATTCTCATTTGTGTGACTTTATTTGTACCGTACCTTCATGTACTTGGTTTGTCGCTCCTCCATGGTTTGTGCGCTACTTCAATGGTTAATAAATATTGCAGAAGTATAGCAAGCCAGGGCCCAGCTGTGAGGAGCTTGTGAGACAGCCCATGTCCTGCATGTATTGCCAGCACACCCTAGTACTGGGGCCCGACCCAACTCTCGATGGCCCTTTTGATACTCTGGACCTCATTCAGACCAGCTCGCAAACGGGTCGATGTTTAGGCCCAGCACACGCGCAGCGGCCGCACTGCGCGTGCGCAAGCCCCCCGGAGTGAGAGAGAAATTCTCTTGCTCTGGAGCTCACTACAAAAGGGTTGGCTGTCGATGTTGATCGACAGCTTGGCCCGTTTTGTAGGCGTGGCGGGGGGGTGGTTTCACAAACTGAGCCGTTTTGTGGGCGGCCGCACTGACATCAGCAGTGATGTTAGTGGGGAGCTTCCTGCTCGATCAGAGCAGGAAGCTCCCTGGGGCTTGCGGTTGCCGAGACCCAACCTCAGGGTGTCGTCGCAAGCCCCGATGGTCGCGATGGTCTTGACCATCGCGACCATCAACCTGGTCGGTCGCTAAAGCTGTGGGTGGTAACCCACAGCTTAGCTAGCGACCAGGAGGCCACACTTCAAAACCCAAGCGGCCGCCCACATTCAGAGCGACCGCTCACAGTTTGCGAGCGCCTCTGAATGAGGGCCTGTGTGGCAATGTTTCAGCAATCCGTAATTAGATTTTTTTTTTTTCTTATTGGTTCATGACTCTGTGGCCATTTGTATGGTACATGGCAGCCATTGGACTCAATGCAAATATATCTCACATTCTGAATCCGCAGAGCAGAGCATTACATCTCTGGAATCTCACACCTTCTACTGAAAGTTGTATCAGACAATAAAAAAAAAAAATATTATATTGGTGCAAAGTGCAGTAGGACAAGGGATTGGCTCTTTACTTGTTCCTGCATAATGCTATATCCCATTGAGAGACATTCATCCTGAGCTCCTTAACGACATGAATGGACCTCTCCAGACCAGAGGCTTCAACCTAAGGGCCAAATTCAATTAGCCGCCAAAAGTGCAGGCTGGCGAAAAGCGGAATTAATTCGCCTCATTCGCCTGTTTTGCCACAATGTTTTCTACATGGACGTCCCCGCTTTTCACCCTATTCAATTATAAAACACGCGAAAACACGGATAGGCGAATCTTTAACAAAGCGAAACTAGCAAAAAGGACAGCTTTTTTGGGGGAAATCAGTCTGTACCCCATAAAAAAGCCTCAGTGACCCTGGGAAATAATATAGAATAGTCCTAGTAAATCTAATAAAAGGTATTTAGTGGGGTTTTTTTTGAGTGCAAATGGCTTATATGCATTTTTGCGGAAAAATTATAGAAAGTACAGTTTCTTTCTGAAAAATAAGTACCGAGGTGAAGTTTGGGGTACCTGAAAATGGGTACTAGTATATTTTGATGTCTCTAAAATGAAGATGTAGAAAATCTCAAAAATACACCGACTGCAGCCAATCCCAAAAACACCTGTGCCAACTATATAGCCCCCAAAAGTACCAGGTCCCCCACCTTTTATTTCCATTTTCCAACACTGTTTTCATTATTGCCCCAAAAATTACATGTCTTTTTTGGGGTGAATGAAGTATTTTTTTTTGCCCTATTACTGATTAGGGGTGGAGGTGTCCAAAGGGTTCTGAGCCAAGTCCTCACATCTGTAACCCAAAATATGGATTTTGCACTTCTTTTCTCCTGCCTTTTGCTGGAGAAACTTTTCCGCCTATTTTTGCCTATGGGGTTTTCGTGTAGCCGAAAAACCCAGTGGAACTGAATACGGCGATACTTTGAAAACAGGCGAAAACTGCAAATCGGAGAAAACTTTTCTCCAAACGGCACTTTTCAAGGCTAATTGAATACGGCCCTAAGTGAGACTGAGCCACTGTTAAATGTCTAATGGAAATTGGGCCTGATTCAGACCCGGACGCTATGCTGCGCTCGCTCGCATTGAGCGATTTTTCGCAATCTGCGCATGCGTCGCAATGCGCGTGCACGAACCAGTCATTTCGATGTGAAAGTGCTCGCCTGTAGCCCGCAGTCGGGCCACTAATTTGAGTGACAGTGCTGTTTGTGGGTGGTAACAGGGGAAGGTGCTTGAAAACGGGGGTGTACCTGTGCGAACACAGGTGTGCCTGACCGTCAGATCGGCGTTTAATGGGTGTGCATGATTAGCAAAGTAGCGCCATTACACACGTGACTAGGCTGTATTTTAGCCTGAACTGTTCGCAATGTTGTGGTGGGAAAAGGCTACCACAAGCGCTGCGAGCAGCTCCGATGGCTCTCGATGTTCCCGATTAATCCTACAACTGCCGGAGATGACGTGTGTTGCGAGTGGCAAAGGGGCGTCTTTATACAGGTGCGAGCGCATAGTGCGGCCGCTCGCTATTACTTAGTGGGTGGCTTTGCGTGACGCAGTGCGAGCGCATGATTTAAATAGCCCCTTTTAGCCAGCGAGCGGACGCAAATAGCGTCCGGGTCTGAATCAGGCCCATTGTTCGATCTATCTTTAAAATTCTCTTTATCCATACCCGATTTAATCGGAAGAAACTTCTTTCGTTTGCGGTCACTGCAATTTCAGGCTTTCAATGTATTTGCAGTAAGACGTTTCTGGCCTCTAGTTCCTGGGTACTTAAGGGATACCTGGAGATTTGCACGAAGGTGAGCTGACAATGATTTGTCCGGTCTGACACGGAAAGCCACTGCAAGAAATAGAAACCTTGTTTTGAGAGCCTATAGGCCCAAATGTAAGTCTACGATTTGCTGGCACCAGCGAGATTTTGGCGATAGAGCTGCTAGATTGTAAAGCAACACCAGGTTGCTTTAGCTTAGAATGAAGTGGCACTTTATCTAGTGGCTATATTGCCAACACCATTTAGGTCCAGAACACCGTGCTTTGCATTGGACAGGCGATCGCAGTTGCGCAAAAGAGGCCAGGAAATCTCCATCACCTGGCGGAGATCTTGGCCTCTTCCCTCCCCTCTAACGGCAGTGACACGCCTCCTGTGGGGAAACTGAAGCCATCGTCGCTGCCCCCTCCCCGCCTAGAAACGTCAGCAGACTGTCAATCGGGGATCGCGGACCTGTACTGCACATGCACAGCACTGGCCCTCAGAGATGTGCGCTAACCATCGGGTTCGCCTACATCTCTGATCAGCCCCAGAGTGTACCCAGCTTAAGGTGTAGCTTGATCTTCCCCTGGATCATCACAACTAGAACTTACAATGGTTTGAACGCTGAATACTTATGTAGTGATGTAACTTGTACTGTTTTTCTATGTTGCAGGGGTGGGCCCTTCAGCTGCTGTAGAACTACACATCCCAGCATGCCATAGTTTTGCTATTTGGCCCTGCTTATTGCCCACCCTGGAGTAGCGTAAGACTGCCCTAAGCAGCACTGCATAGTAAATTGACTCTTAGCAAGAGTTTACATGCTACATATTGTAATTCTAATTCAATCCTGTCCAGATTCCATCCTATGTGTGGTCTCCAACTTCAATGATCGTCAATGGAAAAGAAACCAAGTACCCTCTTCCCCCTACTACAAGGCACCTGAACTTTACTAACAGCACGGGACTGAGTTATGAAGCAGAACATGTGCGACAGTGTCTATTAAAAGGTAACATGAGCCTGTTACATGCGGAGGGGGATTGTGGAATAGGTTCCAATATCATGGAGCAGGCGGCATTTCAGAGAGTTCGCTGCTAAATTTAAGCACCAATTAGTTCAATCACATATACGAGCTTAAACTAGAAATAAAGACATGGTGGAGTTTACCAAGAACGGCTATGGAGTTACTGGAGGGAGAGTTAAAATGCAATAGAGAAATTAGTTAGTGAATAGCTCTTTATTTATAGTGACATTGTCAGTAGCCATCATACACTGTTTTCAGACACATCCGTACCGGCCCAGGTCAAATTCTAATTCATCTAATGCACAGGTTCTCAAACTCGGTCCTCAGGACCCCAAACAGTGCATGTTTTGCAGGTCTCCCCACAGAATCACAAGTGAAATAATTAGCTCCACCTGTGTCAGTGAGTAATGAATATACCTGTGCACCTGCTGGGTGATCTGGAAAACATGACCGGTGTGGGGTCCTGAGGACCCTTGATCTAATGAACAGAGACAGGTCCAAGGGGCAGTTATATCAGATGCCGGGGAAAGTAGTGAATTTAGTGACAGCCAGGATGCCGGCCGTTGGAATTCTGACGTTGAAAGCCCGACTCAGGATTAAAGATAGTCGTCGAAATACTGACGTCTATCTTTAGCCTGACGCCGAAATCCTGAACGAGGGTAAGCAGGGACAGGCTGGCCTTAGCCGTGCGGGGATGGTGGAGGGTTAGATTTAGGGTGTGGGCAAGGGGGGTGGGGGGTTAGGCACCACTGGGGGAAGGTTAGGGTTAGGCACCACTAAGGGAGGGTAGGGCGAGGGGAGGGTTAATATACTTATGAGAACTTCTGGATGCCGCTGTCGGGATATGAACCAGCTACTCAGCCGCTGGTATTTTATACCTATTCCAATGCAGGTTAATGTACCACAGTTGGAGGAAAGCAGATACCTACATGGACATGTTGCGACCATAAGAGGGTAACATAATGGGTCAGAACCAGACCCCCAGATGTGTCGGGCATCAATACTATGGTTATATGATATAACTTTATATAATAGTAAAAGGGGATAAATGTGGGCTGTTTTGGCCTAAATGGTAGTGACAAACCTGGATTGTAATGGCAGAGTTTGTGAAACTCTGGAATAGACTAGTTTCCTTAACTTATTCCTCAGGGAGCACTAACAGTGCATGTTTTCCAGGTCTCCTCACACTTTCACAAGTGAAATAATTAGCTCCACCTGTGGATCTTTTAAAATGTTAGTGAGCACACCAACCAGGAGATCTGGAAACCCTGCAGTTAGTGCTCCCTGAGGAATGAGTTTGGGAAACAAATTGGAGGAGGAAAATATTTACCGTTATTATTTACTTCAGAGGTTCCCAAACGCAGTCCTCAAGGCTCCCCAACAGTTCAGGTTTTAGAGATAGCCATGGTTAAATAAAATTGACTGAGGTACTAATTAAACCACCTGTGCTCAACCATGGCTATCTGTAAAACCTGAACTGTTGGGGAGCCTTGAGGATCGTGCTTGGGGAACCTCTGATTTACTTAAGCTGGCCACACACTAGACCAACTTACATCCAACTAGTTGATTGGTTGGAATGAAAATCTGGTAAGGAATGATAGCAAATGACAATCAGCAATTTGCTCCCAAACGCCGGAAAATGGACAAAAACTGTTGTTTGAACAAATTGTTTAGATCAAACATTTCTTGTCTGATGATCATTTTTATCTGTTTTCTGGCATTTAGGAGCAAATTGCTGATCATCAGTTACTCCCATACATTGGTTGGAATGAAAATCTGGTAAGGAATGATAGCAAATGACAATCAGCAATTTGCTCCCAAACGCCGGAAAATGGACAAAAACTGTTGTTTGAACAAATTGTTTAGATCAAACATTTCTTGTCTGATGATCATTTTTATCTGTTTTCTGGCATTTAGGAGCAAATTGCTGATCATCAGTTACTCCCATACATTACCAGATTTTCATTCCAACCAATCAACTAGTTGGCTGGTTGGACAGATAATCTTTAGATGTGTGGCCAGCTTTATTGTTTAAAAAACCATAATGCAAGTGGCTTCTAAAATTTAGCAATGCATGACTATCATTCTGTGTTTCAGGATTAAAGGAGAGCCCAGTAATGAGCTTGGCTGACAGCGAGCTGCTGGCCAGCATCATGGAAGAGGTACTCATACAACTTGGGACCAATAAGAGCAGTGAATTAAGTAAAATGCAGAAATAAATACTCTTGGGGGAAACATTGTCTTGTTTCAGTAATTCTGAGTTCTACAGTGCACAGAACATTATTTGCACAGTACAAAATCCTCTTTGGTGATGTGTTACTTTCATTTGCTCAAACCATGTAGATTCCCACTGGGTGTGTGAAAAAGACCACGGTGCGAAGGGGCATTCTCACTGGGGAAAACGAGGGGGTTTCATGTCAAGTATGAAGTAGGTAAAGAGCAGTCAGTGTAATTTGGTAGATGATACTAGCTAGAGGTACGACAGGGATGCAATTTATAGGGGCATGCACACTGCTCACATGATCCATTCCTAGCAATGGAACAGGTCTATGCAGCAGATTAAAGACAGCAATAGTTATATAATGCAGTTTACAGCCTCACTGCATTGTGTGTTTGCCGCTTGTGCAATGTATAATAAAAGCAGCCTTGATGGTCCATAACTATAATTTAAGCCAGAAATGAGGCTAATCCAAGCATTAGGAGAAAACCATTTTATGTACAGACAGTGGTGGTTGTTGTGTTGCAAGTTTGAAGACATTTACACTCCAGTCTTTGGCTGATATGTGGAAGCATCTCCAGATTAGACACTAGGGGCCAGATTCAATTAGCCATGAAAAGCCACAGTTTGGCAAAAGTTTACACTTGTGCTAACTTTTCAACAAAACTGCGTATCATGCTACTAGCCGCGGCTTTTCACACATGTGAATTATGAATTTTTAAAAAACGGCAAATAGTTTTCACCATCTAAGAGCAGGTGAGAAAAATGTACAAAAATGAGAGCTATGGTAAGAACTTACCTTTCGTTATCTCTCTTTCTTTGAAGTCCACAGGGAGACCTTGGGGTGTAGGTGATGGCTTGGACATCCGGGCACCAGGCAGTTAATTTTTCTCCCCAGGATGAACCGGGCCACTCTCCCTATACCCCATCCCCGAGCCAGAGGCACCTCAGTTCATAATAAGCCAAATGCCAGAGGATAAAAGAGAGAAGGAAGTCTGGAACACACAGGAATCACAGTCTCACATAGGAGACGGAAAACCGGCGACCAGAGTGAAGCCCATCTGAAGCAAGGAGCGTCAGGGTGGGTGCCCTGTGGACTTCGAAGAAAGAGAGATAACAAAAGGTAAGTTCTTACCATATCTCTCATTTTCTTCTTCAGTGTCCATAGACTCCACAGGGAGACCTTGGGGATGTCCCAAACCCAAAAACAAACACAGTCTTAGCTGTCAATCATTTGAGATCCAATGAGGCCAGCGGATCAAATGGAGGGCTCTGGAGAGCATTAAGGACAACAGCCAAATCCCAAAGTGCCACAGGGGGGACAAAAGAAAACTGAATCCAAAGATAACCTTGCAGGAAAGTACAAATATTTGGTAAAGGAGCAATCCTACGTTGAAACTACAGATAGAGCTGAAACATGCACCTTCAGTGAGGCCAAGCAGAGACCAAGATCCAAACCCGCTTGAAGGAAAGCCAAAATCCTAGGTATCCTAAATACCAGAGGGTCATAACCACTGGGACAACACCATTAATAGGTATGCCCTACTCTATGATATATACGAGCAGAGGCTGGTTTACGTGCTCTGAACATGGTACTGACCAAAGAGCTGGAGAAACCTTCGGACCTTAAAAGGGAAGTCTCAAGAGCCATGGTCCGGGATCCTGAAGAAGTATATGCCGAAGGCAGACACGCAGACTTAGCTGCTGCCAATGTATCCACATTATTGTCCAGGTCGGGACCAAACAAGATCTTACCATTATAAGGCAAACACTCTAATCCTCTTAGAGTCCGTGTCCGCTCTCCAAGAGCGCAGCCATAAGGAACAGTGAGCTGAGACCGCAGCAGACGAAATCCTGGAAGTTAAGAGGTTGACATCCAAAACAGCCTCATTAATATATGCACCTGAATCATGGAGATTACTCACTAGTCATTGATCTTTGGAAGCATCTGAAGGAAAGGACTCCTCTAAGGAGTCTGCCAGAACTCCACAGCCTTGGCCACTCAGGAAGTAGCAATGGCCGACCTGGCGATAGCCCCTGAAAGAGAATATCTTGACTTTAAACAAATCTCTACCTTCCTATCCGTAGTGTCCTTTAAGGAAGATATGGATGACATAGGTAGAGTAGCACTTTAATTAAGAGCATCACATGAGAGTCCACCACAAGAGGCGATTCCAATTTTGTGCTAAGCCATATAAAAGGCCCCCAGAATAGTTTGGTCTGGCCCTCTGAGCTTTTTTCTGCTAGCCTTATCTGGCTAGCATGATGCCTAGAATGGCACCATTCAGCCAAAATCTATGCAGCAGTGCTGCCTGGGGTGTCCTTAAAACGCTTCAGACAGTCACACCGCTGCCCTTACAGCTCCCCGGAGCATCTTCAGGATACTCCAGGCATTGCCGTAATCACCAGCAATTGTGGCCCCACCCCTTTGTGACATCACACAGAGGGGGCATGGCCTGCATTCAGCCCGCAAATAATGTTATATAGATCAAATTGGCCCTCTGCAGAAAAAAAATGTTCCCCACCCCTGCTCTAACACCATGTCTACCACACCTAACCCTGCAGCCCATGATTGGGCTGGAGCAGAATTGTGCACATCTTCCACACTGTATGTGACAAACCACACAGTTATTAATAGAACTGTGAGGTATATTAAACACCCTGACAACACTTGTACTGTAAGGGCTGTGAAGGAAAGGTATAGTAATATCTTTGACAGATGATTAAGAAACACAGACAGGCAGCGCCAGCATAAAGTCACATACTATGCAGAAAAACACAACTTAAGTGTCTGGTAGGCTATAGTGCTACATACGCTGACCAGGAGGTGAGGTATGTAGAGGGACCCAGGCTCCGCATTTTCCTGAGAAATCTGCAACTTCCAGTGGAAGAAAATGTCCCCCGTAGACCTTAGAGAGGGCATGCCCATGGGAGGAGAGCTGCCTCAGCTAAGCCAGACCACAGTGGAAAGGTCCACTGGACTGTCCAAATCTTCTGTGGCTATTGAACAGCACCACTGCATCTACAGTGACCTAACTCCAACCAGGCACCAACAAAACTGAGGTGCCTCTGGCTCGGGGTATAGGGAGAGTGGCCCACTGCATCCTGGAGAGAAAAATGAACTGTGTGGTGTCCAAACCATCACCTACACCCTAAGGTCTCCCTGTGGAGCCTATGGACCCTGAAGTAACCCCTATGGAACTTTGTTTAGAACCCCTCCCTGCCAATGACTAATTATGCAAATAAATTTTTTTTTAATAACTTAATCCCCCCTAATAACCTGTCTTTTTTGGGGTCAAAATATAAAGTGTTGGAGAATGGGTTTAAAAGTATTGTGGTAGGTAATTTGGGGGGCTGTATGGATGGGACAAGTGTTTTGGGATTGCAGGTGTATTTAACATTTTTTTTTAAACTACTCTAAAATGACCACAAAAATATACTTGAACCCATTTTTATGTACCCAATTTAACTACAGCAGCTGCTGACACTAATGTAGCATTTCACCCGCAGTCACACAGAACATAGGCATGCTGCATATCATTCTAATCAGCAGAAACTGCTTGTGTGTTCTATTCACAACATTGTGCGAATAAGATGCATTTGAAGGTTAAAAGTCACATGCCCAGCGATGCAGTCACACCACCGAGCGACTAGAAGGGCTGTTTAATGCACAAGGAGGCTAGATGTATATGGGCACATCTGTATATTGCAATCACCTAAATCATTTACCATTTCTCGCCAGAAGCCAACAATGGCACCAATCTGGTAAACCAGAATGTACTGCTTCCGCCTGTAACTCAGCAGCTCTTGTAGTCCCATTTGTAACAAGGTGTGATACAAATACCAGGCCCCCACCCTCATGTTAAAAATTTTGCAATATATAAGCCCATTGACCACTGGTACAAAGTAAAGGCACACTTATCACTTAAGCTGCATACACAATAGATTTTTTTGAACAATATCGTTTGAAAAATCGTTCACTGAGTCAAACGATGAATGATTATCGTCAGTTCACGTTTGTAGGTTAGTCAGACTTGTCAACTCAATGATTTTCATCAAGTTAATATGCAAAAAACATTAGTTTAAAAAAAAAAAATATATAGTTCATAAAATCATTGGTAACAAAACAGTGTTGTGTCTACAGCTTTATTGTTAAGTGTTTGCCAGGCTCAATGTTAATGACATTGAGCCTATACACTGAATGATAGTAACAATCTAGTAGTGACCTCACCAGCAGTATCCCTAAACATGCACAACCTGACAATAGTCAGGCCGGCCTGCATGTTCAGGTGATAGATATCCTTCAATGATCTGCCTGCATCATTCACAATATTATCCAGTGTGTATGCAATATATTGACATTCAAAATATTGGCCAGTGCATGCAGCATAATTCTAGATTGTGTATGCAAAATTCTTCTGTGTGGAGTTTGTATGTTACCAATGTGTTCAGCTGGCTCTTCCAGGTACTCCAATTACCTCCCAAAAACATGTTGGTAGGGAATTGCATAAGCCAATTAAACCTACTACATGTACCCATAATAGGGAATATAGATCAGTCCCTTCTCCAGTGGTGCTTACAGAGTATTAGATACTGCCAACAACCTCTGCAAAATATGTAGACTATATAAATAAATTTAAGAGAAGCACTGTATGTGGCTGATAAGGACAATCACAGTACTGCCTTCAGTGACTTGCAATAATATATACAAAGTATTTATGCAATTAGGGTAGAGGAATCTGATTCTTCAAATTTAAAATATTCTTAAGTATTACTTCAAGCATCCTGAAGTTCCATGCAGTGTTAGTGCACCTAATTTGGTAGTAAAACATTCATCGGATTGGTCAGACCATGTACACACATTGCCTAATCTACACTATAATCACAGCTAGTCTATTTGAGAAAAACAAGAGATATGGTAAGAACTTACCTTTGTTATCTCTGTTTCTACGAAGTCCATAGGGTCCACAGGGTTGACCTTGGGGTATAGCTGGATCTGGATCCATGGGCACCACGCAGTTAAAGCTTTAGCTGCTCCCAGGATGCACTTGGGTCCGTCCTCCTCTATACCCCGCCCCCGGCCACAGCACCTCAGTTGGTAAGCAGCCAAGGCCGGAGGAGGAGACTAAACAGAGAGAAGGAAGACTGGAACACACAAGAAACCATACTCACAGAAATGGGAGACGGAAAACCGGTGACCAGCCACACAGCCCATTTGAAGCCAGGTGCGTCAGGGCGGGCACCCTGTGGACCCTATGGACTTCGTAGAAACAGAGATAACAAAGGTAAGTTCTTACCATATCTCTTGTTTTCTACTTCAGGGTCCATAGGGGGTCCACAGGGTTGACCTTGGGGATGTCCCAAAGCAGTACAGCTAAGGGCGGGGACGCTCCTGTGCTGAAAGGAGTACCCGGCGCCCAAAGGATGCATCCTGAGAGGCAAAGGTGTCAAACGCATAGAACCTCAAAAACGTTTGAATTGAAGACCAAGTGGCCGCCTTACACAGCTGAACAGCAGAAGCGCCACGTCTAGCAGCCCAAGAGGGACCCACAGAACGAGTGGAATGAGCCTTAACAGAGGCTGGCACAGGTAAGCCCTCCTGTGCATAAGCCTCACAAATAACGGAACGAAGCCAACGGGCTAACGTTTGTTTGTTGGCAGGCCAACCCCTCTTGTGAAAACCAAAGAGGATAAACAAGGAATCAGACTTCCTAACCGAAGCCGTCCGGTCTACATAAATTCTAAGCGCCCGGACCACATCTAAGGAAGTCTCACCAGCTGAAAGATCAGGGGACTGAAAAGCTGGCACAACAAGTTCCTGATTAATATGGAACTTCGAGACCACTTTGGGCAAAAACTCAGGACGAGTGCGGAGCACCGCTCTGTCCTGGTGAAAAATCAGGAAAGGAGGGCGACAGGAAAGCGCCCCCAATTCAGACACCCTCCTGGCCGAAGCAATTGCCAGGAGAAAAACCGTCTTAAATGTCAGCCACTTGAGCTCCACCGCCTCAAGAGGCTCAAACGGAGGACCCTGCAGGACCCGTAGCACCACCGCCAAGTCCCAAGGAGCCACAGGAGGCACAAAGGGAGGCTGGATCCTGAGAACACCTTGGAAAAAGGTGTGAACGTCTGGTAGTATTGCAATCCGCCGTTGAAACCACACGGACAAGGCGGACACATGAACCTTCAGAGATGCAAGGCGTAAGCCGAGATCCAATCCTGACTGAAGAAATTCCAAGATCCTAGAAACTCGGAACACCTGAGGATCATAATGTCTGGACTCACACCACTGTAAGTAAGTGTGCCACACTCTGTGATAAATCCATGCTGAAGCAGGCTTGCGTGCCCTGAGCATGGTACCAATAACCGAACTGGAGAAGCCCCGAGACCTCAAGACGGCTGTCTCAAGAGCCACGCCGTCAAAGACAGCCGACCCAGATCCGGGTAAAGGCAGGGCCCCTGAGACAACAGGTCCCGACGCTGAGGAAGAAGGTACGGAGCATCGATGGAGAGGCTCCTGAGATCGGAGTACCAAGGACGTCTGGGCCACGCCGGAGCTACCAGCACGAGCATGCCGCCGTCCTGCTTGAATTTCCGCAGAACCCGAGGAAGCAGGGATAGCGGAGGAAACAGATACGCCAGGTGAAACGTCCATTTCACCGACAGCGCGTCCACCAGACTTGCACCTGCGTCTCTTGTCCTTGACCCGTAAACGGGCAACTTGTGATTGTGACGGGAGGCCATCAAGTCCAGCTCCGGCAGTCCCCACCTGTCCACGAGTAGCTGAAACACCTCTGGGTGAAGCGACCATTCCCCGGGATGCACGTCGTGACGGCTGAGGAAGTCCGCCTCCCAATTGAGGACTCCGGGGATGAAGACCGCTGGAATGTGACCCTCCGCCCAAGTCAGGATACGAGACACCTCCGACATCGCTGCCTGACTGCGAGTTCCGCCTTGGTGATTGATATACGCCACCGTGGTGGCGTTGTCGGACTGCACCTGTACCGCCCTTCCGTGAAGAGCGGGGCCGGACGACTGCAGGGCCCTGTATACTGCCCGCAGTTCCAGGATGTTGATGGGGAGAAGTGCTTCTTCCGCTGACCAACGACCCTGAAGCGACAAAGAGCCGGTCACTGCCCCCCAACCCCGGAGACTGGCATCCGTCGTGAGCAGGACCCAGTCCGGGATCCAAAATGGGCGCCCCTCGACCAGATGAGCTGTCTGAAGCCACCAAGCCAAAGATAGCCGAACGTCCGGAGACAACACCAGCACCTGAGAGCGGATCCGGTGAGGTAACCCGTTCCATTCTGATAGAATCAGCCCCTGCAGGGGCCGGGAATGGAACTGGGCAAATTCCACCATGTCGAATGTCGACACCATGGACCCCAGAACTCTCATAGCCGAATGGACCGACAGGCGGCAACGGCTCAGGCAACTGCGTATCCGCAGCTGTAGGGAGGCGACATTCTCCGGAGTCAGGAAGATCCTTTGCTGACGCGAATCCAGCAGGGCTCCCAAATGAACCATCCGCTGTGATGGAATCAGGGAGGACTTTTTCCAATTTATCAACCACCCGTGTGCTTGCAGGCAAGCGATCGTCAGGTGGAGATGTTGAAGCAGTACCTCCGGGGAGCTCGCCAGCAACAGGAGGTCGTCCAGGTACGGCAGCAGCCGTACATTCTGGTTCCGAAGATGTGCGGCCATGACCGCCATAATCTTCGTGAACACCCTCGGTGCCGTGGAGAGACCAAAGGGTAGCGCCCGGAACTGATAGTGGTGTTGAAGGATAGCGAACCTCAGATACCGCTGGTGTGAAGATGCTATCGGAACATGGAGGTAGGCGTCCTGGATGTCCAGGGACACCATGTAATCCCCCGGTTCCATCGCCAGAATGATGGAACGTAACGTTTCCATCCTGAACTTGGGAACTCTGAGGAATTTGTTCAGAGACTTCAAGTTGAGGATAGGGCGATGAGAACCATTGGGTTTCTGCACCAGAAACAGAGACGAATAATACCCCGTCCCTCGTTGTGATAGAGGAACGGGAACAATGACCCCTGCTTTCAGCAAGGACTCTATAGCCTCCTGAACCTGTAACGCCTTGGTCTTGTTCTGAGAAGGACTTGTGCAGAAAAACTGGTGGGGTGGTCTGTGCCGAAAAGACAGGGCGTACCCCTGGGAGACCACTTCTCGAACCCAGGCATCCGTGGTGGTATTGTGCCAGCACTGGGCAAATAGAAGTCGGCCTCCCACTCTGAGGTCCCCCAGAGGGAGGCCCGTCCCATCAGGCCGCAGGTTTATTTTCCTGCTTGGAAGGGCGCCGAGCACTCCAGGCTTGCTTCTTGGGTTTAGAGGCAGTCTTACTCGCAGACTGTCTCGGGAAGGACTGACCTTTCGCCTTACCCTGAACCCGAAAGGAACGAAAAGCCGAACTCCGAACCTTAGCAGGCAGTGCCGCCGAAGGGAGGAAGGCCGACTTGGATTTAGCCAGGGTCTCCACTATTTTGTCCAAGTCCGGACCAAATAGTAATTCCCCATTGAAAGGTAAGGCCTCCAGACCTTTCTTTGAATCAGAGTCCGCTCTCCAGGACCGCAACCATAAGGATCGGCGGGCAGACACCGCTGCAGCCGATACCCGCGAGGTCAGCAGACTAGCATCTAAAGAAGCTTCTCCAATGTAAGAAGCAGCGTCCCTCATTTGTCCCAACAACGCCCGCTGGACATCCGGAGCGTCGTCCGGGAAGGTATCTTCCAATGCATTGGCCCACCCCTCAATGGCCTTGGCCACCCAGGAGATGGCCATGGACGGTCAGGCCACCGTCCCGGAGAGGGAGTAAATAGACTTTAAGCAAGTCTCAACTTTCCTGTCCGTGGGATCCTTCAGCGAGGATATCAACGGTAATGGTAAGGTGGCGCCCCGAGTTAAACGGGTGACATGGGAATCCACCGCCGGTGGAGTTTCCCATTTTTTACAATGTGCCTCAGGGAAGGGGTAATTAGAAGCCAACCGCTTCTGAGGAAGGAATCTCTTACTGGGCGCCTGCCAAGCTACCGCCATATGATCAGTCAACTGATCCGACAGGGGAAACACCGCAGAAGCCACCTTAATTTTTTTTAAACTAGGAAACTTCGACTTAGGAAGCGGTGCCTCATCCTCTATAAGAAGAATAGCTCGCACCGCCCTAACTAGTGCTCGCACATTAATGGACGACTTGGTATCCATTTCCTGGACCGAGGCGTCCGAGTCAGTGTCATCAGGGACCTCCCCATCATCTGAGGAACCCTCTGAGTCCGATACCTGAGCAGCCCGTGTCATGAGTGGGCGTTTTGAAATCCTAGAAGGCATGTCAGTCTGCAACATTGACTGAAAAGCCGAGGAAGCGGCCGCCAAATTTTGCACGGAGTTGGAGAGCACATCCACCCAGGGTGGAGGAGTCACCATAGGGGCCTGAAAAGGTACCACAGGCTGCTGCGGCACAGGGGAAGCCTGTATATACATAGGCAACCCCGCATAGGGACCCACCGACTGAGACCCAGGAGGACTCCGCAATAACTGCGGGACACCCGGGGAATGGGGGATGGTCGGCTGGGGCAACGCCCTAGTAGGGAGAGCAGTCGGGACCGACAGACGATCCGCAATAGACACCAGCACTTGAGAAAACATCGCCCACGGTGGTTCCTGCGCCAGAGAAGGTCTGGATGGGCCAGGAGCCACCTGGCGTCGACTACACAGGCCATCCTGTGACAAATCCTCCCTATCTACTCCTGCAGAACAGCGTCCGCAGGAGGCCAACACCGGAGCCACTGAGCGCTCAACCTCCTCGTCTGACATGACAGAATATATTATATATCTGGCACCAGGGTAGAAGTAAAACGCACTCACCGGTGTGCTGAACAACAGCCCACAATATGGCACTGAGTAGCACACAACTGTATGTGACGGACCTCACAAATAAGTGATCTATATAAGTGAGGTCAGTAGAAACGCCCCTCCCCCACACACCTGTAGGGCTTGTAGGAGAAGTAAAGGGATAGGTATAAGCTGACAGTAAGTAGAAAATAAGCACAGACAGGCAGCACTAGCAAAAGTCACATACCATGCAGGAAGATATACTCACTGCACCTTTCCACTACAATCAACCTGCCCAGATTCAGTGTCTGGGAGGGCTATAGTGCTGTGTACGCTGTCCTTAATCAGGGGAGAGGTACACAGGGGGACCGGTCCACGTGCTCCCTGAAGATCTGCGCTGCCACTGTGAGAAAATGGCCACTGGAGACCTCAGAGGAGTGGCCGTGTAACTGCAGCTCAGCGACGCCAGACTCCGTGCTGAAAGGCGCGCTGAGCTGAGGAGCCGCTGACAGGGAAGGCTTCCTCCCCTGGCTAGCATATTAACCCCAGGGCTTGCCGGCATCCCGCTTGCCATATATCCCTGGTGGTCTAGTGGTCCCACGGGTTATTCCTCCTCAGAGGGGGAGCCCACCGCCACCGCTAGCGGCCCCCGGTCTGTCCCCTAGGACCGGGGGCAAAGGACTGCATCTGCAGGCAAAACCCGCAAGCCGCCGCTAATCGGCGACTCGCGGCTTACCTTGTCCCCGGCGACTCCGGCAGCAGTCCAGGGAGGGACCCAGAGTCCGGCTACTACGGACTCTGGCCTCCCGCCGCGATCCCCAGTGCAGTACTGGCATCGCGGCGGCAGCGTGGGCGTCTGCATAGACAGCCCGTCGCTGCCACACTAGAGCCTCTGTTTTAAAATAAAAATCTAACAGGCTCTTTTTTTTTTTTAAATAGAAAGCTTTTGGGGGCTGCTCCTGCAGCCCCCCACGCAGGTGACCCGACTCTGGCCGGGCACCAACTCAAACTGGGGTGCTGTGGCCGGGGTATAGAGGAGGACGGAACCAAGTGCATCCTGGGAGCAGCTAAAGCTTTAACTGCGTGGTGCCCATGGATCCAGATCCAGCTATACCCCAAGGTCAACCCTGTGGACCCCCTATGGACCCTGAAGTAGAAAAGGGGTTTACATGCTGCAGTATTAAAATGTTTATTTTTTTGTAGTTACTGGTTTGATACAATGTTCTAATTTTAATAACAGACTTGCAGAAACCCCCCCCCCCCTTTCTCAGTTTTTAAAACTCAACTTTGGTTGTCAGGCTACCCATTTATGGGTTAGAAGTACAGGTTTCAAAGTGATTACTCCTCATGCATAAGTCTTACATTTGACACTGAAGTTGCCTCGCAGCAATCCTATATCTGTACCAGACATACATGAGGGGTTGAACCAGCTTTTAATTTTTTTTTATACTTTTTCTGGCAGTGGCAAAAAACAGCTGCGATGTTAAGATTAGGTTTAATCAAGAACAGACTAATTGATTGTAAATCAAGCTGGGTACACAAAGCAATTGTTTTCAACTATTTGCCCGTCAAGTGTGTACCCACCATGTTCTGTGTGCACTCCCGTGGGGTAGTCAGCCGGTCAGCACTACATGTAGCCCAACATGACAGTGCAGCTGACAACCCCATGCTGCAGCAGGAGCAGCCAATATATTGGGCAGTCAGGCACTGGCTTGTCTAGTGCAGATGTTCTCAAACTCGGTCCTCCGGACCCCACACAGTTCATTTTCCAGATCACCCAGCAGGTGTATTCATTACTCACATTTTAAAAGATCCACAGGTGGAGTTAATTTCACTTGTGATTCTGTGAGGAGACCTGGAAAACATGCACTGTTTGGGGTCCTGAGGACAGTTTGAGAACATGTGGTCTAGTGTGTACCAGCCAACTGATAAGTCAGCCCATCAGCAAGGTGGGAGTCACATTGCTGGGTACACAATTAGTGTGCACCCAGCTATGGCCGTCAAACTAGTTATTCCCTCCAATGCAAACAAACCCTTTCCAATTTCTACTAGGCTGCAATTGTGTTCTAGGCAAGGGTGAAGGAATCGGTATCTGGCGGTTCAAATCCCAACAGCGGCTGGCCAACATGGCTGAAAATCCTGATCAAGGTAAGTATTAACCAACCTAACCTCCCCCTAATCCTCCTTAGGGGTGCCTAACCCCCTTCCTCCACCACCCAAGTCTCCTGGGGGTTGCCCAACTGTAACCCTCCCCCCACAGCGGTGCCCGACATCCCTTCAATCGGCACTGGGAGACCGGCATCCCGTTAAGACAGGCATCTAGATTTAGGCACCTGTCATTTAACCCTCGCCAGGATAAAGCAGTCGGGAAACCGGCTGTCAGGATTACATCCGCCGGCTTCCCTATTGCATACCAGGGTGAAGACCCAGGGGTACCCACTGGTTGTTTATGAGAAGGCCTTCTAAGGGGGGGGGGGGGGGTCCATTGTGCAAGCACAACCCATCTAAGACACCTCTGCCTTTCCCCACTTTTAAAACTGTCCCCTCTGCAAACTCCCACAATCTGTGCCATTAGATCCACCTGCCCCTCTACTCAGCCTCACCACTCCATACTAGATTGGAAGTAGTCTAGGACAAGCCTTGGCCCACCTGCATGTCCTATATTAGGCTTCATGTGCTACACCTAGTTGCACCTTGCATGTTATGCCTGATCACTGTTCATGTTGCTTGTTGGTCCCCTACTTGGGTATTGGGCTCCATCACCCAAGTACAGCACAGACAATGTGGCACTATACAAGAGGTATCTTAACTGGTCACAGGAATGGATAATCTCCCCCAAGATTATGTAATCAGGTTTCTGCATCATTAGATAATGTTAAACATTGTTCCCACACTGTACACAAGAGCCAACACCAATTAGTTTCTTAGAGACTTTTATTATCATTGAATGATTCATCTTGCTAGCAGATCAATATATTGCGGCACCAGATCCATCCACTTTCCATTTCCCTGCAGAGAGTATAATGTTAGATCTGGTGGAACATGAGGCGTATTACTCAGACAGCCAAGTCTGTCTCAGAATGTGATCATTTTCTCATACACAAGTCAAACAATGTAGGTAAAATACAAAGCATCATTGACAGATTACATACATGTGTTTTAGTAAATGATGTAACTTACCAGTCAGGTCCTCATCCACCTTTACTTGCCAACAATCTGCATAAAATAAAAAAGTTTTAGTTCCAGATATCAGTATGTTCGGGTCAGTAATTTAGAAGCAGCAAGAACTCAGCAGTCAGATCCATAAAGTGGTGTCATCACACATCAGGTTCGGGATAGACTCATCATTGTTCAGGTAGGAGGTTAGAAACTCTACTATTTGACATTTCTATAAAACCCACTCAAAGACAGTGTTTAAGACCAAAGCCTATCATACATATGCTATTGGTGTTCTTGTCATTGGGAACATCTTACCCCAAACCAAAAAAACATGTCCAAATGTGCAACATATCGGCCAGTTTCAATACCCACAAGTGCTGATATCTATATAATATAGATCTATAGCCACTAAGCAATTCTATAAAAACAAATTGGGAAAACCCGTTTCATTGACAGTTTAAGCTACTGTAGCAATCTTAGATGAGAACAGGCCAAAATAAAGACCGCAGCTAAACAGGAGTGTTTGGAAAGCCTGTTAACAGGTCTGACACTAGGTACTGTCCAAAGCTACAAGGGTGGGGGGGGGGGGGGGGGGGGAATTCAATTCATGATGAATAGCAGTGGGGAGGGCACTCCGGAAGCTATTCAATTCACTGCACTGTTTGGGCAGGCTAAAGGATTTCTTGCACCCCTGGGAATGAGAGGAGAAATCTGACAAGAGTGCCAGGTGCACAGCTGTTTGCCGACCAGGTCAAGTCGAGAGTACTGGCATTCTCCAACTTAACCAATTCCTGACCAGGCAAACAGCACAGTATTGGATAGCTGTGGGAGCTGTATTCAGACTTGCATTGAATTCCTGCAATTACTTTTTTGCATTTGGGATAAAAACCCTACACATCAAACCATAGTGGTTTGAAAGCCTGATTAAGACATGACGATCACTTAAGCTGACAAGACCTTCATGCCACATCATTGCAGTACATACCCGACAGGCCACAGAGTCATCTGAAGAGACACTTGAGATTAAGGCACGGCTTGGAAGACACTGTCAGAAAATGAAGTACATGAGTTTAGTCACAGAACACAAACCTACACCACAAGTCTAGATGTTTGCAGGGCATCAGCAAAGCCATTCGGCAGTATCGTCAAAGTCTCTTCAATGAGGCTTGGAAGACCATCGTGAGAATGAACATCATTTGCACTACAAAGTCCAGAACACAGATATTCCCACAACCTAACAGATTGATTTCCAATCCAAAATCACAGCTTGTGCCTCAGAATCCATTTCCTTGGTAACTGGTTCTAGATTGGTCTACTTAACCCAAACTGGAAAAATGCTTTGATAAACATACCTTTGTTTCACCTAGTCTCATCATCCAGATTCATGTTCTGTATATCCTGCAATAGGAAAGTATATTAGACCAATCATGCCGAAACAGCAGAAGAGTTCATTCTTCTATAAACACTTCGCCAAGAGGACTAAATCTGTCTAGGAGGAATTGCTGGGACTCCAAATGATTACTATGCAGTGCTTCTGAACTAGAAGCTTCTACAAATCTGGTGTTTGGGCTAAACATTATTGCCCCAACCCACTAGCTGAATTGTGTGGGTTGCTTTGTAGGTCGCCCCCCCTCCCCCAGGTGGCCTGGAAGTGCAGAGTGAGTCAGGTTGCAATTATAGATTACTCTGCCCATTTCATTTAAGTTTCAACACAATTCAAGAAACCAAACAATCCTTCAGACATGCAATTAACATGTACTGGCAGAAGGTCCCGGTTTACCATACAGCTACAGTAAAAACCTTGAACTCAGCAGTCAGATCCATAAAGTTGTGTCATCACAAGTCAGGTTCGGGATAGACTCATCATCGTTCAGGTATGATACAAGATACTGGTGTGGTTTACCATGGGCTAACCAATGCCGTTCTAGAAGGATGCAAGTCCTAAGCACAAACCCCAGTCATCTCAGACAGAACAATGAACCAGCAAACAGTTATGTTCTTTTAGGGAGGAAACTATTAAGTCCCTAGCATGGCTAGACCGCATTAAGCTTCCAAGTCACACGGTTCTGCGCACCTGAAGTTCTGTTGGGCCGTCACATCATGGAGCGGACAGCAGCTTAGCACTGCAGACTTCTGTAGGAGGACATGCAACCCAATCCATCTTCAGATTAGAACCTAGAACAAAAGATCAAATTACTCCTGCAATCTGTTTTATACATCACATAGGGCACTGCATCAGCAAAGCCAATTGGCATCATCGTCACAGCCTTTGCATTGAGACTTGGAAGACCATCGTGAGAATAGACATCATTTGCAGTGTAACACAGGGCCTCAGATGGAAACCATTTATCAGCTCAATAACCACTTACATTGTTTCTATAATCAGTCCTAGTTTGCAACCAGGGCTTGGTCCGAAAACCTGAAAGCAAAGAAAGCAGAACTTAACACCCCTAAACAAACTTTTAGTAAGTGCCTATTGGCATCATTAAGGTCTACAGCAGAGAGACTGCAATCTGACATTAATCCCCTACACCAGGATCTGAGCAGCATACTGCCGCTTAGACGTAGACTTCCATAACCCGTTGAGATGTGGTCAGGGCCCTCTAAACCAAAAGCACCATCTAGGAAAACTTCTTCTTAAATAAACTAATGAATTTTATATAGGTCTGTCCGGTTATGCATTTGTACACCCCTGCACAGATTGGAATGAAAAATATGAGTTGGTACAGTTGGATCCTGGCCATGTTTTAGGAGGGTTAGGGTCCAGGTAGGACCTTACATTGGTGTATGCTGGGCAGAACTTTGATCTGTGGAGCCTGTTCTTAGCCTTCCACTGGATGGATATGGACAAAAACTTCAGAGGGGGAGGCAATTGGTCTGGGATGACTAATTGAGTGGTTGGGGTCCTAGTCAGACCACACATGTGCCAGCCAGAACTTTGACCCGGGGAGCCTGTTCTGTACCTTCCACTGGATGGATTGATATAAAAAAAACTTTAAGGTTTAAACCCAGGCAACAGTAGGTACTTCAGCTAGTGATACAAGTAGACACCAATACCTAGGTTTAAGTGGATTGTAATGAACTCAGCAGTCAGATCCATAATAGTGTGTCATCACTAGTCAGGTTCGGGATAGACTCATCATTGTTCAGGCAAGTTTAAGCTTTAATGAAACCCTTTACTCAAAGCCCAATGCATCATTGAATTGTATCAACACCTATCTAGCACCAGCATATTCTGTAAATAATTGGATAAAGTTATTCTGCTGCCCACTATAAGTAACCAAGTCACAGGAGTACCTGCCTACTTTACACTAGGTTCTATTCTAAGTAGACACCAAGAATGTTCAAATCACAGCCCACCAGCCATATGACTGTTCCATCATGTACACTAGTGTTAGGAGAATAGGATACCTGTATAATATGAAGCCATTATTCCACCAATCAGCCAGGACAATAGAGGAAGACAGATTCTTTCAGGACTGAAAGTAAAAGAAAGTGGTCACCATTCATGCATGAAGGGACATTTTTTACAGAATACAGAAATTAAGGGGGGGGTTCAGATCAGAATGAACAAGGGACAAATTGACTTAAATCAGTTATTAGCAGCCCCTTCAAGCCAGGTGGTCAATTCAATTAGCCCTGTGAGGTGCCATTGCTGTAGGTTCATCTACAGCACATCCCTCATGGATTTCTGTACTGAGCCTTACAGGGCTCTGAAGAAAAACCTGCGAGTTCAGGGCTATTTTAAGAATGGACATCGGCTTCCGATGTCACAATCATCAATGTCTTCCTTTCAAAAGTAATGTTCATCATTCGATTGTGGCTGCCATTGAATGGTGTAGAAGAAAAAGCCATTCGTTAAGATATTGCTGAAATCAGCTGATCAGTGAAGACCTAAGGGTGCTACTGCACATGCACTAAACAAAACTGCCTCCAGCCCATCAAATTCCTTTGATGCATGTTAGTTATCACATCTAAAGTCTCAGTGACAGAAGTCCAGCCATCATTTGATGGTGGGCTTCTGATGTCCATCCCTAGGCTACTGCAAGACCATATGCACAACTTACAGGACAATCAGAGGTACAGCTAATTGAAGCAGCCCATAGGCCTGCTCAGCGTTTATTCTCAGACATCCTTAAACCTGCAATTCATCCATTTTGGCGTTACCAAGAGCACTGCATCAGTAAAGCCAATTGGCATCATCGTCACAGCCTCAGCATTGAGACTTGGAAGACCATCGTGAGAATAGACATCATTTGCAGTGCAACACAGGGCATCAAACAAAAGCCAGTTAATGCAATACTCACCAAATGTATGTAATGGCTCCTTCCAGGCTGCAACCAGGGCTCGGTCAAACAACCTAAGAATGAAGAAAATTCTTAAGTCTAAAATACAGCGACTAGCAAAAGCTATTTAGTAAATTACTTCAGAGCATGAAAAGTGCTTACATTAGCTAGTGTTCCCGCTAGGCTGTTTTACCAGGGCACCCTGCCCTAGTTCTAAAGGGCAAAAACCATCCTGCCCTCTGGCACAGCAACCCACTGAAACAGCCTGCAGGTGCCTTCCCCACCCACAGATCAGGAAAATAGCAGTGCAACGGTCACAGCCAGTGAATGAATGCCAGGTGCACGTACCCAGTATCAATTCACAATGATAGCAGCACTTGGGGCAGCTCAGGATACCCGCAAGTGCTGGGTACACCCCCTAAGAGTGATGAAGGGTATGAGTCTTAAAGAAACCCCCCATTTCCCTGGACACAAAGATGTGCATTTTATCTAGGCTTGGTGCCAGACCTAGATTGAACACTACATTACCTGCTATATGAAGTCAGTCTAGTGCCGTATATGAGCCACAATCAACATGCACAGGAAATTACTACCATAAAGTAAAACTGACTAAACACATACCTAAGGTCTAATTAGCAGAATGTAGTAGTGAACTCAGCAGTCAGATCCATAATAGTGTGTCATCACAAGTCAGGTTCGGGATAGACTCATCATTGTTCACATCCTAGTGTGTAAGATTTCTCTGCTGCCTGATTGAAGTAGTACCTGTCTATGTGGGTCTTCATTCTGGTTTGTACCCCACAGGAGAAGCTAGAGCCACCCATTTAACTGACACGAGCTACTATTTCCTATCAAACAAAAATCTATACTACCTAGAGAAGCTCTATAAAAAAAACCCCCAGGATCTGCAGCAACCATCATTGTGCCTCTGAAGGCAAGGATAACAAGTAGCCTGTAAATTGGACCAGTTTAATATGCACTCTTACATGTTAATGCACTAAAATGTGCAACTTAAGATTGTGTTGCAACTGTACATCACAGAAATCACCTCTGTAGCACCCCTTATTGAATATGCAAAACCTGTGACATGCAGTTGCAACACCATCTATGTTCAACATTTTAGTGCACCAACACAAGGGTGCATACTAAACTGGTCCAATTTATAGGCTATTGTGAGACTAACATGCGCATTACACCATAACCAATTGAACAGCACCCTGGACTGCTACCAATAGCTGAACTCCAGACTCCTACCCACCATGCTGGGGGCAGACTTGTTTTGGGATTTGACATCAAACTGTAGTTCCAACTTGCAGTCACAGCAAGTAATGAATATGTTTCAAGTACATGTATGAAATCTTTCTCTGTAATGAGAGCCTGTTGCATACCTGCCCTGCAGATCAGAATCCAGGATATCAGTACAAGACTCCGGCATCATTCCACGTCTCAGGAAGGACGGTTCCAGGAGACACTTCTTGCAGAGCTGAAAGACAAAGGGCACATTAAAGTTGTAGTTTAAGACCCAGATGCCAGAAAGCTCAGAGCCATTTCCACCAGTCTTAAGAACAGACAGACACTGCTTTCATTATAGGCACACAGGAACTAAATACAGAGCACAGTACAAGTTGTCTCCCATTTCCAAATATTCTGAAACACAGAAAACCAATACAGAATTTTAGCATGGCTGAGATAGTGACACTTGCTTACAAACTATTTAGATTTAGGGGCCATTCCAAAGTGCTCATTATGGTATGCACATATATAAAACAGAATAGTCCAATATCCAAAAAAACCCTGTTCCCAAGCATTTTGGATAAGGGAAACTCAACCTGTACTAAGGATTAGTATGAGCATTACCCATCCCAAAGCCTCCAACTCCAGTCCTCAGGGACCCCACAACAGTGCACATTATTCACATCTCAGTATTATAGGTGAAACAGTCATCACCACTCATTGGATATATTAAAGTGTCAGCAAGTAATGAATGCACCGGTGTACAGACTAGGAGGAGATCTGGAAAACATGCACTGTTAGGGGTCACGGAGGACTGGAAGTAAGAAACACTGGAGTACAGCATGAAACGCTGATCTGATACAGAACCAAGACAAAGGGTTCTATATAGAGTACTAGCTGACACCATAAAGGATGCCCAGGGAATTAGAAAGGGAGACAGGGGGCTCTCAGGCCGCCATGCACCATGAAAGGAGACTAATGCACACAATGAAATGGGTGCAGCGCACGCTGGTTCGTGTATCCCCACAGCACCCAGTAACTGTATAAGGCTATAACTAGTGTTATAATAGTAATAACCCGGAGCACACCCGCCGCCTGCACTCACCTCTACAGCCACGAGGTAAGAGAGAACGTCCGGTCGCTGCGGGCCGCATATATACTAGCCAGGGGCCGGATATGACCTCTTAGTACTGGCAATGGGCGTGTCTCCCATGAAAAGTGAAGCTTGCTAGCGCGGCGCCATTACTGGCACATGTGGTTGTGACAACGGAAGTGACGTTAAACAGAACACTAGGGGGAGCACCAAGCATTTGTTGTTGTGCTGTTTGAGCTGCCATTTTGGGGTAGTGAGAGGGAGCAACTCAGCTGTGTCCCTGGGGGGAGGAGGATGATGGAGGTCATTATATAAAGACTTGTATATATATCTCACAAGTCCTAAAGTTGTTGTACTGATACGGTATTTAATGTGATGTACAGCTATATACTGAAGAGCTGGGTTTGCGGTAGTACTAAGCACAGGCTTGCAAGAGATTTATTATTATGATGCAGCCACTTGGTGATTGTTATGTGGTGCTGGGATCAATGAGGGTTAAGCTGGGCATCCACTAGGCAATTTTCTGTCAGATATCTGGCTGGTTGTAATGAAAATCTGGTAAAATATGGGAACAAATGACAATCGTCCATTTGCTCACAAACACTAGAAAATAGCTAAAAATGGTCGTTCAGACAAATTGGTTAAAACACACAAATTTAACCAATTTGAACAATTTTTTTAGACCTTTCTTCAGTGTTTAAAACCATATGATCGACTGTCATTTGCTCCCATACATTACCAGGTCCCAGCTGGAAAAAGGCTACAGTGGTTGCCGAAACGCGTTGCTGCTCTCTTTCAAAGGCTCCTGGGGATCCGGCTACACTACCAATGTCCGCACATTTTCCACTGTGTTATCACTACCAAGTATCCACCTCCTGCTGCATAGTCTATACAGCCAGGCTAATATTGAGACTGGAGCTGATCACGGAAGCTGGCCGCTGATTGATGCCCGCTGTGTCCCTCACGATTCAGGCATACACAGAGATGGACGCTGCCTATGATCACAGACTCCTGGCACGCAGTGTTGCCACCCAGCGCTGGGCTCCCAGCCACTACAGGTACAGCATTAGGGTGCGGTGGGACAGCGGCAAGGTAGAGTTTAGCCCCCAACCTCCAGTACTCCGCTGAGACTTGTACACAGATATAATCTGGTGATACTGGACATATTTTTAGATCATCTAACGGCTGAACTATCATGTAACAGACAACCCGGAAAATTGTTCTACCATTGTGACATTTATTCAGATGGGACATTTGTTCATCCTACCCGTTTCATTCAATTTTTACACTCAGAAGGAGTACTGACATTCAAACCATTTATTCAATATGTTATGAGGGTGTATCCCCAGGAATCACCTTTTAAACGCTGATTGTTTATATCAGTTATGTGGTTACGTTTAACCACAATCAGGAATCTGTTACATAAACAGCTACATTTGTTTCTTTCAGCTGATACTATTTTGTCACTTTATAATACTTTGGACAATCACGTTTTTTTTCTCTATGTGTCCGATCAACTCCTTTTTAGTTAGTGTATATATGCCTAGGTACCACATGATGTGCATAGTATGTATTTAGTATTGTGGTATATATGTCCTTTTTGATGTATGTTTATTTTATGTATTTGCATATTTCCTTTTTATTCCGTGATCTACAGGTCACTTATTAAAATCATTTTTATTCATTCCTATTTGGCCCTTAGAAGTGCACTTTATTCCAGCATGAGAGATTAAGGGCAGTATATATTTCATTCCAACCAGCCAGATTGGACAGATATCTGACAGAAAATTGTATAGTGGATGCCCAGCTTAACTCTGTGCTTTTATTTTCTATGAAATGAAGATGTCAGTACTCTCCTAAATTTACACGTTCCATACTCCCCAGCCATTTTGATTTGATACTTCCATCCCACCCATGGGAAGACCCCTTCCCTATCCACTCCCTCCCAATTAGATATTAGTCACCCTCTACCTATATGAACGCCATATAATGCAGAGAACATCACAGTGACCACCATATAATATGGAGAGCATCATTGGCTACCATACAGTATATAAAGCATCGGTGATCTCCATATAATATAGAGGAGTATGGGCCTCATTCAGACCCACTCGCAAGCGGCTGTCCGCTCGCAAGTGGGTCGATGGTGTGCACTGCGCATGCGCACGACGGAGGGAGCTCCGTCGTGCGCATGCGCCAGACGCGACGAGCGAAGGACTTTCCTCGTTGTGTCTGATCAAAGGGGGCGTGCTGTCGATGTTGATTGACAGCACGCCCCCTTTGGTGGGTGTGCCGGAGGCGTGCCTCCCAGACGGAGGCGTTCCCAAGGGAACGCCTACCGTCAGAAGCCGGCCCCACTGACATCACTAGTGATGTCAGTGGGAGTGATTTTGGCTCTGATAGAGCCAAAATCACTCCAGGGCTTGTGGTCGAAAACCCCGACCACAGGCTTCTGGTCGCACTGGCGATGGTCGCAATGGTCAAGACCATCGCGACCATCATCCTGCACGCTCGTATGAGCTGTGGGTGGTGACCCACAGCTATACGAGCGTCCAGGAGGATGCTCCATTTTTATTGAGGACGGCCCTCATTCAGAGCGAGCGCTCTGCTCAGAGCATCCGGCTCTGAATGAGGGCCTATGATTGTCATTCTATACAGAGAGTACTTTTGATCGCGTTACAATATAATTCTCTTAACAATAACCCTCCCTCAAAAACTATTAACTACTTCAGCATCATCGTAACAACCCCATTTATTGCAATTAATATAATTATCCCCTCCATAATTCTATTTTATGTACATTAACCCTCTAATAACTTCTCTCAGTATCATTAAAAGTAACCCTTCATCTTACCCCATTAAAGCCTTCACACGTTACCTCCCTTATTCTTACTATTGCTAACATAATCCACACCTGACCCCTTATACCCCAATTTACCTGTTGGAGCTCTTCTGTAATCCACTTCTCTTACAGCCACTCAGTGTTCTGGGAAGCAGCAAGTATCATCCAGCAGCTGCCTGTCAGGAAAGTCCAGCTGAGGTTGCTCTTGTGAGTGAAGATGAGGAGGGCTCACTCAGAGGCAGGGACCGTGCAGCCTTCTGCTGCAGAGCACAGCCCCAGGGAGGGGATAACAATATGCAGCCCACCCTTCCATCCTGCTGCCCAGGATTGCAGCTGCTGCTCCCCCGCTGGTGCCCCCAACAAATTATCATTATTGCCCCCTTAGCCTCATCCCTAGCCACAGTGTCCTGTGGAAGGGAAGCGCTGGGCATGCCCCTAGCATCACGAGCAATAGGGTATGATGTGCAGGCACGCCTACAACAAGATGTGCATCGCGAGCATGCAACAGGGCCTTACCCTCTATTTGTACCCCCCTTCCGAACGTTGGGAGGTATGAAGTCCATACATGTCTACTGTCACAATTTCAGTGGGTCAGTCTCTAAGAGCTCGACTGCATTGTCCCGATCTGCTCCAACTGTGGACAACTTATTGTTTGTAGTAATATAGGGTATTATTGCCTGCTGACCACCAGAAAACAACAAGTAGGGGGCATATCATATGAAAGAGGGAACTGTTGTTATGGGTTTTGATCATTCTAGGTGCCAGGATAGGGAGATTTGTGCCCTACAACACACCTCCACCATCCCTGGGCTGCTTAATGTCTTCTGTAGTGTAGGGTGGTATATTTAGGGAACTAAGGGCCTGATTCAGACCTGGTCGCTAAGCCGCGATTGCACACTATGGCCGATGCTCACCCATTTGTGCATGCGTATGCATCGCAGTGCCCGAGCCAGTCACTGTGATCGTGAATCGTGCGCTCGTAGCACAAAGACTGAACGCTACTTTGAGCGACAGAATGTGCCGTTTGTGGGTGGTGTCAGGGGAAGGTCTATGTAAATGGGGGTGTGGATCTGTAAACGCAGCCTTGCCTGTGTGTTCTAACGGCGATTCATGGGCGTGCATATGCATAATTAGCATGGAGGCGTCATTGTACACGTCACCTGGTTAGATTTCAGCCTGCAGTGATCGCAGTGCTTGCAGCAGGGTAGGGTCTACCTCAAGGGCTACGAGCAGCTCCGATGTTACTGATATTACATACACTCCCTGGAGATGATGTGTGCTGCAAAGGAAAAGTGGGCGTCTTTAGACCGGAGTGCGTTCGCCATACTTGCCTACCCTCCCGATTTGGTCGGGAGCCGCTCCCGACCTCCCGGCAAAGCAGGCAAGCCTCCCGCGATCAGCGACACGTCCGCCCCCCCCTGCACTTACTATAAAAATCCCGGCAGCGGAGGGGCCAGTGACGCATTTCGCGCTGAATCGCGTCTTCACGGCCCCGCCCCCTGCCTCACAATGCCTTTAAACCGGCATTGTAAAGAGGGGGCGGAGCCGCGATGACTGATCGCGATGAAACGCCCCCATGCTCCGCCCCAAAATGCACGTCACCGCCGGGCCATGCCCCCTTTTCGCCGAGACCCGCCCCCCGCCGAGAAAGCCCGACAGCTCCCTCCCGGAAGGAAGGAGTGAAACGTCGGCATGTATGGCGTTCGCTCTGCTGTAGCTCTCTAAGACATAGAGGGCGTCCTTAAGCCTTGCTGTGCGATCGCTGAATTGCATACCATGCATACTGATGGCTGCGAAACTCAACTGCTTTGCATACTGGTCTGAATCAGGCCCTAAATCTCCTGCAGCAATTTTGCTGAACCAAATATGGCTGAAGCTGTCTGTGCTCATCACTTACCTAAGAAACACATCACTTCCCCACCTGACTCATAGAGAACAGGAGGCAGAAACAGAGGAGGATCAGCAGCTTATTGAGTTACCGCAGAGCCCAGGCATGGCCTGGGTTCTTCTGTGGGTGGTTAAATCTCAGTGCAGTGTCTGATGGCTTGTCAAGCTTGTGCTGATTCAGAGACAAATGCTAATGCATTCGCAGTTGCGATTTCATACGGAACGTAGCTGCAAAAATGTGGTTGCAAAGATCACCCGAGCATGCTGCCTTCTCATCAGCGTGCAACATCGCTTACATGCGTAAATATCGGTAACATCGATGCACATAGAGCAGCCATCTTGCCCTTGCGGGAGGGCTGACCAGCCGCAAACACTGCAGCTCTCCTCTCATTCTGAGACTGAAATAACAATGGCTAATTTATGCACACCCATGAAACGGCATTAAAATGTTGAGACACCCCTGCCACAGCCCTTGCCATATTACAGCTAGTACATGTATTATTATCTTCATGTTAATAAGTGCTGACATATAAGACAGTTCTGTAAATTGATTGAGGAGATCATGATACATTTCAAACGGTAGTGCTAGACACGCCCCTGGGCACCACTATATGCGCCCCATGTGTTGAGCAAGTTACGCCCCTTGGGCAGAGCAAGATACACCTCCTCGATGGTATGTCATCTTGCAGAAATGATTTTTCAAAAGAAGGCAAATGTAGGTCAGGTTAAGGCATAGTTGGTTATGTAGCAGAGTGGCACAGTGGTTAGCATTACTGTCTTACCTCACTGGGGCCATGGATTCAAAGCCAACTACTGCACTACATGTGTGGTGTTTGTATGTTCTCCCCATGTCTACATGGGATTTCTCTACGTGCTCCCGTTTCCTTCCACAACGTGTGGTAGGGAATATAGGGCCTGATTCAGCATGGATCGCAATTGTAACCGTGTATGCAGATGCATTGGGTATGAAATCTCGGCGGCTACATAGCCGCCGGGTGAAATACCGACACTGGAAGCCCGAAGCCGCCGAATCCTGATGGGGCAGGTAATTAGCCTAACCCTACCCTTCTCCCTCCCCCTAACCCTAATCCTCCCTTGGTGGTGCCTAACCCTAAAACTCCCAGGGGGTGCCTAACCCTAACTCCCCCTTCCCCACACCCTAAACCTAACCCTCCCAGGGGCAGGGGCTAGCTGGCAACTTTTAGCCTGGGGGGCAAATGCATGCAGGCGGCCCTGGCAGAGGAGTAGCGTGTAGCCAGGGTGCCCGAAAGAACGTGCGTGCTACGGCGCCCCCCCCTCAAGTGTTCTAGGGAGGAGGCGGGTCCATATGGGATTAATGTAAGGTAAAAATAAAGATTACGGGCAGCCCCCTGTCGTAGTGCCCATATGCAGTGCCACCCTGTGCCACAGGAGGACACCCTTATGCAGGCCTCGAGTAGTGCCCCCAGTAGTGATCCTCCCTATGCAGTGCCCCTTGTGCCCCCAGTAGTAAGCCCCAGAGCCGTAACTAGACTTTTTGGTGCCCTGTGCTAGAAAGAGCATTGGCGCCCCCCTCATTTTTCAAAGGGACATAATGCACCCAAAAAAGGGCCATAGCTTCATGGGGGAGGGCCAGGGAAAGTATAGGAGAGGCCAGGAGATGCTGGGGATGAAATAAGAGGAAGCTACAAACAAGAATGATAATAAATAGAAATTTGGTAGGCCCAACCAGTGCCCCCTGACCTGTGGTGCCCTGTGCGATGGCACCGGCCGCACTACCCTAGCTACGGCCCTGGTAAGCCCCTTATATAGTGCCCCCAGTAGTGGTAACCCTTATGCAGTGCCCCTTAAATAGTGGCCCCAGTTGTAGTCTTCCCCCTATGCAGTACCCCCACTATTGCCCTTTATATAGAGCCCCCAGCAGTGGTCCCTCGATGCAGTGCCCCCAGTGGTAGTCTCCTCCCCCCTATGTAGTGACCCTAGTAGTAGTCCCCTCCCCCCTATGCAATGCCCCTAGTAGTAGTCCCCTCCCCTTGTAGTGCCCCTAGTAGTAGTCCCCCCCAGTAGTAGTACCCCCCTTGTAGTGCCCCCAGTAGTATTCCCCCCCTGTAGTGCTCCCAGTAGTCCCCCCCTTGTAGTGCTCCCAGTAGTCCCCGATCCCCCCCCCCACGCAGTAGAGACATAAAAAAAAAAAAAAACACACTTACCTGACACCCGCTCCTGCTCCTGGTCCCGCCGCCGAGATCAGCTCCTCCGTCCGCCGCTTTGCATTATGGGAGTGACGCGTCATGGGAGTGACGCGTAGCTCCCATTACCCACTGCGGGAGCCGGAAGATGTCCGGCTCTGGCAGTGGGAGCAGCAGCCGATGAGAGTCTGTCTGACCCTCATCAGCTGCTAAAGCAAACACACAGCTGCCGGAGCCGGCGGCTGTGTGTTTGTGCTGTGTAGCACTGACCGAACTCCGTCCGGTCAGCGATACACACGCGGTGCAGTCTGTGTCACAGTGACACAGTCTGCACCGCGACCTGCGGCCCGCATGACGCTGCGGCCCGGGGGGCACATGGCACCCTGCCCCCCGGCCCAGCCCGCCACTGCCCAGGGGGTGCCTAACCCTAACCCCCCCTTCCCCACACCCTAAACCTAACCCTCCCAGGGGGGTGCCTAACCCTAACCCCCCCTTTCCTCTAGCCTAAACCTAACCCTCCCGTGGGGGTGCCTAGCCCTAAGTCCCCCCGGGGGGTACCTTAAGCTAACCCCTCCCCCTGCCGCTAAGTGCTAACATTTCCCGTTTACCTTTGTTCGGGAAGCCGTCTGTTGGGATTCCGGTGACGGGCTAAAGATAGGCGTCGGCATTTAGACGCCTATCATTAGTACCAAGTCGGGATTTAGGGCCTGATTTAGAGCCGCTCGTAAGCGGCCGCTTGTTCGCTCCGAGCGATGTTTGGCCAACTGCGCATGCGTACGGATCGTAATACGCATGCGCGAACCAGTCAGTGCGGCCGAAATTCATGTGCTCGCAAAATAGCGAATGCCTGATAATTTGAGTGACAGAATGAGGCGTATGTGGGTGGTAACAGGGGAAGGTGCTTGAAAACGGGGAGTGGGGATCCGATCGCAGGCGTGCTTAAAGGTCAAAACGGGCGTTTTATGGGTGTGCATAATTAATACAGCAGCGTCATTGACCACGTCACTGGGTTATTTAATAGCCAGAACTGCTCGCAAGATTGTGGTAGGAAAAACCAACCACAAGAATAGCGAGCAGTTCATACGCTGGTCGATGTACTCGATTAATCTAATAAATAGCGGACATGACGTAGGATGCGAGCGGCCAGGGGGCGTAGTTTCCCAAAAAACGACCGCAAGTTTTGTTCGCTCGTTCAGACCTAGAGGCGTGAACAGACCGCAAACAGCGAACGGTTCATTTGAATAGCCACCCCTATTTTCTGGACGAGCGAGCGCTAATTGCGTCCGGCTCTGAATCAGGCCCTTAGACGACAGGATTTCGTAAGATGGCTTCCCGAGCATCGGCATTCTGACTACATCCCACCCAGATCGGTCGATGGTGCGTACCGCGCATTCGTATGCACCGCAGTGCACGTGCGCAGGACAGCATTGTTATCGCACTGCAATCGCGCTCGCACATAGAAAGCCATCGCAGAGTGAGTGACGGGACATCAGCATTTAAGGGTGGTGACGGGGGGATTGGTCGGTGAAACGCAGGCGTGCCAGTCCGTTTGAACGCTGTTACATGGGCGTGCATAAATTAGCCACTACAACGTCCTACAACAGGTAAGAGCTGCTGTAATTTTGCGAGAGGGTCTGATGTTACTGATGTATACGCAGGACTGGTGGTTGCAAACATTAGCATTTTTTCGCAGCAGAATTGCGTGTGATTACGCAGCCGCTTTCGCAATAGCGATCCATGCTGAATTAGGCCCAAAGGCTGATGTGGACTACTTCTCATTTAGTTTTGCTTGAAGATGAACTAGCACAACATGAGAAGTGACTTGTGTTGCTTATAACACTCAGGACCTGATTCAGACCTGGTCGCTAAGCTGCGATCGTACGCTATGGTCGATAGTCGCCCATCTGCACATGCATCGCAGTGCGCGAGCGTGAACCAGTCACTGCGATCGTGAATCGTGCGCTCGTAGCACAAAGACTGAGCATTACTTTGAGTGACAGATTGTGCCGTTTGTGGGTGGTAACAGGGGTAGGTTCTAGAAAACAGGGGAGTGGATGAACGTACGCAGGCATGTCTGAGCATAATTAGCATGGAAGCGTCATTGTACACGTTACCTGGTTGTATTTCAGCCTGCAGTGAACGCAGTGCTTGCGGTGGGGCAGGGTGTACCTGAAGCGCTGCGTGCGGCTCCGATGGCTCTCGATGTTACTGAATAATCATACACTTCCTGGAGATGACGTGTACTAAGAAAGAAAAGTGGGCGTCATTACACCAGTGTGCGATCACTCTGCCGTCTCTCTAAGACATAGAGGGCGTCATTAAACCTGGTCGTGTATCGCGGAATTTGCATACCCTGCCCCTGACGGCTACGAATGTGCGCTGCGTTGCGTCTGGGTCTGATTCAGGCCCTCAGTTGCTGCAGCACTTCTCAGTTATGCTGCGTACTCACGGTACAATGGCAACGATCAGACGATCATTGTCTGATTGTCCTGTATGTGTTGGATGTTCATCCAACACATGCAGTAACCCCTTAACGACTATAACCTACAGTGAGCAGGCTAACCTGGTCGATATCGACCAGGTCTGATTGCTTGCACAGATGACAGTAGTTGGTCGATAACAACCATACGTGGCCGCGCATCGACCATTATCATTATCGTAAAAATCTGACAGCTCTGAAACCGTGTGTATGCAGCATTACAGAACTGTCAATTAAAGATGTAATTTATATAAGTGCTCATTCATTAGGATGAGTGGCAGCTATGCAGGATGCAATGCAGGGACTTCAGTCACAGCAGTGACACCCCTTAAGTGTTTATTTTTTTGAACACATGAGAAATGTTCGATGTCCTAAACTTTTAAGCGCAATATTAAAATTTTAGAATGCAGCAATGTGACCAGCCTGTCAGTGGCTATTTCTTTTGTCACTAACCCTAAGTCATTAGGCCCCTCCCCTGCCGTGGCAAAATAGGGAGATAATACCACTGGGAATCGCAGTCCGTACAGAGGGGGTGGAACTAAATTGATGTGATTGCGCAATATTAGTCCCGCCTCCTCCATAGAGGCCTTGATTTCCGGTTGTATAATCTCTCCATCCTGCCCACTTCAATGGGACACAGGAGATCAGGTCACTCTTCTGGGGGTGCGGAGGTCTGTCCGAAAAATCTAGAGGCCCCCGCTCCTTCTGGGAGTCTCCTGCTCCTTCCGGGAGAATAGGCAAGTATGCATGATGATCCTTGTTGACATATGACTGTTTACATATTGATTGTCGACATATTGGACCTCATTCAGAGGCGGTCGTTAGATGCAATCGGTCGCACAGAATCAGGGCGGCCGCTTGCATCCTGAACGGCCGCTTCCTTGTCGATCGCTAAGCTGTGGGTTACCACCCACAGCTTAACGACTGACCAGGTTGATGGTCGCGATGGTGATCACCATCGCGACCATCGGGGCTTATGACCAGACCCTAGGGTAGGGTCTGGGCACTCGTAAGCCCCAGGGAGCTTTCTGCTCTGATGGAGCAGGAAGCTCCCCACTGACATCACTGATGATGTCAGTGCGGCCGCCCACAAAACGGTAGGCGTTCGTAAAGGAACGCCTCCGTTTTGGAAACCACCCCCCGGCCCGCCTACTAAACGGGGGCAGCTGTCGATCAACATCGACAGCCGCCCCTTTGGTAACGAGCTCCGAAGCGACAGAGTTTCTCTGTCGCTCTGGGGCTTGCGCACGCGCAGTGCGGCCGCTGCGCGTGCGCAGGTGAAACCATCGAGTCGGTTACGAGCGCTTCGGTGCTCGCGACCGACTCTGAATGAGGTCCATAGACCATGTCAACATTATGGTGCCTATATGACGACAGTCTATATTTTCAATGTCGACATAATATGCCACACCTTATTGTCACCGAATATTTTGGTTGAGCCAGATTTGAGACTTTTTATTTTTCTGCCCAAATGTTTTGGATTTTCCCTCTCAGCTTCATTATTTGTCTACAGCTACACTCTGCCTGAGGACCTGCCCGGTCTGCAGTAACCTAGACGTCACAGAATCCTTTGTTGTAGTCTGTCGCTTTCTATGAAACATGGCAGATGTTAATGATAGCCTTACTCCCTCTTCCTAATTACAGATTGATAGGCTTCGCATACAGGAGCTAAGGGATAAATTTACTAAGATTCGAGTTTGGTTGAGATGACAATCTCGGGTGAGTGTAGGCATGTTTATCATCTCGCAAATTTACTAAATGCAAACTCGGGTGAGTTTGGGAGAGCGTTCTATCTTCTCACTCGTAAAACTCGGGTGAGATCGCAAACTGAATCTTCTCACCATCAGGCAAACTCGGAAGTACTTTTCGTGAAAAAGATGCAGTTTGCAAATTTACCAAGAATCGAGATTACAATCTCAGGTGAGAATAGAGCAAACTCGCTTAGAAATTGAAGTTTCAAACGCTGAACCTCCTGAGCTGCGAGTTTGGCAGAAACATACACAGATCAGTGTGATTTGTGTATGTTTCTGCATGTGTATTTAATGGAAAATGTTTCTATTAAAAAAAAAATTACATAGGGTCCTCTCCCCAAAAGCCATAACCAGCCCCGGACTGGTCAGCTAGTCCTGGTTCCAAAAATTACGGGGAACAAAATGAATAGGATTCCACCATAATTTAGGAACCAGTACCTGGCAGCAGGGCCAGTCCTGGTTTTAAATATAGGGGAAAAAAAATTACGTAGGGGTCAACATATATTTAAAACCAGCATTTATATTTAAAAAAGGGGTCCCCTTTCTACTGAAACCCCAGGATTGAACTGAAGCCCGGGGCTCTTCCCTGCACCCCTGGGCTGTGGGTACAGGGGTAATAATGTGTTAAATAGTTGAAAACTATTGTATTTTACAGTGGAACTACAGGTGCCAGCATGCCTGCCCTTTAGCACTTGTGGAACTACAAATGGCAGCAGGCGGCCAGCACCCGTACCCCCACTGTAAAATAAATAGTTAAAAAACCACAGTACACATACACCGTATACAGTAAAAGTTTATTACATGGACCTATCCCATTTATACATACTTACCTACTCATTTATACATACTTACCTACTGCCAGATGTTTCTGTCCCCTTCTCCAAGTAGATTCCAATGTGTGTACCTGAATTAAAGATCTGATACTCACCTCCATCCTTGCGCTGGTCTCCGTAGCATCCAGGGGTCTTGGCAAAATAACAAACCGAGTAAGCGAACCCATACGGACAAGTATCGGTATGTTTGTTATCACACATAACAATACTTCGCGAATGCCAGCTGGCGGGATGCATCGGGAAATCCCATGGCCCGCCAGCCGATCTGAGGCCGCTTTACATATAGTTGCCGCTCATTGTCTGGGACCCCCGTGTAACCAGCCATTACCCATACACCACCACATACAGCATTACCCATCCCCCCATGGGAGCCTAAGCACTCAGTTATCGCCCGCAAGGTCAGCCTGTCAGCAGTTCGCATCACCTCAAGGGAGCAGCGCGCAGTACCTGGGCTGCCACTGCTGCTACAGCAGGAATTCAATTCAGACAAGCATTTACCGCAGGACGTGCAGAAGGACGTTCAGCAGTTTTTACAAAGCAGCAGGAGCAACCACCAGTGCAGTCCGCAGCAGCATTGCAGGTACAGCAAAAGAAGGTAGAGGGGTTCCGGCCGGAAGGGGTGTCGGTAGGCTGTGTCCTGGGGTCAGTGGCAAGGCACTTGCTGAAGCAAACTAAGAAGGAGATTGTAAAGGGCGCGTTTGTGGACATTCGTTCGGCAACACAGGCGAGCTTAAGGGACAAGGAAAGAGCTGCGGTTAAGGGAGGACAGACTGAGGCCTACAAGACCATGGAGCACTGGCTCAGCAGTATGTTTGCCCACACAGGCTGTTATATAAAGGCCTACCCGGAGGTAGGAGCAGGCTTGCTGAAGTATACAGATTTTATCTATTCTGTGTACAAGGAATACGGAGGATCTGTATGGCACAGGTACGATGAGGCAATCAGGCAGAAGGTGCAGGGGGGAAAGCCCATTGACTTCGGAGTCAGAGATGTGGACGAGTGGCTCAGGGCGCACGCTAGCTAGTGAAATTAGGTAGGATCCTGGAGTGGCTGGCCAGGTACCCAAAGCCAGACGAAGCCGAGCTGTTAAGAGCGGGGTTCAGAGACGGGTTCAGGATTCCAGTAGTGAGAAACGTCCCATACACAGTTAACAGCAGGAATTTGAAATCCATTGCGGAGCAACCGCTGGTGGTGGAAGACAAGATTATAAAGTAGCTGGCATTAGGCAGGATGGCGGCACCGTTCAGCACCCCACCGATACCAGAACTAGTGATTTCACCTCTCGGGCTGGTACCGAAAAAGGTGCCTGGGAAATTTAGGCTCATTCAGCACCTATCTTACCCAGAGGGGGCATCGGTGAATGAAGCCCTAGACAGGGATCAGTGTTCAGTGCAGTACCAGTCATTTGACAGATGGTGAAAAGCCAGGGCAAGGGAGCACTCATGGCAAAGCTGGACATTGAATCCGCTTTTAGATTGCTGCTCCTGCATCCCAAGAGCTTTAGACTCATGGGTTTACGTTTCGACGGATACTTTTTCATAGACAAGTGATTGCCCATGGGTCGCGCTATTTCTTGCGCCTTCTTTGAGGTCTTCAGCTCCTTCTTGCAGTGGTGTTTTTCAAGAATTCACAGGATCAAAGGCCACAGCGCATTACTTAGACGACTTCCTGCTAGCAGGCCCCCCATGGTTAGGTCATTGCGGCCGGCTTCTGCAGGAGCTCCAGAGCATGCTAGGAGAATTTGGCGTCCCCATTGCAAGAAAAAGACAGAAGGGCCAAAGGCCATAATGGCATACTTGGACATAGAGATTGACTCAGAGAACCTAGAGTGCAGACTCCCAGCAGAGAAGGTAGAAAGGCTAGGTCACGAGATCAGTTTTTGCGAGGGGGCAAAAAAGGTCACGCTAGGCCCCTTGCAGTCCTTGTTAGGGAGGCACTGATTTGCATGCCTGGTAATAACCATGGGCAGGATTTTTAAAATGCGGCTGGAGCAGGCCACGGCAGGTGTTAAGAAAAAGCACAATTTTCTTCGCATCTCCAAGTACCTTAGGGACGACCTGCGAATGTGGGAGGAATTCATCCGGCATTTAAATGGCGTTTGTATCTGGCAGGCACCAACCACTTGCAACCATGCGTTGCAGTTATTCATGCGGTTGGTGCAACAGGTTTTGGGGCCTACCTGCAAGGAGAATGGTGTGCCCAGCAGTGGCCGGCCAGACGGGGGGTTACGGTGTTGACCAGAAATCTGGCAGTGTTGGAATTGTTCCCAATAGTGGTAGCAGAGAGCATCTGGGGCCACAGGCTGGCCAACAGACGTATACAATTTTGGTGCGACAACATTGGGGTGGTGCAGATTGTAAACAATTAGCACGCGTCATCCCCACCGGTTATCTGGTTAGTGAGAAGATTATTTACGACCTACCTGCGGCACAACGTCACATTCAAAGCCAGGCACGTGCCTAAGGAACAGACCGTGATAGCGGATGCGTTGTCTAGGCAGAAGTGGTAAGTAAGTGGTAAGATAGTCGAGCCGATCACGATTTGAGTGCCCTCGTTGAGCAGCCCCTGGTGCCTAAGACATGGATAGCATACAAAGCTGCCTGGGAAAAGTGGCAGCGATTTTCAAGTGTGGGAGGGCTGGAGGGTAAGGACCCATACCAGAAATTTTTGTTTTTTATATGCAAGCTGAGAAGGGAACAGTTTTCCAGGGCAAGGCCAAATACGACACTGGCCGGCATATCATTATTTGCAAAGTTGACCGGGGAAAGGGATGTGACCAAGGACTTTGTGGTCCACACAGTATTGAAAGGCTGGGCCAGAGCAGAAGTGTGGAGGCCGGACAGTAGGGAACCAGTGACAACTGAGAGGCTAGTACCATGGTTATACAGAGACGCAGGCGAGGCTACATTGTTTAAGACAGCTTTCATCATGGCATTCAGGGGAGCATGCAGGGTGAGTGAGCTGGTAGCAGAGTCGAAGCGTTCTCACGACTCAGGCCTGCAGAGCATGAACGTGACGTTAGCTGATGACACAGTGCGGTGCAAGATACAGAGGTCAAAGACCGACCAAGCCGGCAGGGGAAGATGGGTCTAGATAAGGACACAGCCGGACACGACAGTGTGTCCAGTGATGGCGGTAATGGAATTTCTGGCCAGTAGACCCAGGGAGGGCGACAACTATTCTCATCCATGCGGATGCATCCCCACTAACTAAGGCCCTCATTCAGAGCCGTACGCTCTGAGCAGAGCGCACGCTCTGAATGAGGGCCGGCCTCCATAACTATGGAGCGTCCTCCTGGACGCTCGTATAGCTGTGGGTCACCACCCACAGCCTATACGAGCTTGCAGTTTGATGGCCGCGATGATCTTGACCATCGCGACCATCGAAACTGTGAGCCGGAGCCTGCGGTTGAGGTTTTCAACCGCAAGGCCCGGAGTGATTTTGGCTCTATCAGAGCCAAAATCACTCCCACTGACATCACTAGTGATGTCAGTGGGCCGGCTTCTGACGGTAGGCGTTCCCTTAGGAACGCCCCCGTCAGGGAGGCACGCCCCCGGCACGCCCACCAAAGGGGGCGTGCTGTCAATCAACATCGACAGCACGCCCCCTTTGATCAGACACAACAAGCGAGGGAAAGTCCTTCGCTCGTCGCGTCTGGCGCATGCCTTTTTTCAGGGCATCACCACTTAATTCACATAGATATTTTTTATCACCTTTCTATTTGTTTGTCTATTATTTATGTCATTTTAACCCCTTACCATTAACACTTATTGATTTATCTTTACACAACTATACTTTACACTTCACTTTCACCCTTTTTTCCATTATTCGTGTGATGCCCTGGGGATGGTCCTTGGCTGGATTCTTTTGGGGTTCCCTGCATCTCAGACGTGAACCCCATAATGTTAGGGACGCTGGTATAGAGGAGCCTTGACGTTTGGCCCAGCGCTTATTCATATATTTGCAAATGTATGTAAACCAATACCTCTGAATTTCTATTATCATGTAGGATTCAAGTATTTTTGTTTTTGCTGCAGTGTGCTGGAGGGAAAATCCCTTTTTTTTTTCTGTAGCTCAGTGTAAACCCCACCCTTTACGAGCACCTGTGCAATGTCATTAAGTTGATGTGAGCGACCACCATACTTTTTGTTTGTAAACTAGCCTTGCCCACTGCTTATCTTGGCGCCCTGCAACGTATGCTATTGAGGTTGTAAAATAAAGCTGTGGCCAGATTGGTATTTCAAAACCTGGTCTCCGAGTCTACTTTATGGGTGATAGCTGGGGAGCGGGACGCTGACAGGTCGGCCTCTCCCCCTTACCTCGATTCTTAGTAAATCTACCCCTAAGTGTCTACCTCAAACCAATGTGTCTATGTCCTCTAGGAGTTTATTTATTACTGAAGGCATCAGATCCTGGAAGATCTGGATTTTGGATTTCTCAAACAATATACTACAGATGAGCGGTTTGGTTTTGGCTCAGAACTTTCCACCAAATTAGGATCTCATAATGAGGCACAATGAGGCAAAACATAATTTTATGTGGACAAAACAGAGGCGTATATATAATGGGGGAAGGGTGTGCAGTGCACACGGGTCCCTGGGTCCAGGGGGAGCCCGCACCTCACACCTTGCACCCATATTATACTTACCTCTCCAGAGTCACACGTCGGTGGCGGTGACAGCGCTGTAAAAATAATGCCTGAAAATGGCCGCAGCGGCCATTTTCCCTTCGTTTTGCGCATGTGCAGAACTAGGAGGTGTATGACCGGTATATGACAGGTGTAGGACAGGTGTATGACAGGTGTATGATGTGTATGACAGGTGTATGACAGGTGTATGAGGTGTATGACAGGTGTATGAGGTGTATGACAGGTGTATGACAGGTATATGACAGGTGTAGGACAGGTGTATGACAGGTGTATGATAGGTGTATGATAGGTGTATGAGGTGTATGACAGGTGTATGATAGGTGTATGAGGTGTATGACAGGTGTATGAGGTGTATGACAGGTATATGACAGGTCTGTGACAGGTGTATGAGGTATATGACAGGTGTATGAGGTGTATGACAGGTATATGACAGGTGTATGAGGTGTATGAGGTGTATGACAGGTGTATGACAGGTGTATGACAGGTGTATTAGGTGTATGAGGTGTATGACAGGTGTATGAGGTGTATGGCAGGTGTATGAGGAGTATGACAGGTGTAAGACAGGTGTATGAGGTGTATGACAGGTGTATGAGGTGTATGAGGTGTATGACAGGTGTATGAGGTGTATGACAGGTATATGACAGGTGTATGACAGGTGTATGACAGATGTATGACAGGTGTATGACAGGTGTATGAGGTGTATGACAGGTGTATGACAGGTGTATGACAGGTGTATGAGGTGTATGACAGGTGTTTGAGGTGTATGACAGGTGTATGAGGTGTATGACAGGTGTAGGAGGTGTATGACAGGTGTATGACAGGTGTATGAGGTGTATGACGGTGTATGACAGGTGTAGGAGGTGTATGACAGGTGTAGGAGGTGTATGACAGGTGTATGAGGTGTATGACGGTGTATGACAGGTGTAGGAGGTGTATGACAGGTGTAGGAGGTGTATGACAGGTGTATGAGGTGTATGACGGTGTATGACAGGTGTAGGAGGTGTATGACAGGTGTAGGAGGTGTATGACAGGTGTATGACAGGTGTAGGAGGTGTATGACAGGTGTAGGAGGTGTATGACAGGTGTAGGAGGTGCATGACAGGTGTAGGAGGTGTATGACAGGTGTATGACAGGTGTTTGACAGGTGTATGACAGGTGTAGGAGGTGTATGACAGGTGTAGGAGGTGTATGACAGGTGTAGGAGGTGCATGACAGGTGTAGGAGGTGTATGACAGGTGTATGACAGGTGTAGGAGGTGCATGACAGGTGTAGGAGGTGTATGACAGGTGTATGACAGGTGTAGGAGGTGTATGACAGGTGTAGGAGGTGTATGACAGGTGTATGACAGGTGTATGACAGGTGTATATGGTGTATGACAGGTGTATGAGGTGTATGACCGGTGTAGAAGGTGTATGACAGGTGTATGACAGGTGTATGACAGGTGTAGGAGGTGCATGACAGGTGTAGGAGGTGTATGACAGGTGTATGACAGGTGTAGGAGGTGTATGACAGGTGTAGGAGGTGTATGAGGTGTATGACAGGTGTAGGAGGTGTATGACAGGTGTATGACAGGTGTATGAGGTGTATGACCGGTGTAGAAGGTGTATGACAGGTGTATGACAGGTGTATGACAGGTGTAGGAGGTGCATGACAGGTGTAGGAGGTGTATGACAGGTGTATGACAGGTGTAGGAGGTGTATGACAGGTGTAGGAGGTGTATGACAGGTGTAGGAGGTGTATGACAGGTGTATGACAGGTGTATGACAGGTGTACGACAGGTGCATGACAGGTGTATGAGGTGTGTGACACCCCCTGCTGCATTTGCGATCCCAGCACTGCGACAACCATCGTGACCATCGGTCACGATGGTGGACGGCACTGGCCAGATGAGTAAGCCTCAGCTTATGCAGGCTGGCCGGTTTACGAGGCCAGGAAGCTGCATCCGTGGATGCATATCCTGGCCTTGCCACTCCCAGAAAACGGGCATGAGGCGCCCCCATTTCCGGGAATGCCGGCCATCCACGTCCCCGCCCCACAAATGCCTCTGTCTGCCAATACGTCAATGCGTGCGATGACGCAGGACCCATTCTGCGCATACGTGCAATGCTGAATACAGTTTTAAATTCTGCCACCCAATGTTAGAATGCTAAAGAGGTTTAGGAAACCAATTATGATCAATATTGATAAATATATATATATAGTAAATATATATATATATATATATATATTTATATACAGTATATATAATTCAATACAATAACGGGGTGTTATAGTCACATGCACTTTTTAAATATATTTGTTCCTTTTTTATTATAATGTTTTTATTCACCTGTCTTTGATTGTGAATAAATAGTAGATTATAATTGATGGAGTAAATTCTTTGGATGCACCAAAACTTCTGCCAATATATTGCTATTACTTTATTTTTACTCAGTTCCTTCTCTTCTTCATTTTCTTAATACTTATGATAAAATTTAAACTCTATGGGGTATTGTGATAGGATCATTGGTAAAGTGGTCTCTGGCAGGTACATTTGTCCCAGATTCCTGTCTTATGTGTTTTAAACCTCCAGGACAAAGTCTGCAGTGTAGCAGGCTTGAGTCTCGGCTTTTTGAAAAGCCGGTTTGGGACCTGGGGATTGTGGGTGAGAGGAGAGGGAGGGCTCCACCCACGGCCACTCCAGGTTTTGGTTCTCTTAGCCTGGTAACAGGCTTGTTAGGGTTTCCACCTGAGAGTGGCCAATATAAGCCTAGTGTGTTGAGGGCTGATTGTTTCACCTGGGAGAGCAGACAGGGAGTTTGCTCAGAGACACTTGAAAACCTAACTGTGTTGTGTTGTGCTGTGCTGTGCCTTGGTTGCTGGTGAAGGCATTAGGCTCTGCCAGGTTCTGGTAGTGAGGGAACTACCTGTGAAGTTAGTGCCCCGACAGGGCTAGGATTTATGTTTATGTTTTCTTTATGTTATTTCTGACATTGTACAATAAAGACTGGTGCCGACCAGCTTGTACTTGCATCCAGACTGGTGTGCTGCTTCCCTGCTGCTGTGGGTGTGTGTAAGAAAGGAGTCCTTCTACCCAGGAGAGGGACCCCCTAACCTGACTGTGTCACAGGTATATTTACTAAAGTGAAAGTTTTTAGAAATTGAGATGTTGCCCATAGCAACCAATCAGATTCTAGATATTATCTAGAAGGTGCTAGATAAATGTTAAGTAGAATCTGATTGGTTGCTATGGGCAACATCTCCACTTCTAAAAACTCTCACTTTAGTAAATATACCCCTGGGTGTTTAGAAGAGGAACAATTTAGATGCATTGAGAGAAGCTTTTCAAACTGTAAAGGTGCATACACACGATCAGATTTTTCCTTCAGATATGAACGATAACGATTTAAAAATCGTTCAGTCGTTCATATCTGAAGGAAAATCGTTCATATCTGACATGCCTGAACGATGGACGATCAACGATGCGCGTTCCCGTTTGTCAGATAACGATATCTGACATCTGATGGGTTTGCAGTCAGACTTGGACGATTCCATTCATTTTAATGCAGTCAAAAATCGTTCAATCGTTCAAAACTTTGGTAAAATCGTTCAAATCGTTCAGATCGTTAAATCGTTCAATCGTTCATCTGACAAATCTGACAAGTCTGACAAATCTGACCGTGTGTACGCTCCATTAGTTGCAGAATAGTTCAATAATACAGTATTATCCAAAGTAATGTGGTAATATCTTGCTTCGACCACTAGGTGGTAGCGTCTGAGCAGGGAAGAATATAGTAGCTGCTTGTCCAGTTTCGAAACTGTATTTCTACATCATTTTAGAGATCAGGTTTCCAGTGAGAGAAATGGAAGATTCTATTACTTAGTTGCTGACTTTATGACACTCCCCTTTAGAAGATCTTCTGCCCCAGTCATCCCCAAGTGTGCCTCTCCGTCAATCATCCCCAAGTGTGTGTCTGCTCCCCTCCACAAGTGTAGCACACCTTGTGCCTCCCCAAGTCTGCCTCTGCTCCTCCTCCCCAAGTGCCTCAGCAAGTGTGCCTCTGCTTCATCCCTCCCCAAATGTGCCTATGCCCCCCCCCCCCCCAAGTGTGCCTCACCCCATGCCTCCCCAAGTGTGGCTCCTCTGACCCTAGCCTTCCCCAAGTGTGCCTCTGCCCCGTCCCTCCCCAAGTGTACATCTGCCCCCCTCCCCAAGTGTGCCTAACCCCATGCCTCCCCAAGTGTGCCTCTGCCCCCAGCTTTCCCCAAGTGTGCTTCTGCCACCATCAATCTTCAAGTTTGCCTCTGCCCCCCTCTCTGTGTGCCTTTGATCCTTCCCAAGTGTGCCTCTGCCTCCTTCCCGAAGTGTGCTTCTTCCTCAGCTCTCCCTGAGTGTACCTCTACCCCCTCTTTGTGTGCCTCTGCTTCCCTCTTTGTGTGCCTCTGCTCCCTCCCCAATTGTGCCCCTGCCTCCCTCTTTGTGTGCCTCTGCCTTCATCCCCAAGTGTGCCTCTACCCCAACCATCTCCAAGTGTGTCTACGCCACGTGCTCCTCTGAGCACCTCCCTTTCTCTGACCCTGCCATCACCCTCTTTCCCCTTCCTCGGTGGCTGCGATCAGAAGTAGCGTGGACAAGTGGAGGCCAGACCTTGTTCATCGCCTCATAAACCTAAAAACGACAAGTGCAATTTTTTCTGTAATAGATCATTTGGACAATTCTCCCTTTAAAGGATTGTCTATAACCCTGCAATGGGCTGCATGTCAGTACTGTAGGGGGCGCCAGAGTATGTACTTGCTCTGGGTGCCAGAGCTCCATAATGCACCTCTGTGTCCACCGTGTGGGAGGCTGGGGGCCCTGCCTGTTACACCAGTACTGAGCCTCACAATTTCTGATGGCAGCTGTGCCTACAGCCATATGTTATCAGTAGCTGCTGAAAAAGCATGTTTGAGGGTCAATTTTGCTACATCTGCCTTTAGGAGAAATAACTTTATTGTTTACTAATGTCGTGGGAAAGAGCAGCTCCCTGTCCAGTTTTATGTCCATAGGCTGGAGACCAAAGAATCCTGCCTTGCATGTTTATCCTGCTGTACAGTAGCTTTGTAAACTCAGCTTTTATTCAGTTTTTTGTTTTTACTTTTACAAGAAACGTATCTAAGTCTATAAAGGACACTATTGATAAATAGAGAAATATAATCAAAATGGAAAATATACAATAATAGGCCTAACAAATAGCATCTCAATGCTTCGTCTTTAAGACGCCAATGACGCACCCTCAACACAAAGATTGCCGGTGTTTTTGAAAGCCTTAAATGATTAAAATAAATGATACATTTACAACAACCGGTGTAATGTACCTTCTCTGTATTTAACAAATTTTAATAAGATCATACTTCAACCATATATTTACCTTTGTGATCGTATGTACCTCACAGACAATTTTAAGAATGTGAACTTATGAGACAAAATTCAAAGTCAAAATTCCACCCAATAACTGCCTCTGGGTCCATCCTCGCGTGTTGCCTTGTGCTTCTTAGGGGAGGTCACAGCACATTGCAATCCTCCCTTACCATGGTTAAAAGGTGACTTATATCAGCCTTATTGCATGCAATTTCTGTGCCACATAAAGGAACTGCACAGCCACAGTTCCTATGTAGGACATGCGCTCTTATCATATTATAATTATGGCTGGCTTCTTCTACTTTATGTCAGCAGCCGGCATTCCAGGTGGTGGCAACTTGGGGGCATTGAGACACTAGATCACAGGTTCTCAAACTCTGTCCTCAGGACCCCAAACACTGCATGTTTTCCAGGTCTCCTCCCAGAATCACAGGTGCTCCACCTTTAGATCTTTTCAAATGTGTCAGTGAGTAATGAATACACCTGTGCACCTGCTGGGTGACCCGGAAAATGTGACCTGTGTGTGGTCCTGAGGACCATGTTTGAGAATCACTGCTCTAGATGATTGACAGTATGTCACTCATCCAGTGCTTTAGGTGCCCACTAACTATTGGTACCTTAGCCAACTACCAAGTTTCACTTACTCCTAGCACCAGTCCTAGAGAATGGACTACAAAACTTTACCTTAGGTCCCTTCATGGTTGCATTTTTATGGCTAGAACTATTTCAGTATTCTTACTATGTCTATAGATTGTAAGCTTGCAAGCAAGGCCCTCCAACCTCTTTCTCTGTTATTACCCAGCCTTGGTTTATTACTGTTCTATTACTCTTTTGTTTCCAATTGTGAAGCACAACTGTATATGCTGGCAATTTATAAGTAAATGTTAATGAATACCATGTACAAGCTAAGCTCAGAATAACTTTCTGTGACTGCCAAGTAATTGGTTTTTCATTTTTTTAGGTATTTGGTAGACCTTTCTTTTTGCAATATTTTTCATGTAAAAACCCCCTTTTCTTCGACTATTGCATTACAAAAATAGATAAATATTTGTTCAATAAGATTTATGCAATGTGGCCTAGCTATAGATTGGGTTTGTGTGTTTGGCTGTTGCAACATTTGTATATATAATTTTATTTATTTTATTTTTAGAAGTGAAGTGTGTTGAGCTAGGCCATTGAGTCATCTGATAAAGTTATAGATACGCTTATATAAAATATCTATCAAAACGCGTTGGGATACTGGAAGATCAGCGGATTGGCTTCTTGTCATTGGATTGAGTTTCAGATAAGCACTTTATATTTGTTTTTATTGTACGTGTGTTTCCTATTATTTTTGGCAGAAGCATATATGTCATAATTATACTGGATTATGCTATGTTGTAGGATCTTGTCCTATTTCTTTAAAATGTTACCTATGGAATCTTATATATGTCATCAGACCTCTCCACATAAATACCTCTCGGATCATCCCACATGCCCTCAGATTCCCTCACATGCCTCTTCAATGTCCTTGAAACCTCCCCATATACCCCTAAATTGTCCCAACATGCCATCAGATCACCCCATGTGCCCCTCAGACCTCCTTACATGCCATCAGACCACTCCACATGCCCTTTAAATGCCAATCAGGTCCTGCACATACCCTCAGACCTCCTCACATGCCTTTTACACTGTATGCTCATAAGATCCCCTCACATTCCCCCTAGAATTCCCCATGTGCCTTTTAAATGCCCATCACACTCTCCCACATGCTCACAGACCTCACTACAATATTAGAGGCAGACACATAAAGCTGGGGAAAGGGACAGACTTACAGAAGACATCCTGTGCCAGAAAAGCCCTTACATGGTTTTGCGTGCACAGCACACTCCAAAAAGCATAATAAATGAAGCATGTCATCCTTATTAATTTCCAGATTAATTTTTTATTCTTTTTATATTCATTTTATTTTATTTGTAGATCATTTCACATTCTCTCTTATACATCTTTGGCACAGACATAATAGCTGGTAATGGCGCCTGACGTGGCTTTGCCCAGAGGCGTTCCAGAGGGAACTTAACATCCTCCGACCTTTTGGCATCCAGGGGCCACTGGTAGCTTTCCTGTGCCAGTGTCTTAAGTCCTTGGTGAGGGACAGGTCTCACACGTGGTGGTATACGTGGCAACTTTGGAAACGGCATGGTGTCACGCATAGGAGGGGGGCACATTGAAGTGTTGGTAGTGTCTTCTTGGGCAAAGGTTTTTCTTTCATTCCATGTCCCCAGGCCTTGGGTTGATCCTCAGCTTGCCAGTATGTGACGGCATCTTTTTTGGGGTAACCCTTCAGTTCTTTCCTAGGTAGAAGAATAAATAAATACTAACATAAGAAATGTAACATAATCTCTGGTAAGATGCGATTTTCTGTTTGCTATACAGTAAGTGATACATTTCCTTTATTGTAACCAGAGTGTAACCTGTTCAGTGGTAGAAAGATGAAGGGCAGGGGCATGACTACAGCTGGAAGGGGTGTAGCTAGGGAAGTGGGGGGGGGGGGGGCAGACTGGCAGGGAAATTGACAGAGGAGGGTATAAGGATGAAAGGCAATTCATGACTACAGCTGGCAGGGGCGCATCAGGGCACACAGGCTGTCCTGGTGATGATGATGGCTGTCAAACTAAACTTAAACTTGGCATTTTTGCGAAAGTACACATTTATTTACTGCCAGGACCTGGGCTTCATCCTGCGTCACCTGCCCAGCACGGAATTATTATTATTATTTATCTCAGCCTTTTATCTCTGATTACTGTCTTCAGCATTTGATTACAGTCTGAGTTGTTTCCTCTTGGTGCGATTCATAGCAGCAGATTTCCTTGAATACAGGTGTGGCATGTACAGTATAGGAGGAGATTCCTGCTGCCCTGGAGGCCACAACTCTTTGTACAAATTTGGAGAATTTAATAAACACAAATAAGACCTTTATCTTCTTTACGCCTTTTCCCTGAAAGGTTCAATAACAGCAATAACGCCTAAGGGTAATGAGTCAGGGGCCGCATAAGAACTTTCACTGATAAAGTGAAGTTATGCAACAATTCTCTGATTAAACTGAATACTGTAATCATTTATTTTTATAATCAATTTAATGTGAATATTTTGTTGCATTTCACCTTTGTGCATGGTGACACCTGGGTGCGTCCCGCACCTCCTTGTGATGCAACTGTGTCCTGCACCTACTTTGGTCACCAGCCTGTCACACTAGGTAGTCACTCAGATATCTGCAACCTGTGTATCGGACACAGCAAAGTCCAAATCCCCGGGGTCCCTGACAAAGATCACCGGCATGTTAGACTTCATGCCTCTGTTCTACATACACTGATGGGGACTATGAATGGCAAATTTTCTGCTCACTAAATACTTCTTCTGGCCTGTGGCAGATGGGTGCATGGATCAGGGGCAATACCCCTTTGTTAATATGCCACTGCCTTAGATTGATTATTGTGGACTCAATGCTACATGATTACCATAAAAGACGCTACCCCTTTAATCATTGATTTGTTTGATTAAGTTAAAAGAGCCTACTTTTTTACCAAGCATAACCTTCAAGGTGCCTACAACCTTGTCTATATTCATTAAGGTGACAAATGGAAGACCTCTTTCAAAACTTGTGATGGTCATTTTGGGTGTCTTGTAATGCCATTCGGGTTGTGCAGCTTTGTGAGTGAAATCTCCTAGGATCTTCTCTAAAATGTTTGTTTGCTGTCTGTCATGATACAGTATATAAGTTTTTCCCAAGGACCGCCAATCCCATCATGCACATGTAGCAGAGGCTTTAATCTACCATCAACAGAAGACATGCTTGTTCCAACAAAAGCAAATTCCTTTCCTTGGATACATTAGTTCAGGTTCTGGACTACAGATGGATCCAAAGAAAATCTGGCAATTCTCTGTTGGACTTGTCTCTTAGGACTTAAAACTTTTCAGCAATTCCTTGGATTTGCTAAATATTATATTCCATCACTGGGTATTCCACCATAGTAGCTCCTGTTACCCTTCTAACATGCTGGACGTGTCCACTAAGACTTCTGAAGCATTCTATTGCTTGAAACATACTTTTACCACAGCTCTTATCCTCAGACAGCCTGGCACTGGTCAGCCCTTCTTTCTTGAAGTTGATGCCTCCTTTGTGGGGGTGGTGGCATCCTCTCTCAATGTTCCTCGACCAGGAAACATCATCACCCCAGGGTGAGAAAAATTACACTATTGGAAAGAAATAACTACTGGTTATGAAAGTTATAATGGAGTTATGTTCTTGAGGGCTTGCTTCCAAATCACAAGATACACCAATCTTAAACCATCATACCCTGAAATTACCAAATGTCTGAACCCTCAGCAGGCCTGATGGTCTTTATTCTTTCCAAGTGCGAATCTCTTTTTGATAGGGGGACAAAAATCAAAAAGCAGATGTCCAGTCTCTTTCCTTTGAACAGCTGACACCAAGGACTAGTTGGAAAGCCATCCCATATTATATTCCAAGTGTTTACTGGCAGTTACTATTACTACCTCTCTCCAGGAAAAGTTTAATTTCTACTTTTCTTTGAAAGAAGCTTCTTCTATAAGTACATGCTTCCCAGTTCTCCTGACGTGCTGGGGTAAAGAGGACTCTGGAGTTTTTACTTGTAGCTACTGATGGCCAATTCTTTGCTGAGGTGTTAAAGACAGCTTGTTCTATTTGTGCACAGCTAAATATGCCAAGTCAAGTACTCTGTGGTTCTTGTCTTTCTTTGCCCATTCCTAAAGACCATGGATGTGCATCTCCATGGATTTCATTACTGAAATTCTGGTCAGTAAAGTTTGCAACACTCTGGGTGGTGGTGCACTGCTTTCTAAAGCTGCACACTTCATTCCTCTCTTGGGTTTACCATCTGCTCGTTTGCTTGCTAAACTCTACATATTAGAGGTTTCCCATCTTTGTAGGTGTATAATCAAGAAGTCCAGTTGCAATTGAACATCTACTGTAACTCATATCCTTTTTGCCTACAATCCTCAGTCCAACAGTCATATTTAAAGAGTTAACAGGATTTGCAAACCTGACTCAGAAAATGTATCTGGGTCAATTTCTACGGTTGGATGGATAATTTACCTTGGGCCGATTTTGCTCACGACCATTATTTACATGAAGCATATTCCTCCTCACCGTTTTTTTACCATAAACCTGCCTCTTTCCCTTGATCTAAAGGTCTCCGGCATGGATTCCAAGCACATGATTTTGGGCACAGTAATGGAAAACACCAAGAAATTTTGGCCCTCATTCAGAGCCGTTCGCTATTTGCGGTCGTTCGTTCAAAAACAAGGGGTGGCTATTCAAATGATCCGTTCGCAAATTGCAGTCTGTTCACACCTCTAAGTCTGAACGAGCGAGCAAAACATACGCTCGTTTATTTGTTAAAAACGCCCCCTGGCCGCTCGCACCATACGTCATGTCCGCTATTTATTAGATTAATCGAGTACATCGACCAGCGTATGAACTGCTCGCTATTCTTGTGGTTGGTGTTTGCTACCACAAATTTGCGAGCAGTTCTGGCTATAAAATAACCCAGTGATGTGGTCAATGACGCTGCTGTATTAATTATGCACACCCATAATACGCCCGTTTTGACCTTTAAGCACGCCTGCGTTCGGATCTCCACTCCCCATTTTCAAGCACCTTCCCCTGTTACCACCCACATACGCCTCATTCTGTCACTCAAAATAGCAGGCACTCACTATATAGCGTACAAACGATTTTTGGCCGCACTGACTGGTTCGCGCATGCGTACTAAAAACCGTACGCATTCGCAGATGTGCAAACATCGCTCGGAACGAGCGTACTGCCGCTAACGAGCGGCTCTGAATGAGGGCCTTTGTACTCTGTACAAATTTTTTCAGGCAGAGAATGCCACTCGGATGAAAAACTGGGCACAGAGTCTGTCTATCCAAATTCTATGATTATGGGTGCCCATCATAAAGTTCGCTGCTTGATTCACTAGGCTTTTTTTCAAATATTGTTGTTCCTACTCCGGTGGCATTCAAATTGAGTTGACCTACCTCTTTACAAATGTCAGATATCTTCCATATAATCTTGAATCTGTAATTATCGGCACTTGTGGAACAACAAGTGCCAGCATGCCCAGATATTAAGGGCCTGCTGGCACCTGTAGTCCACTTGTAAATCAATAGGAGGAACCCCAGGCAGTTTTTCCCCCTATTTTCCAGTATCTGGGAGGTAATTGGCTAGTTACTGGTTGAGGGGGGAGGCACACATTTTCATGTTTTTGTATCCCTTTTTTTTCTTACTGATCTATGCAGTGAATATGTTCTGGGGGCTATGCTGTCGGCTTTGAACTTCTATTTGCCCTCCATTTTCAAATGAAAGCTCAAAACTGTCGGCATTTAGAACTTCAAAAACTGACTGACATCGTTGTTGGGTTTCATTTGAAGTTGAAACCTAACTGTTGATAAATAGACATTTTTTTACACTTCTAAAAAATAGAGTTGTCTGTCGGTTTTGGTTTAAAACCAACCTATCCATAAATATTACTTATATAAAATTCTATAAAAGTATCTTTCAAAACCTGGATAGAATAGACATGTAAAATGATATTACCTGAATAAAATAATAGCTTTTTAGATATGAGGAAAATGTTCTATGTAATAAATGAGATATTCTGATCTAAATGGGGAACAGCGGTGGTCGCATGCCCACAAAGCTCCCATCCTCTGCTCCACATTATTCACCCTACATAAAACCTTCTAATCCAGCTTCAACCTTGCAACTGATGACCCAAAATGGCTGCCGCACTATTTGTTTTACCGCCATGATCTCTATTTCATGCAAAGCTATATCTCCTTCTCATGTACAGTTTCTGTACTGGCTTTGAATATGTAAACCTCTGTATTTTGTTCTTACTACCTAAGCGCTTTGTGTCCTATTGACGAATGAGCGCTATATGAATACATTTATTATTTATTATCATTAATATTATGATAATATTCACAAGCAGTTTTTGCAAGGCTATGCAAAAAAAAAGAGGGGAAATAAATTGTTACAATAATAAATGTGTTTATAGAGTGTGGATATAAGAAAAACTCTATGGGGTATATTTATTGAAGTGAGAGTTTTTAGAAGTGGAGATGTTGCCCATAGCAACCGATCATATTCTAGCTATTATCTTCTAGAAGGTGCTAGGTAAATGTTAAGCAGAATCTGATTGGTTGCTATGGACAACATCTCCACTTCTAAAAACTCACTTTAGTAAATATACCCCTATAACTAACCCTGTTCTACAGAAATAACAATTTACACACATCATAGAATCTGTTACAAAATACATAAATTACAAGAATAGTAGAAAAGTGTACATATTTCAATGAAAAAATGTCCCCGTCTAGGTATTTGTATGGAATCTGGCATATAGTTGTGGGTGGCCCGAAGGGAACTGCGGCGTCATCCTTGTACTATATGTCAAAGTCCATCTCCACAATCTCATGCAGACACTCAGGACACAGTGTTCGCATTTTGTGCATCCATGACATCTCTTGTAATCTGTCTCCACCTCCGACTGATAAATGGTTTCTATGCCTATAGCTTGTATACATTTAAAGTCTCCTTGATGTTGTTCTGTACAATGTCTGGGCGCATCTGTATGTTCTGTAGATTTTTTAGGACATTTTCTAGGAGTCTGTCTTTTATTCTGCTAGTGGTACGTCCTCTATATTGGACACCGCAAATACATTCTAGGAGATAAATAGTGTGGGGTCTAAGGGGTCTATGTACTAAACCTTAGACTGAGATAAAGTGAACGGATATAAAGTACCATCCAATCAGCTCCTAACTGCCATGTTAAAAGCTGTGTTTTAAAAAGGTCAGTTCGGAGCTGATTGGTTGGCACTTTATCTCCCTACAAGGCTTAGTAACTAGACCTCTAAGCCTTGGAGAGAGCTAAAGTGGTCAGAGATAAAATACCAGCCAATCAGCTCCTAAAGATGGCCACACACTAGACCAATTTACATCCAACCAGCCAACTTGTTGATTGGTTGGAATGAAAATCTGGTAAGGAATGGGAGTAAATGATCAGCAATTTGCTCCTAAATGCCAGAAAACAGATGAAAATGGTCGTTCAGACAAGTTTGTTAATGTTTGATCTAAACTATTTGTTCAAACAACAGTTTTGGTCCATTTTCCAGTGTTTGGGAGCAAATTGCTGATTGAATTCCTTGCCAGATTTTCTTTCCAACCAATCAACTAGTTGGCTGGTTGGACAGATAATCTTTAGATGTGTGGCCAGCTTTATTGTCACTTTTCAAGCACAGCCTGTACAGTGGCAGTTAGAAGCTGATTGGTTGGTACTTTGGACCTCATTCAGAGTCGGTCGTTGCGGCCGCACGGTCGTACACAGCCGATGTTCGCTAAACTGCGCATGTGTAAAGTTCGCAATGCGCGTGCGCAAACTAGCTGTTACGATCAGAAATTTCTCTCTCCTTGAACACAGCCAGGTCGTTAGTTTGAGTGACAGGATGAGGCGTTTGTGGGTAACAGGGGAAGGTGCTTGAAAACGGGGGAGTGGAGATCCGAACGCAGGCGTGCCTAATTATGCGAACGGCGTTTAATGGGAGTGCATAATTAACAAAGTAGTCTCATGGCACATGTGACATGGGAGCTTTGTACACTGACTTGATCGTAGTGCTTAAGAGAGGGTATGGTCAACCTTAAGCTCTACGACCAGCTCCGATGGTTCCCGATGGTCGCGATTAATCCTTAAATCCCAGGAGATGACGTGTGTTGTGATCGAGAAGGAGACGTGCTTTAGTCTTACGACCGCTTCTTACCCTCGGTCGTTCAGCTAACGATCTCATCTTAGGGCCGCAACTTGTGATCGCTTCATTTGCATATCCGGCCCCTTTCCCCTACGACCGTGCGGCCGCAACGACCGACTCTGAATGAGGTCCTTTATCTCTTCTTGTATCACTATCAGGGTTGCCAACTTTGTGGCTGCCCCGTCCGCGAGGGGGCAGCCAGATCGGCAAATCAAGGGGGCGTGGCTGGCAATCGTGGGGCCATGGCCACGCGATAGCAGAATCTTAGCCCCGCCCTGCTACACAATGCCGAGATTACCGGTATTGTGAAGCAGGGGGCGGGGCCAAAATGACATGATTCGTCGAGAATCGCATCACCGGCCCCCTCTGCTGCCTGGGATTCTCTTATAACCGCAGGGTGGCAGGGGGCCGTAGGAGTTGGCGGCTGCAGAGAGGCTTGCCTGCCTTTCTGGGAGGCTGGGAGCGGCACCTGATTTTCGGGAGGCTCCCGGCCGTATCGGGAGGGTAGGCAAGTATGATCTCTATTGAAAATAGTTGGAGCTGACACATTCCCGAGGCTTTTGGCCTCTTCGAAAAATAACTTTAGTCCCTGTACCCAAATCATGTTTCAGTAGTGGTGAATGTAAATGAGTGAAGCCTTGTTTGTTTCTATTGTGTGGCTTTATATTTAGTAGCAAAATGTACATTATGATCCATTGCAAAATTTTATCAAAAGAATATTTTAAGAGGGATTCTGGAGTGGGGCGTATTTATAATGGGTGCAGGGTGTGCAATGCACACGGGCTCCTGGGTCCAGGGGGGCCCACACCACACACCCTGCACCCATATTATTGAATACTTACCCCCCGAAGTCCCGTGTCGGCTGTAGCGCTGCACAAAACACCCGAAAAATGGCGACCATTTTTCCGGCATTTTGTGCGTGCGAGGTAGAGAAATCCCTGGAAAAATGGCGACCGCACCATTGTCCCAGTGACCAGCGCATGCGCATTAAAATCTGGGCACAGGCTAGTGCCAAGAGTTTACTGCTGTGGTCAGTGCGCGGCCGGCTGCCAGGGAGAGAGGAGGTGACCCCGGACGGGGAATGCACACAGGCCCCCCCCTTAAAAGCCTATGATTCCGGATAACCTTTTTCTTGTATTAATAATTGTGAGCGTTGTTCAAATTCAATTGGCTCAAAACAGTTTCTATGAAGACGGCGCAGTTTGCCAGAAGGTAAGTTCTGCAGCCATTTCCGGTAGTGATTACTTTTTGAAATGAATACAATTATAAGGGGTACACTATATTTACTAGAGTGTTTGCTGAGGGTGCAAGTTAAATTAGAAGCGTTATTTTTGAGATGCTGAACAAATGTGTTTGATGATTCCACATATCCATTCCATATGTGCTTTAGGGCCTCATTTATCAACGAGCGATATTCATGTAATCACTCGTTACTAGTCCTAAATGGTGCTCCAACCAATCATCTCCTAACTGTCATTTTTCAAACACATGACAGTGTTAGGAGCTGATTGGTTGGAGCACCAGTTAAGATTAGTAACGAGGGATAAGAAGAATATCACTCATTGATAAATGAGGCTCTTAATGTTTTAACCTTTGCCAGTGGCGGCTCCAGCGGTGGGGCTGCAGCACAGTCCAAAATTCAAATAGAGGAGCCACACCAACTGCCAGCGAGTCCCAGTCGGTGATGATTCTCAGTGTGTGGGGTGGCAGTTGGTGTGGCTCCCCTATTTGAATTTTGAACTGTGTTGCAGCCCCAGCTCTGGAGCCGCCACTGATCTTTACATTTTCTGGGGCGTTGCCTGATGCCGCCCCCCCCCCACATCACCCCCAAATGGCCGCAGCCTGTCAATCAGGCTGCGGTGCCTGGGCACTGTACAGCGAGCTGGCAGAAGGAGACCAGCACATGTGCAGTACAGATCCTGTGTATGCACAGATCTTCTTACATCGGAGTTGTACGCAAACCACCGGGTTTGAGTACAATGCTGAATCAGGCCCATAGTGAATGACGACAATCTGACTGATCCATCTCTAAGTGTATACACCATGATCCCAATCCCTTCAGTATCCCAATGCTATTTTTAATTTTTAATTTGTTATTTTGATTTTTAACCTACATAGGGTGTCTTTGATTTTGTGATTATGTACAAGGTTGTCCCTGGGGTATTACTAAATGTAGCTTGAATCTTCAATTAAAAATAATAATATTCAGACAAATAATGAATTATGAGTTTGAGAACGTACAGTACTTTAAGAGGATTCAGTATGATTGATCAAATCCCGACAGCGGGATCCTGGCAGCAGTGAAAATACCAATCGTCCCAAGGTAAGTATTCACTAACCTAATTCTACACCCTAACCCTAACCCTCCCTTAGGGGTGCCTAACCCTAACCTCCCCCCCAAGTGCCTAAACCTACCCCCCCTTCCCCGCCGCCTAAACCTGAGTCCCCCGGGGGGGTGCCTAACCCTAACCTCCCCTCCGAGGTGCCTAACCCTAACCCTCCCTCCCCCTAGCCTAACCCTAACCTCCCCCCGGGGGTGCCTAACCCTAACTCTCCCTTCCCCTAGCCTAACCCTAAGTACCCCTGGGAACCCTAAACCTAACCCTGCCGTTCACATCCCAGAGCCGGCTCTGCAGTGACCCGGCTCTTCCGGCATTGCAGTGGACGCTTGGAGATGATGTCATCTCCAAGCACCACTGAAGCCGGCCAATCAGACGGCATGCAGTACGATCCAGGTCATCGTGACCCGGATCGTGCCGTTTTATACTGAAGGGTGGCATGGCCAACCCTGCAAACTACCTGAGTAGGTGGATCCATTAACACATACAAAAATCCCGGGTTGATGCGCATCAACCCGGGATCTTTAGGTCGGTGTAAAAGGGGTATAAGTGTCATTTGTAATATAGACAAATTTGTTTATCCTTTTAGGGGGTAGAATACTTATCCAAGACACTGTTGCTAATTTATAATGTCCTTGCAACGCTTTTTAGCTCCCCTGGGCATTGTGGGCTGAAGGAACCTGGTGTGGGGTATTATAGGGAAAAACGCTGAGTGCTGCAGAAGATTTACATATCTCACATTCCTCTGTAGGACACACTCATATTATGCCTGGAGATGTCATTTATCTCACTAATTTGTATCATAAGAAGACAGCTCTGTAACAGGGCAGACCAGTTATTTCACTTGTGACGCAAATAAAAGATTGAAATTATTTTAAATACTCAGACGCAAGATTTATGACTCTTGCAGTGAACTTTGCACCCCCACAAATTAAAATCACACTGGCGTCTAGGTGACACCACTCATACTAAATGATCATCCTTTTATTATGTCCTGTAATAAGTATTTTATTAAATCATTACTGGACAGGCTATTCCAGTGCTCTCAGCAGAGCCCGGCAGTCATTTACAGCTGCCGCCAGACGGGCCGCCCGGAGTAAGGCCTGGCTAAGCAGATCCGTCCTCGGGTGCTCTGCTCGTTGGGCACAGTTGCACAGTAATGGAGCATACACACGGTCAGATTTGTCAGATCTGTCAGATGAACGATTTGAACAATTTTACCAAAGATTTGAACGATTTGAACGATTTTTTACTGCATTAAAATGAATGGAATCGTCCAAGTCTGACTGCAAACACATCAGATGTCAGATATCGTTATCTGACCATCGGGAACGCGCATCGTTCATCGTTCATCGTCCATCGTTCAGGCATGTCAGATATGGCAGATTTTCCTTCAGATATGAACGATTTAATGATTTTTAAATCGTTATCGTTCAGATCTGAAGAAAAATCTGACCATGTGTATGCACCATAAGACACGTCTGTGCTGTGATGTCATAACGTCACGTTATGCAGTCACGCAGTGTATAAATGGCCAGTGGTGTCAAACTTGGGCCCTCCAGCTGCAGTGGAACTACACATCCCAGCATGCAGTGCCACAGTTTTGCTATTAGGGCATGCTAAAACTGTGGCAGGGCATACTGGGATATGTAGTCCCACAAAAGCTGAAGGGCCCGAGTTTGACACCACTGGTCTAGGCCAACTGTGGTATAGTAGATACAAGCAGTGGTTTTCTTCCCAACAAAGGTTTATACATTGTATCTCTTTGGGGTGTAACCAACGGTCTGCACATTTAGAACACAACAGACAGGCATCTGGAGGATCCTAGCACTGTGTTCAGACCTTTCACGGACTGTCAGTACTACTAACTACAGATTGTGGTCTTTATATTGGGGGGGTCTATTCATCAATACTAAAAATTATGAGGTGACACTGTAGTTTAGGATTCTCATTGTGTTTTACTTATAGTATATATCGGAACAATTCATCGTAGCTCCTCTACATAAGTATCTCTTCCGAAAAACTGTAATTTCTGCGGAGACAGATTTTTGGATAGAGATACTTTTCTCCTGCTGCCCTTAAATAGCGCTGCCTGGTTTACTGACTGCACATGCAGAGCCTTCCATCCACAGAAGACGTAAGTTCTGTGTAGCGGGTCTGCAGGCAGTGGCAGTGGTCACAAGAGAATCTCCTAAAAGGTAAGTGTTTTTTAGTGAGGAGATGCTTCCCTGTAATCAGCATGCAGCGGCGGTGTATACAGCGGGAGGAGGTAGCCGGCGGACGCGTGGGGAGACAGAGCAGAGGCTGCAGTCAGTACATACTGTGGTGGAGAGAGGAATGCAGCGGGAGAAGGGAAAGGCTGGATGCGGGGGGAGAAGGAGGTCTTGTGAAAGCAGCGGCTGCAGTAAGTACACGCTGCAGCGGGAGGACGGAGCTTACGGATGCAGGGGGAGGCTGAGGAGAAGCTTAAAGCAAGGCTGAAGTCAGCCCTGCATATCTACACACACAAGCTGCCGTGCTGAGTACATGGCAGCTTGACATGGCTTTCGGGAGCTGTACGCCATCTGTGGATGGTGCACATTTACACATGCAATTTCCAAAAATCTATTATTTTTGGAAGTTGATGAATACTAAAGTATGGGGAATGTGGAAATTAGTGCAGCTGGACTGTAACCAGGAGATATTCGTAATATCGGTTTGAGTACGAGAAGCCAGCTGTCAGGTTTGGATTAATTTTTGAACCCGGGGTGGATACAGGAGAGAAAACTGGCACAGGTTTGCAGTATTGAAATGCAGCAGGTTTAATAGGAGTATTATGATTCATGAAATGGTGATAAATCTATATACTGGCAGAAAATAAACAAATCCAAGTGATGTGTGGCTGAATTACAAGTGACTGGCAGGGAAACAAAGTCCAATTAATGAAGCTGGAATCAGGTGTTTAGGTAGAGAAAACAAAGGCCCTCATTCAGAGCCGTTCGCTATTTGCGGTCGTTCGTTCAAAAACGAGGGGTGGCTATTCAAATTCGTTCGCACATTGCAGTCTGTTCACACCTCTAAGTCTGAACGAGCGAGCAAAACATACGCTCGTTTTTTTGCTAAAAACGCCCCTTGGCCGCTCGCACCATACGTCATGTCCGCTATTTATTAGATTAATCGAGTACATCGTACAGCGTATGAACTGCTCGCTATTCTTGTGGGTGGTTTTTTCAACCGCTATTTTGCGAGCAGTTCTGAGTTAAAAAAAACCAAGTGACGTGGTCAATGACGCTGCTGTATTAATTATGCACTCCCTTAAAACGCCTGTTTTGACCTTTAAGCACGCCTGCGTTCGAATTCCACTCCCCCGTTTTCAAGCACCTTCCCCTGTTACCACTCATATACGCCTCATTCTGTCACTCAAAATAGCAGGCACTCGCTATATAGCGTACAAACGATTTTCGGTCGCACTGACTGGTTCGCGCATGCGTACTAAAAACCGTACGCATGCGCAGATGTGCGAACATCGCTCGGAACGAGCGTACTGCCGCTAGCGAGCGGCTCTGAATGAGGGCCAAAGTCCAATGGAGACGTGACTGAGGAACAGAGGTCTGAAGTACTGGAGTGGGCTCTGAGTCCGGAGAGCTGGAGGGATCACAAACCATGGGGTATAGCAGGGTAGATGCGGGTATTCAGGATCAGCCTGAGGTGGAGACAGAGCAGGAAATGGAGCACTGCTGGGACTGCAATAATCACACTGAGCTAAGGAGCTTGCACTGTGTACACATTGCACTGGCAACTAGAGGGTGTGCTGAACACCCTTAAGTACCATGGGAAAGTGCATAATAGGCTGCTGAGAGTCACATGCCAAAAGGTCCAACCTGATTGGCTATTCAGGTCACATGCCCAAAACCAAGATGGCGGTGCCCAGCAGTCCCCAGCATGGCAGTGCTGCCAGTCTCACTTGTCACCAGATGGCATGTACCCTTGGAACAACCATGCTCACCTCGCACCAACCTCCAGACACCAAACCCCCACCGGTAGGAGGGCGCCAAAGAACCCGCACAGGCATAGGCCGCGAACCGCCAGGTACAACACTTCTGGTTGTGACAGCACCCCTTCCTTTACGGGTGGCCTCTGGACACTTCCTAGGCTTCTCTGGATTAGAAGCATGGAACTTGTGAATGAGGCTAGGAGCATGAAAATCCTCCGCATTAATCCAGTATCGTTCTTCTGGGCTGTAACCCTTCCAATCCAGCAGGTACTGTAAATGTCCATATCAGAAACGGGAGTCCAAGACTTGTTTCACTTCGAATTCTACCCCTTTTTTATATCACTGAGAGGTCTTGAGGATAGTAGCATGAACTTGGATCCAGATCTGAGCAAATTTCCATAGTGTTGAATCAACTGCAGGAACATAAAAAATTGGCAGGTCTTTGAACTCTGGAACTCTAGGATGGAGACCATAAACCACATAGAATGGTGACTGACTGGATGAGAAGTGGTAAGAAGTATTATGCATGAACTCTGCCCAAGGAAGAGAGTCAGACCAATTATCTTGGGAGGATGACATGTAGATCCTTAGAAAGGTCTCCAGATCCTGGTTTACCCTCTCTGTAGATCCATTACTTTGAGGGTGACAGGCTGTAGAGAAATTTAGTTTAACTTGTAGAGGCGGAACAGAGAGCTCTTCAAAATTTGGCCACAAACTGTACTCCAGGGTCCATTACAATTTCAGCTGGGAGTCCGTGCAGGCGAATTATGTGATGTACGAATAACTGAGCCAATTCGAATATGGAGGATAGTTTTTTGAGTGGTACATAATGGACCATTTTAGAGAAACAGTCAACCACCACCCAGATGTTGTTGTAGCCATTGGACACCGTCAAGTCTGTCATGAAATCCATGGATAGATGGGTCCAAGGACAAGTAGGAAGAGGCACCAGATCTCTGGCAGGGGTTTGTCTAGATGATTTGTGTTGAGCACACTGAGTGCAAGAGGCAATGAACTCTGATTTCATGGTGGGCTACCAATAGGAGCGCTGCTGAAACTCCAATGTTTTACAAATACCTGTGTGGCCAGCAGAGCGGGATGAATGAGCCCAAGACAATAGTTGCTTCCATAACTCCAGAGCCACTAAGGTTTTTCCAAGAGGAGATTGTATCTGAATGGTTGCAAAGACCCTTGAGTCGAAGACTGGGGTTTCTCTGAGGACTTCTATATTGTTATCTGAAGCTAAGGAGCATGACAGAGCATCAGCTTTCTGGTTGAGAGATCCAGGATGATAGGTCAGAGAGAAATTAAAGTGTGAAAAGAATATGGCCCAGCGTGCCAACCTTGAACTGATGCATTGGATAAGTTTTAGGAACAGCAGGTTACAGTGGTCGGTGTATACAGTAAACAGGAACCTGGCACCTTCGAGAAGATAACGCCACTCCTCCAAGGCTAACTTGACAGCCAGCAATTCCTGTTCTCCGATGGCATAGTTCCTTTTTGATGGAGAAATTTTTTTAGAAAAAAACCCACACGGATGGATTTTGTTGTCCTCGAATTTCTGAAAGAGAACAGCTCCCACTGCCTCAGAGGAAGCATCCACCTCTAATAGAAAAGGCCTGTTGGTGTCTGGCTGTCTCAGGACTGGAGCCGATATAAAGGCCTGCTTCAACATCTGAAATGCCGTCTCTGCCTTGGGAGGCCACTGGGAGGGAATGGCTCCTTTTACGGGTCAAGGCTGTGATGGGAGCCACAAGAGATGAAAATCCTTTTATAAACTTCCTGTAATAATTGAAGAACCAGATAAGTCTTTGTACTGCCTTGAGAGAAGTGGGACGAGACCAGTCCAGAATTGCTTGAATTTTTTTGAAGTCCATCTCCAATCCAGAGCCAGAAATAATGTACCCTAAAAATGGAATGGAAGGCACTTCGAAGACACATTTTTCAATTTTGCAGTACAGATTTTTTTTTCTCAGCCAAGTCAGGATTCTTTAACGTGGCACCGATGTCCTTTGAGGTCAGAAGAAAAAATCAAAATGTCGTCCAGATACACAACCATGTTAACATAAAGTAAGTCTCTGAATATTTGATTTGCAAAGTCCTGGAAGACTGCAGGGGCATTACAGAGCCCAAATGGCATCACTAAATATTCAAAATGCCCATCTCATGTATTGAAGGTGGCCTTCCATTCATCGCCAGAGCGAATTCTAATGAGGTTATAAGCCCCTCGTAAGTCCAGTTTAGTGAAGACTGTAGCTCCTTTGACACGATCAAAGAGCTCTGTAATGAGGGGCAATGGGTATCTGTTTTTTATAGTGATATCATTTAGTCCCCGATAATCAATACAGGATGGAGACCCCCATCCTTCTGGGACACAAAAAAGAATCCGGCTCTGGCAGGAGAAGTGGATGGTCTAATAAAGCTCTTTTGCAGATTCTCCTGGGTATATTCTGACATGTCCTTGGATTCAAGCAAAGACAAAGGGTATGTACGACCTCAGGGAGGAGTCTTATCTGGCATCAGATCAATTGGACAGTCCCAGTCTCGATGTTTAGGTAGGATATTAGCCTTACTTTCTGAAAAGACCTTAGAAAAAGTCCAGTATGGAATAGGAAGTTGTAGATTTTATGATGTCTGAATTTTCCTTACAGGTTTGATGAGTAGAAGACAAGACTCTCAACAAGTTTCCCAGACAGTGGGAGCAGGAAGCTACAAGATGGCTGGACTCCCCATAATACATGCAGAGATTTTCTTGGTGTCGCTTCTGCCGTTCTTCATTAGTGAGGCAAGCCCGGTTAAGCTGCATAGGTTCATCATCTGGGGATCCTAGGACAGAGGTGATGGGAAATATGGCAGGACGAAATCTGGAACGATCACTTCTACTTTTCTCTGCCTGTCGTTCCCGAAACCATAAATCCACCTTGTTACACAAAGAGATGAGGTTGTCGAGTTTAGCGGGAAGGTCCCGAGTGGCTAGGTCATTCTTTAGCCGATCAGAAAGGCTGTTCCAGAAGCCCGATGTTAATGCCTCTTTGTTCCATTTCAATTCTGATGCTAACGTTTGAAACTGGATAACATACTGACTGACAGGACGAACCCATTGTCTGAGATGCATCATTTCGGAGGATGCAGAAGTTGTCCTTCCGGGTTCGGCAAAGATTCTCCTGAATGATGCTAGAAAGTGCGAATAATTATCCAGTAGAGGATCTGATCGTTCCCATAATGGGGAAACCCAGTCCAATGCGGGTCCGGACAGCAGAGACACAATATAAGCCACTTTGGTCTTAGAAGTAGGGAAGTTGGAGGGTTGAAGGGTAAAGTGAATATCGCACTGGTTAAGAACACCACAACACATCTTGGGGTTCCGAACAAATTTACTGGATGTAGGTAAGTACAGACAAGGTGAGACACTGGGAACCGAGACCATTGGTGTGGGCTGATTGGTGTTTGCTGGAATATTAACTGTGATGAGGGAAGCCTGTGAGGCGTCTTATCTGCGAGACATCTCCTGGAGGAATTGTGCCAGTTGCTGCTGCGAGGCCTCCAGGCCTTCCAGTCGATTGGCAATAACCTGTAGCAAATCCATTCTAGACTGCTGTCCAGTGGCCGAATCCATTGGGCCAGTGCAAACTGTCAGGTTTGGATTATTTTTTGAATCCTGGGTGGATGCAGGAGAGAAAACTGGAACGAGTTTGCAGTATTGAAATGCAGCAGGTTTAATAGGAGTAGTATTATGATTCATGAAACGGTGATAAATCTATATACTGGCAGAAAATAAACAAATCCAAGTGATGTGTGGCTGAATTACAAGTGACTGGCAGGGAAACAAAGTCCAATTAATGAAGCTGGAAACAGGTGTTTAGGCAGAGAAAACAGAGCCCAATTAATGAAGCTGGAAACAGGTGTTTAGGTAGAGAAAACAAAGTCCAGTGGAGATGTAACTGAGGTCTGAAGTACTGGAGTGAGCTCTGTTTACGGAGAGCTGGAGGGATCACAAACCGTGGGCTGAGTAATGGGTAGATGCGGGTATCCAGGATCAGCCTGAGGTGAATGCAATAATCAAACTGAGCTAAGGAGCACAGAGAAGTCTCACACAGCTTGCGCTGTCTACACATTGCACTGGCAACTAGAGGGTGTGCTGAACACCCTTAAGTACCATGAGAAAGTGCATGATAGGCTGTTGAGACTCACATGCCAGAAGCTCCAGCCAGATTGGTTATTCAGGTCACATCCCCAAAACTAAGATGGCGGCGCCCCGCAGTCCCCAGCGTGGCAGCGCTGCCATTCTCACTTGTCACCAGATGGCATGTACCCTTGGAACAACCATGCGCACCTTGCACCAACCTCCAGACACCAGCACCCCCACCGGTAGGACCGCACAAAAGAACCCGCACAGGCATAGACCTCGAACCGCCAGGTACAACACCTCTGGTCGTGACAGCACCCCCTCCTTTACGGTTGGCCTCTGGACACTTCCTAGGCTTCTCTGGATTAGAAGCATGGAACTTGCGAATGAGGCTAGGAGCATGAACATCCTCCGCATTAATCCAGCACCTTCTGGGTTGTAACCCTTCCAATCCAGTAGATACTGTAAATGTCCATATCGGAAACGAGAGTCCAAGACTTGTTTCACTTTGAAGTCTACCCCTTTTTTATATCACTGAGAGGTCTTGAGGAGAGTAGCATGAACTTGGGTCCAGATCTGAGCGAATTTCCATAGTGTTGAATCAACTGCAGGAACATCAACAGTTGGCAGGTCTTTGAACTCTGGAACTCTAGGATGGAGACCATAAACCACATAGAATGGTGACTGACCGGATGAGAAGTGGTAAGAAGAATTATGCATGAACTCTGCCCAAGGAAGAGAGTCAGACCAATTATCTTGGGAGGATGACATGTAGATCCTTAGAAAGGTCTCCAGATCCTGGTTTACCCTCTCTGTAGATCCATTACTTTGAGGGTGATAGGCTGTAGAGAAATTTAGTTTAACTTGTAGAGTGGAACAAAGGGCCTGATTCAGAGCCGAACGCTCTGACCAGAGCTCTGAATCAGGGAACGCCTCCGTCTGGCAGCCACGCCCCCGGCACGCCCACCAAAGGGGGCGTGCTGTCACTCACCATCGACAGCACGCCCCCTTTGGTGCGAGACCCCGAGCAACGAATTCCTCGTCGCTCGCCGGGTCTCGCGCATGCGCACGACGGAGCTCCCTCCTTCATGTGCATTTGGCCACCATCGACCCGCTTGCGAGCGTCCTTCGCTCACGAGCGGGTCTGCATCAGGCCCAAAGAGCTCTTCAAAATTTGGCCACAAACTGTACTCCACGGTCCGATACAATTTCAGCTGGGAGTCCATGCAGGCGAATTATGTATGAATAACTGAGCCAATTCGGATACGGAGGGTAGTTTATTGAGTGGTACATAATGGACCATCTGTTCAGGATCCTGGCATTTAGAAACCTAACGCTGGCATCCCAACTAGGTTAGCATCCCGACAGCTCAAGGTAAGTATTCCTAACCTAACCCCTAACCCTACTCTAACCCTTCCTCCCCAGTGCCTAAACCTAACCTCCTCCCATAGTGCTTGACCCTTCCCTCCCCGATGCCTAAACCTAACCCTCCACCCTTAGTGCGTAAGACTAACCCTCTCTCTAGTGCCTAACCCCTAATCATCCTCCCGACCCCCGATACTTACCTTCAGGATTCCAGCGGTCGGGGTGCCGGTATTCCGATAAGTGTTGGGATTGTGGCGTTGGCATTGTGACCGTCGGAATCCCCGCTGTCGGGATATTAAACAAATCCCATGATATCTCCTGTGTTACAGGTTAGATAAATGGCGGTGATATTTTATATTGGGATAAATAAGTAAAAAGTGCTAAAAACTTTAGTTTAGTCATGATGAATTGGCCTCTCAGTGTATACATGGCTTTAAATAATCATTAATCCATAGTGGTAGTGTTGGTGCACTGAAATGTTTTTCCCCCACTAATTTTGTATCTGATTGCATCATGAGATAGTACATTTGGTAGACTTCAGTTTCATTCTGACTCTTATTGTACGGCCTGCTCTTCCAAGCGAATCCATGCAGTCCGGATGTATTGATCTGCCACTGTGCAATAAACTGCTGCAGGTCTGCATTAGCTTTGTGAAAGAGTATTGACGTTCTGGTTACATATGCACCAGGATAATTGCAAAATAAATAGCCTCAGTTATAGGGATTGAGATAGGTATAAAGATGCCCCAAAGGCAGAGAACAAAGAGAAGGATGTCTGTGTATGAGGGACAGATGGAGAAGAACGTTTCAAGTCAACAATAAAAAAAGAAGAGCTGGTAAAACTGTGTAAGGACTTGGAGCATATGTTGAGCAATAATAACAAATCCGCACAAGAAGCAGATAAAGGTGGCTTTCAGTTGTCCGAGGAACATTAATTCCAATTACAGTTGCTAGTGGTGAGAGGATCTTTAGTAATCTAATATTGATAAAGACATATTTACAATCCACAATGTCTGAGGAGAGGTTATCAGCAAGGGTGCCTACAGGGGGTGCGCGCTACCAATTACTTACCTAGCTCCGGCAAGAGGGTCCTCCTCATCCACGGTGCCATCTTGCCAGTGACATCTTCGGGAAGATGGTACTGCACTGTGAAAGCAAAAACTCTGACACAGTGGGAGAGTCTTTGCTCTCTAATGTTTATGCGCCATCTTTTATTTTATTCATATAATTTGCATGGGGCGTGGCCACACACTGATTAGGCCTCACCCCTACAGTACCTGGGCCCGGCGCTGCTCTTCACAGCCCTGGTTATCAGGTCTTGCTCTATTGTCAATTGAGAGCGAAATCGTAGAAAAAATAGATTATGCCCCGGTAGTATACACTTTTGCAACAGTGAAGTCCTGGATAAAATGTATTTTGCATAGGAAATCCTTAGAAATGCCTTCCCTTTAGGCATTGTTACATTTATATTGTTTATAACGTGAGCTATATAGTATCTAAAAAGTGCACTTTATAAAAGATGATCAGTGTTTGTCCTGGCTGTTTGCATGACGCCATTCTTGTGCACTTGACCTTTTTCTTGTATAAAGTTATTCTTGTGCATTTAGTGTAAGTGAAGGCTCTTGACCTTTTTCTTGTAAATTAAGTAATGTGAGCTATGTAATATGTAAAAAGTTAACATGATCAATGTTTGTCCAGGTTGTTTACTTAAATCCATTCTTGTACATTTAGTGCAAGCGAAAGCACTTGACTTTCTTAAACTTTTCTTGTAATTAAAGTATTTTATTTTAAATTAAATGTTATTATTTCTAAATTATGTCCACTACATTTCACGAAACAGCAATATATTAGAAAATATCCTGGGTGTTGACTGTTTGCACTGGGAGCCAGTTAGTCTAGAACTGCCCTACAATTAATATACATGCACAAGTTGTTTATTGACCTTAAGGTGGGTACACACCTGGGCCTCTAGTCTGCCGCCCCAGGGATCCGCCGACTGAGCAGCCGATTGGTAAGCCACTGCAGAGTTACCTATTTGCCTCTGAATATGTCTGCGCTGACATCACAACTGTGTGAGTATATAAATTTGCCCGCCCAGTTGAGATGTCAGGGTCAGCGGTCCCTGCAGGCAGTGTACGGGAGGATGGCGGGTCGTCCGTACGCACAGGCAGAAATACTGATATATCTACAAGATATATCAGCATCATTTGTGCTGCAGGACAGATGCACTCTGAACGCCATTCACAGACATATCGTCTGTGCACTATGCGATATGTCATTCGTCGGCTGATTGAACGACATATTACATAGTGTGCACCCAGCATTATTCACTAACAGATCTAATGACATTGCTGCTATATGTATATTTGTATTGACAATATATATATTTTTTTACCAAGCTTTGCATTAGATTGTATCACATTGCTGAGTAACACTTGCTATTTGATACATTGATTTGTGAATGTTGGCAACAAACTGTTATACTAACAGCATATGTCACACACACCCTCTTGCTGACATACATGTGTTATTGGCTAAATCAGAGGTTCTCAAACTCTGTCCTCAGGACCCCACACAGGTCACGTTTTCAAGGTCACCCAGCAGGTGCACAGGTGTATTCATTACTCACTGACACATTGTAAAAGACCCACAGGAGAACCTAATTATTTCACTTGTGATTTTGTGAGGAGACCTGGAAAACACGACCTGTTTGGGGTCCTGAGGTCTAAATGAACATACATGCACAAGCTGTTTATTGGCCTAAATCACATACAGATCTGATGTACTGTTTTTAAATTTTTTTAAAGCTTACAGTGCATTTATCATTGTGCTACTACCTTGCGTTTTTTACCTACTTGTACCCCTTTTCCACCAAAATTCTGGGTCTGACCCGGAGTTGGAACAGGGTTCCTATCCGGATCAGACCTGGAATTTAGCAGGCGCCGACCACACCGCAGTCGGGTCTACATAGACCCGGTTTTTCCGGCTTAAAAGTGGACGCTTGGAGATGACGTCATCTCCCAGCGCCACTGAAGCTGGACCAATCGGCCGGCTTGCAGCGCTCTGCAGGTCATCAAGACCCGGAGTGCGCCGCACACACAGCCGGGTTTCACGGGCTACGCCCGTGTTAAACTGTGCTAGTTACCTGGGTTGGATTGCCGGGTCACTCGACCTGGCGATCCAACCCTCTCCCCTTTTACACCAGGGAGCTGCCTGGGTAACCCTGCAATAACCTGGGTTTTAGCTCCGGTGTAAAAGGGGTATAACTGACTTGCAGTCTCCTCTGGAGGTCGCCTAGTAAATAATAACATAAAGAACTCTGCTTTTAGTTTAATATACTTATGTACCCAGACACGTGAAGCCTCTCCAAAACTGCAGAGAAGGATAAGCAGCATCTCTGACTCTATTTTCAGTAGGAGCAACAGCGTTTAATACATCACGATATAGAAGTGTCATGTTTATTAAGTCACCTACAAGCTAACTGGCGTTGTACCCACCCTCATCTAAGGATTTGTACTGCTTAATTATGCTGGGCATACACTATACCACATGTTCTCAAACTCGGTCCTCAAGATCTCAAACAGTGCAAGTTTTCCAGGTCTCCTTACAGAATCACAAGTGATATAATTAGCTCCACTTGTGGATATTTTAAAATGTGTCGGTGAGTAATGAATACACCTGTGCTCCTGCTGGGTGATCTTGAAAATGTGAACTGTGTGGGGTCCTGAGGACCGAGTTTGAGAACCCCTGCACTATAGAATTATCTGTCACATATCTGTCCAATCTGGCTGGTTGGAATGAAAACCTGGTAATGTAAGGGAGCAAATGACAATCGACCATATGGTTTTAAACTAGGGATGTGCAGGCTCGGATAGGTTCGAGTTTGCACGTGGAGTTCGGATTTTTCCCTCCAAAAAAACGGAACTCAGAATGAGGCAAAACGTCATCTTACATGGACGAACATCATCATTCCTGGTCTTTTGTCCAGGAATGATGATGTTCGTCCATGTAAGATGACGTTTTGCCTCGTTCTGAGTTCCGTTTTTTTGGAGGGAAAAATCCGAACTCCACGTGCAAACTCGAACCTATCCGAGCCTGCACATCCCTAGTTTAAAACCATATGGTCGATTGTCATTTGCTCCCATACATTACCAGGTTTTCATTCCAACCAGCCAGACTGGACAGATATGTGACAGATAATTGTATAGTGTATGCCCAGCATTAGACTGAAATTCATCCTTGATTCTTTACATGCTATTATAGAGAGGAGTAAAGGGAAGACTCATGGAAATTCATCATTTCCAGTTTGTTTAACTCAAACCCCTTTTACACCAGAGCAAAAACCTGGGTTATTGCTGGGTCTACCCGGGTCGCAGCTCAGTGTAAAAAGGTCCTTGAAATATAACCCAGGTCAAGTGACCCAGCAATCCAACCCAGGTAGCTACCAGGGTTGGACCCAGGATGGACCTGGGTAATGGTGCAGTGTAAACGGCGCAATCCGGGTTATTCAACCTGGATCATGCCTAAAATGAGCTGATTGGTGGTTGTAGAGCAGTCACCTGCCACTTTTTATGACCTCACAAGTTTAGCAGGGCAGACCCAGGTTCAGTGTGAATGGGGCTGACCTGAGAACAACCCAGATTGATAATGCTGTGTAAACGGTGTCTGACCTGGGTTGGGACCATGTATGAAAACCCAGGTCGGACCCGGGTTTTTGGTGGAGAAGAGGTATAATCTTATGCTAAATATTATATAGGCTCATAAGTAAGAAACTTTAAACAGATACCCTTTAGTTGAAACTGTGTTCTTTATTAGTGAGCCGAATTTGTTAACTTATGCAAGTGTTATATATTACATAGCAGATAGCGTTGTTACCCTGTTTTAATTTCCTGTTAAGTTGCAGTGTTTGAATTGGTACTAAGGGATGAAAACCACAATTGAACAATTTGAAGATTTATTGCCCAATCTTAGTATTTCCCAATCTAGCAATCTGCGCCCATACACAGGGCCAGCGCTAGGCTTTGCTGCGCCCAGTGCCATCCTGTGGTGCTGCCCCTTCCCTCCTCCACTCCCACCCCCTGAACTTACACATTCACTATAGCGCCGGGAGGGGGGGGCGTGGGCATTTCATGCGCATGCCGGGTACAATAGCGCTCCGGGCGACGGAACGGCTTGCCCGTGCCTGGAGCCACTACTGCCCATACATTACAGATCTATTTCAGTGATTTGCAGATCATTTTCAGCAAACACAGAACTGCCAATCTTGAAAGGCCCATCATTTTACTGGTAACGGTCTGCAAATCTGCTGATCATGTCCATACACTAGCAATCTACAGCCCCAATCCATCTGTGACATCCAATATGTTGGACAATCTGATTTAACAATTCCAATCACTTTTTGGTTGCAATCTGCGATCTGTGAAGCCCATACATTGCAGATTTTTATACACAATCGATTGCAAATGCAGAATTGCTACAATCGATTGCTGATGTACGGGGGCCTTAAGACTAACGTTTCTATCCTCAACAGCTGAGGTTCCAGTGTTCCTGAAAAAGAAAGCATTTTCTTTGTGGATGGAGAATATTAGATTTTAATACATTTGACAATGTTTGAGTAAATGTATGCTGAGAAACTATTCTTATAATAGTGTTTACTTAAATCGTTGTTTTGAATAAATTGAAACTTATATGATAACAATGGGTATCATTCTTCCTCCCTGGAACATTCCTCCTTACATCTCTGAGCAACCAAGAGGAAGTAAGAACTCAGGACCTCATTCAGAGGTGGTCGTTAGTTGCAAGCGGTCGCCCTGAATCACCGCCTACTTGTCGATCGCTAAGCTGCAGGTTAACACCCACAGCTCTAGTGACTGACATGGGTGATGGTCGTGATGGTCAAGACCATCGCGACCATCGGGGCTTACGACCAGACCCTAAGGTTGAGTCTGGGCACTCGTAAACCCCAGGAAGCTTCCTGCTCTGATCGAGCAGGAAGCTCCCCACTGACATCAGCAATGATGTCAGTGGGGCCACCCCCAAACGGCAAGTGTTCCGGCAGGAACGCCTCCGTTTGGGCAGGCACACCCCCTGCCCGCCTCCCAAACGGGGCGAGCTGTCACTCACCATCGACAGCTCGCCCTGTCTGCTGCGAGACCCCTAGCGATGGAGCGTCCGTCGCTAGCGGGGTCTTGCGCATGCGCACGACAGAGCCGGCTCCATCGTGCGCATGCCCAGTGGGGCAACATCGAGTCAGTTGCGAGCGCTCAGCGCTTGCGACCGACTCTGAATGACCCCCTCTATCCTATCCTGGTAAGATTGGAATGTAGCACACCACATTTCCACAACACCTGCTTATGACGCCTCTGCCAGACTCCATTATCACCAATGGTGGTCGGCACTTCTGATCTGTGTACTGGGGCACTACTATGGAGCATAAAATTAACTAGGACACTATTACTGTATGGTCAATAAAATAAACTAGGGCATTATTACTGTATGGTGAATAAAATAAACTAAGGCACTATTACTGTATGGTGAATAAAATGAACTAAGGCACTATTACTGTATGGTGAATAAAATGAACTAGGGCACTATTACTGTATGGTGAATAAAATGAACTAGGGCACTATCACTGTATGGCGAATAAAATGAACTAGGGCACTATCACTGTATGGCGAATAAAATGAACTAGGGCACTATCACTGTATGGTGAATAAAATTAACTAGGGCACGATCACTGTATGGTGAATTAAATGAACTAGGGTACTATTACTGTATGGTGAATAAAAAAAGACACTATTACTGTATGGTGAATAAAATGAACTATGGCATTATTACTGTATGGTGAATTAAATTAACTAGGGTACTATTACTGTATGGTGAATAAAAAAAAGACACTATCACTGTATGGTGAGTAAAATGAACTAGGGCACTATTACTGTATGGTGAATAAAATGAACTAGGGCACTATTACTGTATGGTGAATTAAATGAACTAGAATACTATTACTGTATGGTGAATAAAATGAACTAGGGCTCTATTACTGTATGGTGAATAAAATGACCTAGGGCAATATTACTGTACGGTGAATAAAAAAAACTAGGGCACTATCACTGTATGGTGAATAAAATGAACTAGGGCACTATTACCAGGGGCTGGCTGGCAACTTTTAATCTGGGAGGCAAATGCATGCAGGCGGCCCTGGCGGACTAGTGACGTGTAGCCAGGGTGCCCGAAGAACGTGCGTGCAACGGTGCCCCCCCCCTCAAGTGTTCCAGGGAGGAGGCGGGTTCATATGGTATTAATGTAAAGTAAAAATAAAGATTAGGAACAGCCCCATCATGGTGCCCACATGCAGTGCCCCCCTGTGCCCCAGGAGAGGACCCCCTTATGCAGGCCTCCAGTAGTACCCCCAGTAGTGATCCCCCCTATGCAGTTCCCCTTATATAGTGCCCCCAGTAGTGGTCCCCCCTGTGCAGTGCTTTGTGCCCCCAGTAGTAAGCCCCTTATATAGTGCCCCCATTAGTGGTACCCCCTATGCAGTGCTCCTTATATAGTGCCCCCAGTAGCAGTCCACACCCCATGCAGTGCCCCCAATAGTGGTAACCATTATACAGTGCCCCTTAAATAGTGGCCCCAGTTGTAGTCTCCCCCCTATGCAGTACCTACAGTATTGCCCTTTTTATAGAGCCCCCAGCAGTGGTCCCTCGATGTAGTGACCCCAGTGGTAGTCCCCTCCCCCCTATGTAGTGCCCCTAGTAGTAGTCCCCTCCCCCCTATGCAGTGCCCCTAGTAGTTGTCCCCTCCCCTTGCAGTGCCCCTAGTAGTAGTAGTCCCCCCTTGTAACAGTAGTCCCCCCCTTGTTGTGCCCCCAGTAGTAGTCCCCCCAGTTGTAGTCCCCCCCCTTGAAGTGCCCCCAGTTATAATCCCCAGTAGTGGTCCCCCCTTGTATTGCCCTCCCCCCTGTAGTGCCCACAGTAGTGATCTTCCCCTTGTAGTACCCCCAGCAGAGGTCTCCCTCTTGTAGTGCCCCCAGTAGTAGTCCCTCCCTCTTGTAGTGCCCCCAGTCCAGTAGTGGTTCCCCCTTTGTAGTGCCACCAGTAGTCCCCCCCTTGTAGTGCCCCAGTAGTAGTAGTAGTCCCCCCCTTGTATTGCCCCCATTAGTAGTAGTCCCCCCCCTTGCAGTGCCTCCAGTAGTGGTTCCCCCCTTGTGGTGCCCCCAGTAGTGGTCTCCCCCTTGTAGTGCCAGCCTCCCCCCCAGTAGACACACGTAGTAAAAAACAAAACAAAAAAACCCCCCTTACCTGAATCCCCGCTCCCGCCGTCGCCATCCGCTCCTCCGTCTGTCCTTCCCAGGCCGGGCCGCTCTGCATTATGGGAGAGACGTCATATGACGTCATGACGCCTCTCCCATTGCCCACTGCGGGAGCCGGAAGATGGAGCGGCTCCTGCAGTGGGCGCAGCAGCAGCTAATGAGAGTCTGACAGACTCTCATTGGCTGCTGATCAAAACAAACACAGCTGCCGGTGCCGGTGGCTGTGTGTTTGTCACTTGTGTAGCGCTGACCAAACTCCGTCCGGTCAGCGCTACACAGGCGGTGCAGTCTGTGTCACAGTGACACAGACTGCCCGTGGCCCGCATGACGCTGTGGCCCAGGGGGCACATGGCACCCTGCCCCCCAGCCCAGTCCGCCACTAACTATTACTGTATGGCGAATAAAGTGAACTAGGGCAATATTGTAGGGCATAAAATTAACAACTATTGTGGTGAGAGGTGTCTCCATAGAAACATTGGGGGTGGGGGCCCTTGAAAATTTTGTTTTTTTGTTATGCCCCGGATTGGTGCCCTTGGATTGGAGGTAACTATTATTACTGTATGTAGTGCAGCATATTGTGATGATACGTTATATTGTACTGATGGAATTTACTAAGCTGAAGCTCCTCCGGGAGCGCCAGCAGAAGCCCCGCCCCTCTGCGAGGGGTTTCTGCTGTCACCAGCAAACTAACGCTGCGGTGTATATATTCTAAAGCTCATTATTTGCTACAAAGATGCCATACAACATCATGATGTTAAAGTTAAATAATGGTGTATTGTGTGTGTGCTGTAGCATATTGTTATAGCCTATCTTGATGTGTGGAAAACGTATCTTCATGTGGTCGCTGTTACATCTTTATTTTGCATTACACATATTGCAAGATACATGCATCACAAAATAATCATGAAAATGAATTTGTTTTGTACGTCCAAATCTACATGACCCCCCCCAATATACTGTATGTAGTTAACAGATATACTTTTTGGTTTAAATGTGTCTTCTTTTTTTCTCTCTCTCTCTCTGAATTGGCCCCAGGATCTTGGACCTGTTTCACACACAGAGCTACATTCCGGAATTGTCACTCTGATTGGCAGAAATGACAAATTATGGCAGATAAAAGGCCTCGTACATTCTTGGATTCTATCATGGGCAAAAGTTATAACCTCCAACTGGTACTACAGCATTGTTGCAGTCACTGTAAGGTGTGTAGTACTGTACATGATATCTAATACCAGCTCTGATTTAAAGGCTTTTTTGCAGATGGAATATTAATTAGTGCTCGATCTACTACTAAATAGAAGCTATTTGTACAATAAAGAGAACTTACTATTACGTTCATTTGGAAATGGATGTATATACAGTAGACACACTAGGGTTAATTTTTTGTTGGTAGACAATTAACCTCATCAGTATATTTTTTGGAGTGTGGGAGAGAACTAGAGTACCCGGGGGAAACCCACGCAAGCACGGGGAGAATATACAAACTCCACACAGTTAGGGCCGTGGTGGGAATTGAACCCCCAACCTCAGTGCTGTGAGGTAGTAATGTTATCCATTACACCATCTGCATATACCAGGAGAGAGATTGCACATTTTAGTTAAGGTTGGGATGAGCACAGGAGATAAAGCTCTATTAATTTGTGAGGGTATATAGATCCGAATACTTGATTAAGTTTGAGGACAGATAAGCACCCTGTTTAGTGATGGAATATTGCTAGTTCACCAGGGGTTAAAGGAGAGGAGGGGGCATAGCCGGGATTGTGTCCATCAAAAATAATAGCCTATGGCAGTAATAAAGGGCAGGGCCCCTACTATTCATTATAAATAGTCTGGAAGAGAAGCCAACTTCCTCTTTTCCAGTTCTGGAACCAGGCTGGGCTGAGTATCACAGTGTATAGTGCAATTTATCTTCAGTTTCTCTGTCCTGCTGTTTTTTTTCCAGCTGCTGCTTTACCCCTCACCCTCCAGCCAACGTCTCTCCCTGTGTCTTTACACCCTGTTGCTTTTTCCCAGTCCCCTTTTTTCCACCCAACTCCCCCCCCCCCTGCTTCTAAGCCCCGTGTCAACCCCTCACCTTTCTCAGTTCCTGCCGCCCGTCTCCCTCACCGCGCTGCTTACTTGAGCAGCCGGACCCCTTGCCACCACAGCCGCTGCTTCCCCAGGAGCGGTGCGCGCCAACCAGCAGGGTGCAATGCTGCGCCTGCCTCCTCTTCCGGTGCTGCCTCGTCTGCCTCCTCACTCTCCACTTACCGCCTGCATGCGGGGATGCGATGCCGTGCCTGCCTCCTCTCCCAGCGCTGTCTTGCCTGCCTCCTCACACTACACTTACTGCCAGCCCCGTGGAGATGCGATGCCGCGCCTGCCTCCTCTTCCGGTGCTGTCTTGCCTGCCTCCTCACCCTACACTTACTGCCAGCCTCGTGGGGATGCGATGCCGCGCCTGCCTCCTCTCCCGGTGCTGCTGCATCTGTCTCCTCACCCTACACTTACTGCCAGCATCGCAGGGGGCCCCGCAAGTCACCTAGGACCCCCTGCCTGTTTGCGAACCGCCCCTCGGACCCAGGCTTCCCCTTCTACCACTCCACGGCGGGCCCCGGCCCCGAAATCTCGGCGCCCATTTTAGCTCCAGCCAGCAGCAGCAACCTGCTAATCATTCAACCATTCAACAGTGTGTATATATATATATATATATATATATATATATAAAAAGGTTTTAAAACAAAGCATTAATTAAAACAGCAGTCTCATCTGCCAATACAGTGTTTGAGAATGACGTTTTCGGTATAACCTGTAATTGTGTTGTATACATGGATTAAAAACTGATCAGCTTGCTGAAGGGCGATGGACCTCTATTCCAGCTCACGCACACCCTTTCATCGATCCAGTGGTTTTGGCCGTATGTTTAATAGGTTGCTTTAGATTTGCCGCTAGATCAGTTTGGCACACATTTTCCAGGATTGGGGCAGCAACCTGCATGGTAGCTGCAGGTACTTCCGTTGACACTTTAAAACATTTAGTCGATGGTTGTAGGCAACATACAAAAATGTAGTTCGGGGGGTTAAGTTGCATAGTTAGCAGCGCTTCTTGTGAGTCTGTTGGGAAACCCAGGGGCCTTATGCCTACTGCCGCATTGGAGTTTGAGGGGCTTTTCAGTTTTGCCCTCACAGAGGTTTTCTGTTTTTCACCTTCAGATGGGTCACCCAACTATGGTTTTCCTTCCCTTGGCTAGGCTGTTTTTCAATAAATTGTAAAGCCTATCCGGCCGTGACTAACCCTTTTTTGCAGGTTTACAGGAATGCTAATTGTTGGGTGTGGTTCGGACATTAATGTATCTATTGGGTTAATAAGCATCCTTTAGCATTTCAGGCCTCGCAATTGTTAGGTACTAATAAGATTCAGTGGTTCGATTTTAGGGGCATCCGCTGGGGTGGCCTTTATGAGATGTTTTTTTTATTTTTTTTAAACATATGTTTATTGATTTTTCAAGTAGAAATAACATATATCAAGTAAAACAGATATACATGTTAGAAAAAGAAAAAGAAAGAAACTTTTATATTTGTTTCTTGGTTAGAGCCAAATACAATAATCAACTGTCTATATTACATGTACAGTTACATTGAAACATGTAGACCATGAACAAATATATTGTAAGTATATAGTATAGGGGAGACATCGACAAGGGAGAGGAGGGGAGGTTAAGAAAGAACAAACAAAATCAAAAACGAGGAAGGGAGATATTAAACATATTCAAAATGGGTCTAGTCAGGTTTCCTGGGTTTCTTCATTTGGAGCAGATGGGGTATTCCGGTCTAATTGTCGAAGTAAGAACCACTCTGTGTTTTCAAAAACTTTAAACACATTGGTTTGTATTTCTGGGTCTAGAGTATCTATAAAGACTCCCCATTTACGATAGAAACGTGAATTCCCAGTCTCCACTTCTGGAATAGAGGAGTACCGATCAAAATACATTAGTTGGAGTAGGACTTGTTTCACCTCAGAGACAGAAGGTTTGGATCTAAAAATCCAATGTCTTAAAATCACTTTCTTTGCCACCGTTATTGCAATAGTGAGAAATGGTATTAGATGTGTAATAGTCGACCCAGAGGTCCAGGAGGTAAAGTTGACAAACAAAAGTGCTATTGGATCGGGGGTAAGTTTTAAACCAAATAATCCATTAAAATATGAAATGAGCTTGTTCCAAAATTTCTTTATCACCCCACATTCCCAGAAACAGTGTATAAATGTTGCCCTGGAGTGAGAACACTACTTACAGACTCCAGTTCGGAGGGAACCATAAATGAACGTTGATGAGGAGCAATGTATGCTCTGTTAATAACCTTAATATGTATTTCTTGTAATGAGGATGAATTTAAGATCCTTAATGTGTTATCAAGCTTATGAAGCAAAACATTCTCAGAGTCAACAACAGCTAGGTCCGAGCTCCATACTTCTACTGATTTACTCCATATTTTAGGAGATAAAGCGGTAATCAGTTCTTTATATAAACTGCTAATTTTATAAGTCTTTTTGGTCGCAAGCCTAATCAGTGTCATCAAGACGTCTGGACTCCCCGGGACCTCAAAGGGGGGGGTATTGATTGTACAAAGTGCCTGATCTGGAGAAAACTGAAGAAATAAGATTGGGGTATATCAATCCTATTTCTTAAATCTGAAAATGTAAATAAACTACCCCCAGGATCAAACACATCCGCTGTCGAACGTATTCCCTTAGTTTTCAGACGAAGGAAAGACGCGTTTTCCATAGCTGGTCTAAATTGTGTGTTTCCCCAAAAAGGGATATAATCTGAGTGTCTAGGATTTCGTTTAAAAATTCTATTAATCGCCCACCAAGCTAAATAAGTGTCATGAAACATTATGTTTTGTAGAATATTCGGGGGTATACTTTTCTTGGGAGAATGTAATAAGGCTCCCGGAGAGTAAGGAGATAAGAGGGCACAGTCTATGGGGAAACATGTATAAACGTTGCGATTGAGTAGCCAATCGAGAATATACCTGAAATGAATAGCATTAGTAAACTGAGTCAAATCTGGAAAATTTAGCCCGCCCTGTGTTCTCAAAGATCGTAATTTATAAGACGCTATCCTAGGCTTTTTTTTGGACCATATAAATTTACTAAACAATTTTGAGAGAAGCATGGTGTCTGTTCTAGTTAACCTAATTGGGAGCATTTGGAGAACATATGAGAGTTTTGGGAAAATAAAGTTTTTTTATTACAGCTACCCTTCCCAACAGCGAGAGAGGTAATAACATCCATCTATCTAACATGTTACTTATTGTTTGAATTATAGGAGAATAGTTTAGAGAATATAACTTAGAGAGTGTTGCCGGGATCTGAATTCCCAAGAAGATTTTAAATTGAGTTAGCGAGGGGTCTTGCGATATAGAAGGTATATCACCTGAAATAATTAATAGCTCTGACTTGGAAACATTTATTTTGTATCCTGAGAATATGCCAAAATCCGAGATTATGGACATAATTATGGGAAGAGTTATGGATGGAGACGACAAAAAAAGCAGCATGTCGCCTGCAAAAAGGGCAACTCTCAGGTCAATGTTACCCACCAGTAAACCCCTAAACATGGGACAGTTACGCAACGCAATTGCGAGCGGCTCAAGAGCAATTGCGAACAATAATGGCAAGAGTGGACAACCCTGTCGGGTCCCTCTTTTAATCTGAAAAGGGTTCGATATATACCCACTCAAAGCAATCTGAGAGCTAGGATTGGTATAAAGTGTTTTAAGTGTTCCTATGAATTTGTCCCCAAATCCAAATCTCCTTAAAGTTTCATATAGATGAGGCCACAAGACCATATCGAATGCCTTCTCGGCATCCAATGATAATATTGCCTTATCCAATAAATCCTTCGAGGAATTTGCAGCTATAATAGTTGACAAAACTCTGCGGATGTTGACCACTGAGTGTCTGCCAGCTATGAAACCAGTTTGGTCTTCGTGGATCACTAAGGGCAGGACCTGTTTCAGACGCTCTGCGATTATCTTAGTTAGGATTTTGTAATCCAAGTTTAAAAGTGATATGGGTTTATAAGAACCTGGATCACTTAGGTCTCGATCCGGCTTTGGTAACACTTTGAGAGTGGCTGAATTAAAATGGGCAGGCATAAGATCAAAATGTAATATATGGTTTAACGCTCTTGTGAGCGACGGGTACATTTTTTTGTTTAGAATGTGGTAATAGTCCGCCGATAAGCCATCAGGCCCTGGGCCTTACCTTTTTTCATAGCTTGGATAGTTCTCTCCACTTCCAATTCAGTTATAGGGGCTGTCAAAAGGTCAACAAAAGTCGGGGAAACTTGTGGGATAGGCAGATCCTCCCAAAATGTATTGGACTCTTCCAGGGCACTAAGAGCTAAAGTGTCAGAATATAATTTCTCGTAAAATTCCCTCATCAGCTCCACCACCTTAGCCCCACCTGAGGTGAAAGACCCATTGGGGAGCCAGAGAGGATGAATCAGCGAAGGGGGTCTACTTCCATTAAGTAGATTAGTCAGTAACTTGCCTGACTTGTTCCCAAATCTATTGAATCTGTAATTTTTTTTAAAAGAGTATCTACTTTCCATTTTAGCAAGAGTACCCTCAAAATGGGTCTTAGCCTTCAAATAATCGTTTTTAAGCTGGGGAGACGGAGCAGAAGAGTATGCCTGGCAAGCATTAGTAAGAGATTTTTGGGCCTCTAAAAAATCTTTAGCTATTTGTTTCTTATGCGAAATAGAGTAAGAGATGATGAAACCTTTAAGTACTGATTTAAAAGCTTGCCAGAATAAGGATGGGTCTGTTTCCATATGTTCCAAATTGTTTTTTATGAGATGTTTTATGGACAGCAGAAGCCAGATTTGAGACCCCGATTGGTTGGTTGTACATTTGGGGGGCAATGATCTTGGTACTTGCAAATGCATTGCACTTATACTTGCTATTAGACGGGACCTGCAAATAGTCTACTAGAGATGGCCAGCAGTAGGATAGTCTGGTGGTAATATCTAGACCGGTCGCTAATGGGCAGGCGTGTTATATGGCACCTTCAATTGCCTTACATGGGAAGGAGTTTTCATAGGCCTGATGGGGTACACCTCACGGGTGCAGGTCTAGAGTGTTCTATTTGAAACTTTACAGTATTCTTTGAAGTGCGATTAATTCCTCATAGGTGGCAGAGCTCGGCTCTTTGAGACGATTTTTGGTGCGAAGCAGTGCTCCTAGGCGGTCTATTATAGCGTTAAAGTGCCTGGGTAGCATTTACCTTTTGATAGCGGAAAGTTGGTCATTCTCCTTGGGGGGGACCAGGCCATCATCATAGGGAGGGGTCAAGGCTGTGCCAATTAAGGTAGAATGGTTCTGCCTCTGGGCAGGTTGCGCTGGGCGGGGATCCACCTCTTCTTATTTAGTTAAATATACTGCCACCATCTTTATAATTCCAATTTGATCAATACATTTTGGCTGTGTCCTCTTTTAATTCCAGATAGGTGTCCGTGGGGTTATTTCTAGTTAGTGGTTAAGTGAGTTAATTAGCATAAAGTAAGATTCAAACAATGGGTGACTTAATGAAAAGAGGAGAGGTAGTAGAGTAGGAAGATAAAAAGAGTGTAGACACTTCATCTTCGTTTGTGAAATCAAATGAAGAGAAGGTGCCAGAGAGTTCAGGGAAGAAATTGAGCAGGTCACTGGCTGAGGAAGAGCATACTGTTTTAATTTCGGATCTAATCAATCTTGTCCTTGAAGTAGGAACAGGGCCGGTTCTCCCATTACGCATGGTACGCAGCTGAGTAGGGCGCCACATAGTGGAGGGCCCCTCAGCTGTGTACCATGCGGGCAGACTGTGTCTCTGTGACACAGCTGCACCGCGTGTGTAGCGCGGTCAGCACTACACAGTGCCAAACACACAGCCGCCGGCGCCGGCAGCTGTGTGTTTGCTTTAGCAGCTGATGATAGTCAGACACTCTCATTGGCTGCTGCTCCCACTGCCAGAGCCAGGCATCTCCCGACTCCCGCAGTGGGTAATGAGAGAGACGTCATGGCGTCCTGACGTCTATCCCATAATGCAAAGCGGCCCAGCCCGGGAGGGCGGATGCGGAGGAGCTGATAGCGGCAGCGAGACCAGGAGCAGGAGCAGGGTTTCAGGTAAGTGTTTTTTTTTTATTTTTATTACGTCTGTACGGGGGGGATTACTACTGGGGGCACTACAAGGGGGGATTACTACTGGGGGCACTACAAGGGGGGCTACTACTGGGAGCACTACAAGGGGGGGACTACTACTGGGTGCACTACAAGGGGGGATTACTACTGGGGGCACTACAAGGGGGGGACTACTACTGGGAACACTACAAAGGGGGGACTACTACTGGGGGCACTACAAGGGGGGTATTACTACTGGGGGCACTAAAAGAGGGGACTACTACTAGGGGGGACCACTACTGGGGGCACTATATAAAGGGCAATACTGGGGGTACTGCATAGGGGGGAGGAACTACAAGGGGGACCACTACTGGGGGCACTATATAAAGGGCAATACTGGGGGTACTGCATGGGGGGACTACTACTGGGGGCACTATATAAGGGGCTTACTACTGGGGGCACAAGGGGCACTGCACAGGGGGGACCACTACTGGGGACACTATATAAGGGGCACTGCATAGGGGTACCACTACTGGGGGCACGGCATAGGGGGACTACTACTGGGGGCAATATATAAGGGGCTTACTACTGGGGGCACAAGGGGCACTGCACAGGGGGGACCACTACCGGGGGCACTGCATAGGGGGGCGCCAAAAAATATACTCGCTTACCAAAAAATTTGGGCTAGGGCCGGCCCTGAGTAGGAAGCAAGATCTTGTGCACTAATAGTAGCCGGTGGGCTTGGTGTGGGTGCAGTAAGAAGTGATTTAAATGTATTAAAACGTTGCTTGGGGTTAGAAGCTTGAGCAGAGATGACAGATTGGAAATATATTTGTTTGGCAGTGTCCAGGGCCTTACAATAAGAGTGGTAGATAGTCTTGTACATGAGGAAGCCACTTGGGGCACGATATTTATGCCACTGACGTTCTACTTTACATGAGAGTTTTTGTAGGTGTCTTGTTAATTTAGAAGGCCACAGTTGACATCTAAGTCTCCAAGGAGTGTGATGGGTAGCTGGAGTCACTTCATCAAGGGTTATTTCTAGAGTTTGGTTAAGGAGGAGAGCTTGCAGGTGATATGATTGTGACTTGAGATAAGGAAAGGAGTGTTAGTGAATTAAGAAACTGAGAATAGTCTAGTGCATACAAGATCCAGGCAGTGGCCATACTAATGACTACAGGAGTCAGTCCACTGGGAGAGAAGGTTAGAGAGAGGAGTTTGGAGGCACAAGGAGATTGTGGGCTAACAATAGGGATATTGAAGTCACCTATGATGATTGTGGGAATATCACAAGATAAGAAGTGAGGAAGTGTTCAAGAAATTGTTATAAATTAGACACACAATAAATGCCATACTTAGAGTGGTACATGTGTACAAAGCACCTATATTTGTTTCTACGCAATGACATTTTTAGGCAGGAGATTCATTCTTACCCTCCCAGAATGTGTACTAACTATTTTTCAAGTAGTCCCCAGGACCCCGGAAGAGTGGGTGGATCTCCTGCATCCCATCCATTTCCTAGAGAAGTGGGCAGGATGGGGAGATAATACCAGGAATCACAGGTCCATGTGGAGGGGTGGGGCTAAAATAATGTAAATTGCTTCATTTTAGCCTCACCCCTTCCCCACAGATTTGCAATATATGGTATTTACTAGGCTGTAGGCCTTGACTGTAGTTTGCAGATTGTCATAAGTGCACATTTTACAAATGCAAAATAGATTTTAAGAAAAATGTTGGTGTTATTGGCTATATCCTCAGCAATTGAACTGACCCCTCCTATCTCTGTCTCCAACAGGTAAACCTAATTTGTTATATGAAGTCTGCTGCAGAACATTACTCCTCTTGTGCTGCTTTGTTTGAAATATATATTTAGGTAAACCGAATTTGTTATCTGAAGTCTGCATGTGCCTTATAATATTTTATTGCATGTAAATTACCATAAGTACAATCTCCAGTCTTTAGATTGAGTGTAGGCATGATTGATCTTAAGTCCTAAATGTTTGGTATGTACAGCCATGGCCAAAAGTTTTGAGAATGACACTTGGTTTTCACAAAGTTTGCTGCTTCAGTGTTTTTAGACCTATTTGTCAGATGTTACTATGGTATACTGAAGTATGATTACAGCATTTCATAAGTGTCATAGGCTTTTATTGACAATTACATTAAGTTTATGCAAAGAGTCAATATTTGCAGTGTTGACCCTTCTTTTTCAAGATCTATGCAATTCGCCCTGGCATACTGTCAATCAACTTCTGGGCCACATACTGACTGATGGCTGCCCATTCTTGCCTTGCTTGGAGTTTGTGGGTTTTTGTTTGTCCACCCGTCTCTTGATAATTAACCCTTTAAACTTTTTTGTAGATGTACAAAAATGTATGCGGAAATTAACTTTAAAACTTGTTTTTCATCAGAATGAACAATCAAATGGGACAAGTTTGGAAGAGACGCCTGTCACTCCATTCCGTCCCAAATTGGTATTCTATCCGCAACACATTAAAGGTCCTTTTTTGGATACTTTTTGTGCGTTGGTCCTTGAAGATCTAGAAAAATTAAACGTAAAGGGGACTACAAGGAAGGGTAATAAAAACAAGATGAACCTGACATTTAAGGAGAGAAAAGCCCTAAAAGATCTGAAGGGTAATAGAGATATAATTGTAAAACCAACAGATAATGGGGGGGGGGTTGTTCTTCTCAATACCACAGATTACGAGGCAGAAATTTACAGGCAATTAATAGATATACAAACATATAAAAAACTCAGGGGGGATCCCACGAATTCCACTCTATTGAAAATTAAGAATCTAATAGATAAATATCTAAAAATGGGCACGCTCACACAGAAAGAGGAACAATTTCTTATAAATGAGCAACCAGTAACTCCGGTTATATATTCACTACCAAAAGTGCACAAAAGCCTTATTAATCCACATGGGAGACCAATTATCTCCGAAGTTGATTCTATGTCCTCCAACTTGTCAGAATTTATCGATTTTCACTTGCAGCCTTTGGTGAGTCTCAATAAATCCCATCCTAAAGATACAAAAGAATTTTGAATATCTTTGGAGGATTTGGAATGGGATGAGAATTTTCTGATGGTGACATCAGATGTCAGTTCATTGTATACCATCATAAACCATGATGTAGGTATAGAAGCAGTCAAGGGTTTCTTGGAAAGGTCTGATATGTCTAAGAATCTGCAAAACTTTTTGTTGGAAGGTATCAGTTTATTCTTCATAATAATTCTTTTCTCTTTAAAGATGAGTTCTACCTTCAGAAGACAAGTACGGCGATGGGCACCAAGTTTGTGCCGAGCTATGCCAACCTCTTCATGGGCAAGTGGGAGGAGGAAGCCATTTGGGGGTGTGGTGAGCTCGATGCGGGCTTGATGTCATATCGCAGGTATATAGAGGATATATATTTTTCATATGGAGAGTGGGCAGATCAAATTAGTAGTATTATTATTATTATTATTATTATTATTATCCTTTATTTAAATGGTGCCACAAGTATTCCGCAGCACCTTACATAGTACATAGAACTAATAAGTGAACAAGAAACAAGTAACTTACAGTACATTACAGTGCAGGACAAGGACACGATTTATATACATTGCTGCAATAGCGATTAAAGCACTCACAATAAGCAGCCGGGAGTTGGCAGTCACGTGTTAGGTGCCCTTATGGGGAGTAAAGAGTAGAAGAAAATGTAAAGAGAAGCACATGAGGGAAGAGGTCCCTGCTCGTGAGAGCTTACATTCAAGTGTAGATTCCTTCTGTAAACATCTCAATAACAACATCAAAAATATTGTTTTAACTTTTGAGATTAGTGATATGAGTTTAAACTTCTTGGATGTATCTATATATGAGAAAGATGGATTTTTACAAACTAAAAACTACACGAAACCGACGGACTCGGGCACGTACAGTAATAGAGCTAGTTGCCATCACAAGAATTAGCTGGACATGATACCGACAGGCCAGCTAATGAGAATGAAAAGAAATTGCTCAGAATCACAAGTTTTTCTTTCTCACGCAGACAACACACTAGTAGGTTTATAGCATGTGGATATGATCAGGTTAACATTAGTAAAGCTTTGAACAAAGTCAAGAGTTTTGAACGAAAGGAACTCCTTAACGACAGTAATAAGAAAAATACTTCAACTTCAAAGGAAAATAATTTCCATTGGGCTTTTATTACAGAATTCTCAGATAAACATAAATCTGTTGAAAATATCTTACAGAAACTTTGGGGTCTTTTGAAAAAAGACCCTTTTTTGGGGTCTTTCATTCCAGACAGACCAGTTTGTATTTTCAGGAAAGCTCCTAACTTAAAAACCAAACAGGTCACTAGTGCCCTTCCACCATCTAGGGATCCAACGACAATTGTGTCAAAAGGATTTTATAGATGTGGGAGCTGTCAAGGATGTAGGCTCATTAAAAGTGAAGGTAGTCATAAAACTGAAAAAGTTCAGATTAATGGAGAGGATTTTCAAATTAATGATTTTGTGACTTGCCAAAGCAAAAATATTGTGTATGCCATCAAATGCAAATGTAATACATTTTATATTGGGAGAACATCTAGACCACTTAAAATAAGGATATCTGAGCATCTGCGCAATGTGAAGAAGGGTCTGGAAACCCATGCCGTATTCCCATTTCAAAGAAGTTCATAGATTTTCGCCAGATGGTATAGTAGGTTTTTACGGCATCAAAAGCATAAAGACTAGGCTAAGATCAAAGGATGTGGCCACTGCAATGGCCAAAACAGAGATGAATTTGATCTACACTCTGAGGACTTTGGTGCCCTTAAGGCTAAACGAAGACTTCGAGCTTAAGTGGTTTTTGTGAAGCACCAATATGGGTATTGGTATATGTATAAGGTCTTGAAATTAATCCAGATATGTTTTTAGTGTCAATATCTTGGATTTATGTTTCTAAATTTTTGGACATTTCATATGAAGACCTACTAATATGGACGCAAGAATGTTGAACACCCAAGAAAAGAAAAGAGAAAGACAGAGAAAAAAATAGAAAGTGTTGAGCCATCACGAGTCTATTTGAATAAGAGTACTTAAATGTTTAATTTTGTTTTATATTCTATGTATTTTGTCATGCATTGTTATGTTTGTGTATTAGTCATTAGTGTTGGTATGCTAGGGATGTTTATTAAGGCAGCGCCTCCTTAGGCTGTGGTACAGGTTACCATGACTACATCCTAACAGGAAGCTAAGTTCCGGCCTGCCAGCGGAACGTCACTTCCAGCGGGATGTATGCGAACACACTGGTATGTTGTGTTGTTTACTTCTACCCTTAGTGCCCCTAACCAAACAACCCAGAATGTCCCCGGAACATCTCATTTGGTATGGTTTATGCGGCGGAAAGGGGGACACTGCACGGCCCAGTCTTTGGGTGTTGAGTTCCGGTAGGCCAGACACGGATACCACGTGGATGCCGCACCAATCAATTCCACCTGTAAATTACAGGTGGAGGATAGTGGTTTCAACAAGTGACCTACATTGAACACACAGGTAGGAGGCATTACACGCCTTGATCACCTGATACACTCTGGCTTAATCTGTGCCACATGTGGATAGGAGGCTGGGGGTATAAATTAGTACTTGGGTCACATCATCCTCATGTCTTGACAAAGGCTCCAGTGTGAGCCGAAACGCGCGTCGACTACGAGGATCCTGTGACTTTATTTACTCTTTCAACGCCGGAGGTATGATTGTTGAAACATAATCTGTCTTTGGAGTTTTTTCATTTTCACCATAAAGTGGGAACATTGGCTATTTTTTTATATTTTTTATTTTTCTATACTTTTCTTTTTAAGATCCTTTTTACTGTTTCTATTGTTATTTTTAACTGGCATGAGACATCCCAGTGACATTCATTGTGATATGGATTGATGTCTCTTATTTTATTGTTTTGACTTGGACTTGTGTCTTTTTAAATAAAACGATTTGTTGAATCACTTATCATTGGCATTGAGAGAAACAGTGTCTATTGGGGATCATACAGTGAAGTAAAGAGAAAAACCTTGTTGATCTTGAAAGAAACCTTGATGTGCAGAATCCGATCCTCCTTAGAGTGAGTTGTGGTACGCTATCTCCATATTTAAAGATACCTTTACAAGTAGTCACTAAGAGTTGTTTAAGTGAGTTATGATACACAGGGCCTGATTCAGACCTGGTCGCAAGCGCCGAGCGCTCGCAACCGGGTCGATGGTGGCCCGCAGCGCATGCGTACGAGACCTGGCTAGTGATGGGCAATCCATCGCTCCGGGTCTCGCACCAAAGGGAGCGAGCTGTCGATGTTGAGTGACAGCTCACCCGCCTTGGTGGGTGGGCCGGGGTGGGTGGCTGCCCAAACTGAGGCGTTCCCATGAGAACGCCTACCATTTGGGGGCGGCACCACTGACATCACAAGTGAAGTCAGTGGAGGCTCAATTTGAGCCGAAAGCTCTCTGGGGCTTGCGGCCATGAGACCCTACCACAAGGGTCTCGTCGCAAGCCCGATGGTCGTGATGGTCTTGACCATCGCGACCATCATCATGGCCGGTCGCAATAGCTGTGGGTGGTCACCCACAGCTATGTGAGCGGCCAGGAGGCCGCTCCAAAAAAAAAAAATAGCCCGGCCCTGATTCAGAGTGAGCGCTCTGTCAGAGCGTCCGGCTCTGAATCAGGCCCACAGTTTGCATGACTGAGTTGTTCAGCATTTCACCGGGTGAATCTGGAATTCAAAGATACCTTTGAGGGAACTACTAATCACCTCTTTTTGTGAGTGGTGTACGCAGCTTTCATATATAGGGGCGTTTTCATGCTGACACCTTCTACTCCCCTTCGGCTGACCACACTAATATATAAGTGACTGATAGATTGGCAATTTCCTCATTTTCATATTCAATACTGTATCCAATGAGGAGACGATACATGCCCAAATACACGGAATACATCTTAGGAGACTAAAAACTCAGCAGAAGGAACCACTATTTTAAAGTTATTCATATATTAGTACTAGAAATATCTCACTCTTGCTCTTGTTATGATTATTATATTATTCGAATTCACTAAATGTTGGGCCACTCAAATACTAATGAAATTTATAATCTTCAGATTTAATTTTGACAATCGTCTACGGATCGCAGTTGCTAAAATATACTATCTGCCAAAGCACAACCGCCATAAAGACGCCCACTGCTGCCTTCTCATATTCGTCCAATGTCGCTCTTCTACGTAACGATCGGTACCATTGACGCACATCACACAGGTATGCAACATTTACAACAAGTCTGACCAGCCGCAGACACTGCCAGTCTCCTCGCATGCTGAGAGCTCTCATGCTGTGTATGCATTCGCAGTGGCTAAGTTATGCCCCCCTCTGGATCCGCCACAGGCAATCGGCCGATTGTTGCATTCTATGCATGCGTATGCACCGCAGTGCGCATACTAGCCACTGCAATCGGGACAGCGATCGCAGAGGCTGCGTAGACCCATGGCAGAGTGATTGACAGGAAGTGTTCTTTTGTGGGTGGCCGACGGGAGTGGTGGTCGGGCGAACGCAGGCATGCCAGTGCATTTAAACGGCATTGCAGAACCGTGCATAAATTATCCACTGCGATACCAGAGGCCGCATTAGGCCTCATATCGTGCGCTGAAGTAAGCAATTCCTGGGCTTCATTAACTGTCCGATGTTACCGATTGTTTCTCTATGTTGGCCAAGTATACGGATGTAAGGGGAAGTGGGCGTTCTTATGTCAGGCTGCGATCGCAATGCAAATGCAAACATTTACATATCACCGCTATTAGCAACTGCGGTGCGTGCGTATAAGCAGCATAGTGATCCAAAATGAATCAGGCCCTGTGTCCGTAATCGCAATTGCATGTGCTACTGAATCAGCCCCTTTGAACGTAAGTCACTATACATGAATAAGACTGACACCCCACCTTATTCTCAAAGGAATTCCTTGTATACATTAAAAAATATTCTGTTTGTTATCTCTGCATTCGTGAAATTGCCCATAAATTGCTCATATGAAGACAAAAGCACATTACACGGCAGTGAGTCAGGGAATGGGCCGACTAGCCCGGCCTGTTGGTCAGGTTTGTAAGTGTCGCTTGAAGGCATGGTGAATATCTATATACTGTATTATACCTGTAGTATGTACACATCAGCTCGATCATGCTTATTAAAGGGTTGTAACTGGTGACATAAACAAAAAGTAGAATAACTGTTACCAGAGGACATGTATTAAAGTGGCCTTTAAAGTGTACTGGATTGTATTGCTCTTATAGCAGAACAATACAATCCAGTACTGAGTACTGGTCTTACCAGGGACGGAACAGTACATCTATGGTCCTCATTATATTCCTCCTCTGAGCATTCGCAGCAGGGGCCTGTCCTTGCCAGGGCCATCAAGAGCAGTGAGGGGCGTATCTTAATCAGGGAGTCGTGGCCACAATTGTGCCCCTCCCTCTTAACACGGCAGTAGCCTCCTCTCTCTCCCTGTCTGATGTGCTACTGGGACGGGACACCGCCGGGCCCCTCCAGCCAGCCCGGGCCTGGGAAAAGAAGTACCCTCACTCCCTCCCGACACTTTTAGTACTTGCGCAGTGAGCAAAGCTTATTACCCTGTACCAGCTTCAAAGTGGCGGGAAGTTTGCTGTTGTGCAAAGTGCTTGGTTACAGGCCCCATTCATCTCCAGGCCCCATAACAACCCTGCAAAGGAAATAGTTCATACTTCCCGATTTCAGCATGAGAGTCCTGCTTTTCCGGCACTGTACCACCCGCAGTGTCCTGTGGGCTGTGGGGGAAGGTTGGGAAAACACTCGATCACCACAATAGAACAGTGAATACTGAATAGATGCCATGCGCCTACATACGGCATCTAAACAGTGCGGTGGATGAGCCTATTGGGGGTGCCTAGTTGCTCTGGGAGCGCTGGGCATGCCCCCAGAGTGATAGAAATGGAGGATGTGCCACAAGGCCATGACCCCTTTTCGGGTGCAAGGGGCTTTGATGCGCCTGTGGTTCTGATCTTTGTCTCCAAAATGTTGAGAGGTACAGTATGCAATAATGTATCATGTTGCCATACACAGGTTTATATAAACTGTCCCTAATTTCCATCGGTGGTATTGTACATATAAGAGTGTTTTATACCTGTATGTTTGCCTCTAAAACTGTTTTGCCCCCCAATAATGTCCCCATTTTCTAATAATGGATAATAGACACAGCTGTAAATACTCCTAGTCATTAGGCTCTATGAATTAGAATTTGTGGCAGATAAGCATTTAAAGCACATCAAAGCATTGGTTGCAATCTCTTTCAGTGAACATGTTATGATTGTGGTTCTAGTGCAGTGATGGGCACCAGGACCTCATGCAACCCTCCGAATCTTCACCTGCGACCTCCCGTTTTACTTGCTGCCTTAAGCTGGGTACATACTGGGCGTTCAAATGGTTGTGATGTCTGTGCTGACAGTGCAGACCCATCACTTGACTGCTTGGTAAGTGTATATGCATTTACCAATCGTTTGTTAGGTCGGCGGGTCGGCCTAGTGTGTACCCAGCTATATAGTCAGAGTTTTTTGTTATAGCTTGTAACGCTGAGAGGCCATTGATTTACTTGAGCTGACGATTATCGGAGGATCTGCGTGTGCGCTGAGAATGTGTGCGCAGTTGAGGTGCCTTTGCTATTGCTCCGCTGGTCGTCTCTGTACTTTTCCGGGCTGCTTTGTATTTTGAATAATCTTGCACATCCTCAACGTGCCCAATCGCAGCTGCAATCGCCATAGCGGCCGTCAGTGAATCAGGGCAGATATTAATAATACTGTAAAGGATCTATGTGACAGGTCCAAATGACAAGATGTTAGACGTTTTTATAAATTTTAAAAGAAATCAAGAAAGACTTGAGGGTTTGCGCACATCTCTAATAATGAGACCCAAACATGTGGCTCAGTGTGACTGTAGGAATTCTGGGCCTCATTTGGAGATAGACGCAGTGCACATCCTTCCTGTGTCTTTGGGTTTCCCGACCCCAAACAGTGACAGATATAGGCAAACCAGAATTAGAGGAACCACAGCAGCTTCTTCCATGTGATAAGATTTGCCCAATAGGAATACTGGGCCTGATTCAGAGCCGGACACTCTGACCAGAGCGCTCGCTCTGAATCAGGGCCGGGCTACCTAAAATTGGAGCGGCCTCTTGGACGCTCGCATAGCTGTGGGTTACCACCCACAGCTTATGCGAGCGTCCATGATGATGGTCGCGATGGTCAAGACCATCGCGACCATCGGGCTTGCGACGAGACCCTTGCGGTAGGGTCTCGTGGCCGCAAGCCCTGGAGTGATTTTGGCTCTAACAGAGCCAAAATCACTTCCACTGACATCACTAGTGATGTCAGTGGGGCCGGACCCAGACGGTAGGCGTTCCCATGGGAGCGCCTCCGTCTGGGCAGCCACGCCCCCGGCACGCCCATCAAAGGGGGCGTGCTGTCACTCACCATCGACAGCACGCCCCCTTTGTAGCGAGAACCCGAGCGACGGCTTCCCCGTCGCTCGCCGGTCTCGCGCATGCGCACTTGGGAACCATCGACCCGCTTGCGAGCGTACAGCGCTCGCGAGCGGGTCTGAATGAGACCCACTGTACATATGGAAGTGTTTGTGGAATTTTTATTCTATTTCATTCGATTTTACATTCCATTTTATAGATGAATTTATGTTTGATCTTGAAATGGACATCCAAATCGGAACAAGAAACCACTATTCAAAATCGACACACATCAAATTAGATTTTGAAATCCAATTAAAAATTGAATCTTAGTAAGGGGCATATTCAATTGTGCGCGAGGTTTATCGAGGTAAAAAACCTTGTGCCCCTCGCGCCCAATATTGGAATACAGCGGGTATGCGTGCTCCCGAAACCCGCTGTATCCAATTTAAAAAAAGTGGTCACGGGGTTTTCAGCTCTGAAAACCTTGCGCCGCGTAAAAAAAAAAATTCTGCACTTACCTGCCTGAGGGTCTCCGGTGGTCTCCGTGGCTCCCAGTGGCCTCCCCTCTGTCTTCTCACTGGAGAGGGGGCTGCTGGGAATACTGGGGGCTGCCGGGAGGCTCCAGGGGCTGATGGGAGGGGCAAGGGCTGCTGGGAGATGTAGTTCTCCCAGCGCACATTCAGGGGGGGCACACAGACACTGGGGGCCACACACACCGGGGGTCACACTTAGAAACACTAACATACACTCACACACACTGACATACCCTGCAGTAGAGGACCCGACTTCCGATGCTGGATGCAGAAGACAGCCCTGCCAAAGGTAAGTAATTAAGGACTAATTAAACAAATTGGAAACTTCCAATTGCATAATTAGTCCTCGGGGGGGGGGTGCCGCCGGGGTCCCAGAGCAAGTGCCAGTGATTTTCCACAAAAATAAAGTTTTGGGGAAAAATCAAACTTGCACTGGAGGTGCGTGAAAAAAAACCTCCCAGGGATCTAAAGTTTAAAAAACCCAGCACCTAATTGAATAGCAAAAATTACACACCTGCAAGAAAAACCATGCAGGTGCGGGATTTTTACCTTTTCTAGCACCTAATTGAATATGTCCCTAAATGTTGGATTTTGACAGTGAAAATGAATGTCGGCTTTATTCTATTTCAGTTGATTTAAATAGACAATAAAATCAAATGCAAAATCGAACTTTAGTAAATATACCCTGTAGAGTTGATTTACACAATTGGGCAGAACTATATTTTGGACATATATCGCAACAATTATGGTTATTAAGCAGTGTAACAGATGTAATTACTACCGCAATGTTTCAGTTTAAATAGCCTTTATGTTTTTCCAATTTAACTTTTATCAGTGCGCTAGTTTGTAAAATATAATGTAGGTAAATAATCTAAAAACCAATAGGTTTAATAGAACTCCCTATAGCAACATGCACTTGATACTCTCTAAGTTGTTTAACCTGATTAACTAAGGGCCTAATTGAGATGTGGGCGAGTTAGTCTTTGGACGCAGCAGCGATGCTAACATATGCAAAAGCAATAGGAGGCGTCTGTAGTAATAAGACACCTCCGGCCTGCTACAGTGATCTGCTGCTGGGTCGGAGGACGCAGCCATCAGATCACTTGGGTGGCCATCGATGATCTGAGTAACCTTTGGGTTATGCAGGACTGCTGGTGGTTTCACGCTGCACGGGCCAGAAATTCTGCATAGGAAGACGCAGCCCCTGGACTCGGCACTCCCACAACACAGAGGCCTCCATTCTCTGCAATTGACCAGGTCGCCGCCCCCTCCCTGCACCCAAAGGGCCGTAGCCTGTCAATAATGCTGCGGCTTAGGGGGTACTGCATGCGATCACGCAGGACACATTCTGCCAGTGGAGTAACTAGGGTATTTGGCGCCCAGGGCAAATTTTAAAAATGGAGTTCCCCCCCACCCCCTGTATGTGCGCACCAAAGGCACGCGCGGCAAAAAATGGGCAGGGTCACTTAAAAATGGGGCGTGTCAACTTGTCAACAGGACACATATATCCCTTTCTCATCACTCTTAACAGTCCTTTCCATGTGCACCTTAACACCTGTAGTGCTCCTTATACAGTCCGCCCTATGAAGTGCCCCCAGTAGTGGTCCCTCTTATACAGGCCCACAGTAGTGAACCTTGTACAGTACCCCAGTATCCAATGTCCCCAGTAGTGGTGGCTCTTATGCAGGCCCCCAGTAGTGGTCTTCTTTATGCAGCTCCCCATTAGTTTCCCTTATACAGTGCCCCAGTAGTGGTCCTCCTTATGCAGGCCCCCAGTTGTGCTCTTATACTGTGCCCCCAGTAGTAATTCCCCTTATGCAGCCCCCCAGTAGTGGTCCGCCATATTTAGTGCCCCCAGTGCAGTGTCCCTTGTGCCTCCAGTAGTAAGCCCCTTACATAGTGCCCCCAGTAGTAGACACCCCTTATGCAGTGCCCCTTATATAGTGCCTCCAGTAGCAGTCCCCTCATGCAGTGCCCCCAGTAGTAGTCCCCCGCTATGCAGTGCCCTTTATATAGTGCCCCCAGTAGTAGTCTCCCCAGTAGTGGTCCCTGATGGAGTGCCCCCAGTAGTAGTCCCCCCGATTAGTGCCCCCAGTAGAGATCCCCCCAGTGGTGCCTCCAGTAGAAGTCCCCCAGAATACTGCTCCCAGTAATAGTCCCCCCGATTAGTTCCCCCAGTAGTAGTCCACCCAATTAGTGCCCCCAGTAGTAGTCCCCCCGATTAGTACCCCCAGTAGAGGTGCCCCCCTTTTCTCAAATACACAGCAAAAAAATAACATAAAAATAAAACTTACCTGCATCCACGCTCCTGCTCCCGCCCCCGCCCCCGCCGTCTGCACGTCAGCCCTCCCGGGCTGGCGCGCTCTGCATTATGGGAGAGATGTCATGATGTCTCTCCAATTACCCACTGCAAGAGCTGGAAGGCGGAGCTCATGAGTGAGCTCCAGCCCGACTCTTGCAGTGGGCGCTGCAGCAGTCAAAGAGAGTCTGTCTGACTCTCATTGGCTGCTGTTTAACACACACCGCCGCCAAGCTGGTGGCGATGTGTGTGTTAGCACAGCCTGAGCCTGCCTCCCACCCTCCGCATGGCGCTATTGGGCAAGCGCTCAGGGGGAGGGAAGGGGCTCAGCTGTGCAGCACAGGACCGGCGCTGGGAAGTCTAGCACCGGTCCTGTGTAAATGTGTAGCGCTGACCGCACTCAATGCGGTCGGCACTACACTGGATTACTCGGATGGACCGGCACCGTGGCCGGTGGCACCACCCCTCGCGCTGCAGGTCCCATGGTGCCCAGGACACATGCCCCACTCGCCCTGCCCTAGTTACGCCACTGCATTCTGCACATGCACCATCGAATTTCTACGTAAACCATTAGGTTTGCATACAAATCTGAATCAAGGGCCTGATTCAGACTTAAGGTGCGTACACACTGGGCGATAAAGTGGACGACTGAACGATAACGATATCATTATCGTTCAGTCGTCCACTTTATCGTCCATTTTTAAGCCCAAAAAGATGAACGATAACGACGACGCGCGTTCCCGCGGGTCGTTCGTCATCATCGTTCATCGGGCTGACGATCTCGTCAGGTTGCTGCATGTCAGGGAATGGGGGAGAGAGCCCGGCGCTGAATGATATCGTTAATGATATCGTTCAGCGGCTGTGCTCAATGCCATAAACGACACTGAGCACAGCCTGCCGGGGACACACTAGACGATATCGCTCAGGGAGCATATCGTCTAGTGTGTACGCACCTTAAGGAATAGAGAGAGATATCTCTCTCTCAACTGATCAAGTTGGTGAAACCATGCTGCACTGCAGATGGGGCAGATTTTTAATGTGCAGAGAGATTTAGATTTGGGAGGGAGGTGTCCAAACTGACATCTAATTTGTAGAGTAATAATAAAGCTGTGCAGTATTTGTGGGCTACATGTAAAAGCAGCCAGTATTTACCCCACATGCAAAAAACAAATTATGTATTTACACTAGGGGTGAGCGGGTTCGGATTTCTGAAATCCGAACCCCCCCGAGCCCCCCCTGTCCAAGGCCAATCCGAGTCAGGCTCGACTTTTCCCGCCTGACTCGGATCTGGAATCGAGGCAAAACGTCATCATCCCGCCTTCCGGGTCTCGCGGGTTTTGAATCCTATATAAGGTACCCGCGTCGGCGCCATTTACTCACTCGGCTGTGGACAGTGAAGAGGGAGGGTGGGAGTTAGGGCTGGCTGGGCTGTGTAGTGTAGTGTAGTGTAGTGTAGTGCAGTGTAGTGTTGTGCTGTGCTGTGCTGTGCTGCGCTGTGCTGCTGTTGTCCATAGGGGCTGTGTCCACTCCTTCAAAGTCCATAGGGGCTGGCTGGACTGTGTTGTGCAGTCAGTTCTCCATAGGGGCTGTGTCCACTCCAAAGTCCTGTGCAGTGTCCCAGTCCTAAAGGGGTGCTGTAGTGTTGTCCAGGGGGTGCTCTGTACATCAGGGGTGCTCCCCCCAAGTGCAAAAAAATATAATTTTTCTGTGTTTGTGAATTGTGTGCACTGTGGCTGCACGTGCATCAACAAAGGAGCAGCGCCAAGCGTGCGTCTGTGTCCCATAAGTAAAGGGCCGGCTGGCTTGTCCGTTAAAGGGTGCTGTAACCCCCAAAGTACACTCCAAACAAAATAAAAAAATATTTTCTGTGTTTGTGAATTGTGTGCGCAGTAGCCGCACGTGCATCAACAAAGTAGTGCCCAGCGTGCGCCTGTGTCATAAGTAAAGGGCCGGCTGGCTTGACCATTAAAGGGTGCTGTAACCCTCAAAGTACACTCCAAACCAAATAAAAAAATATTTTCTGTGTTTGTGAATTGTGTGCACTGTGGCTGCACGTGCATCAACAAAGGAGCAGCGCCAAGCGTGTGCCTGTGTCCCATAAGTAAAGGGCTGGCTCGCTTGTCCATTAAAGGGTGCTGTAACCCCCAAAGTACACTCCAAACCAAATAAAAAAATATTTTCTGTGTTTGTGAATTGTGTGCACTGTGACTGCACGTGCATCAACAAAGGAGCAGCGCCAAGCATGCGCCTGTGTCCCATAAGTAAAGGACCGGCTGGCTCATTTCTTAAAGCGTGGTGTAACCCACAAAGTGCACTACTCTCCAACAAAAATAAAAAATTATTTTCTGTGTTTGTGTGCGCCTTAGCCGCACGTATATATCAATATAACTTAAATGGAGGACCAAACTTTCTCCGGTAAAAATAAAATAGGGAAAGATCAAGAACCACTTCCTCCTAGTGCTGAAGCTGCTGCCACTAGTCATAACATAGACGATAACATGCCATCAACGTCGTCTGCCAAGGCCGATGCCCAATGTCATAGTAGAGGGCACATACAATCCCAAATGACAAAGTTCAGGAAAATGACCTTGAAAAAAAATTTCAATCATCTGAAGAGAAACGTAAACTTGCCAATATGCCATTTACAACACGGAGTGGCAAGGAATGGCTAAGGTCTTTCCCTATGTTCATGACTAGTGGTTCAGCTTCACATGACGATGGAAGCCCTCCTCCCACTAAAAAAAATCAAACGAGTTAAGCTGGCAAAAGCACAGTGAAGAACTGTGCGTTCTAAGGAGATATCACAAATCCCCAAGGAGAGTCCAAATGTAGTGGCGGTTGCTATGCCTGACCTTCCCAGCACTGGACGGGAAGAGGTGGCTCTTTCCACCATTTGCACGCCCCCTGCAAGTGCTGAAAGGAGCACCCACAGTCCACTTGCTGATATGCAAATTGAAGATGTCACTGTTGAAGTACAACAGGATGAGGATACTGGTGTAGCTGGCGCTGAGGAGGAAGTTGGCGAGGAGGATTCTGATGGTGATGTGGTTTGTTTAAATCAGGCTCCGGGGGAGACAGTTGCTGTCCGTGGGATGAAAAAGCCCATCACGGTCATGCCTGGGCAGAAGACCAAACATTCCTCCTCTTTGGTCTGGCAATATTTCTATCCAAATCCGGACAACAACTGTCTTGCCATATGTACCATATGTAAAGGTGAAATAAGTAGGGGTAGGGACGTTAACCACCTAGGAACATCCTCCCTTATACGGCACCTGCAGCGCGTTAAAAGTACTGTCAAGTTCATAAACTTTGGCTAAGACCGTAAGCAGTCCAGGGACACCTAAATCCCATTGTCCTGTTGTATCCAAGCGCCTGCAAACCACACCATCAACTCTCTCCTCGTCAATTTCCTCCTTAGTCAGGATCGGAAGTGGTCCTGCATGACTGACTCTCCTATCCGGGATTCAACTGCTGTTGCTGCTGCTGGGAGTCATTCATCATCCCAGAGAGGAAGTAGGAACACCACTACTTTTACTAAACAATTGACCCTCCAACAGTCCTTAGCGAGGAGGATGAAGTACGACAGCAGTCATCCTGAAGCAAAACGTGTAACTGAGGCCTTGACTGCTATGTTGGTGCTAGACGTGCGTCCGGTATCCGCCATTAGTGCAGTGGGATTTAGACAATTGATGGAGGTAGTGTGTCCCCGGTTCCAAATCCCGTCTAGATTCCACTTCACTAGGCAGGCGATACCGAGACTGTACAGAAATGTCAGAAAAAGTGTCCTCAGTGTCATGAAAAATGCGGTTGTACCCAATGTCCACTTAACCACGGACATGTGGACAAGTGGAACAGGGCAGACTAAGGACTATATGACTATGACAGCCCACTGGGTAGATGTATCACCTTACGCAGCAACAACAGCAGTGTCACCAGTAGCAGCATCTCAGAAATGCCAGCTCGTTCCAAGGCAGGCTACGCTGTGTATCACCGGTTTCAGTAAGAGGCACACCGCCGACAACCTCTTAGAGAAAGTGAGGGAAATCATTGCCCAGTGGCTTACCCCACTTAGACTCTCCTGGGGATTTGTGATATCTGACAACGCCACCAATATTGTGCGGGCATTACATCTGGACAAATTCCAGCACGTCCCATGTTTTGCTCACACAATAAACTTGGTGGTGCAGAATTTTCTGAAAAGCGACAGGGGCGTGCAGGAGACGCTTTGGGTGGCCCGAAAAATTTCTGGCCACTTTCGCCATTCAGCGACTGCGTGCCGAAGACTGGAGTGCCAGCAAACACTTTTGAACCTGCCCCGCCATCACCTGAAGCAAGAGGTTCTGACGCGGTGGAACTCAACCCTCTATATGCTTCAGAGGATGGAGGAGCAGCAAAAGGCCATTCAAGCCTATACATCCACCTATGACATAGGCAAAGGAGGCGGTATGCACCTGACTCAAGCGCAGTGGAGAATGATTTCCGTGTTGTGCAAGGTTCTCCAACCCTTCGAACTTGCCACACGTGAAGTCAGTTCAGACACTGCCAGCTTGAGTCAGGTCATTCCCCTCATCAGGCTTTTGCAGAAGCAGCTGGAGAAAGTGAAGGAGGAGCTAAGACGGAGCGATTCCGCTTGGCATGTGGGACTTGTGGATGAAGCCCTTCATTCGCTTTGCCAGGATTCCAGGGTGGTCAATCTGTTGAAATCAGACCACTACATTTTGGCCACCGTGCTCGATCCTAGGTTTAAAGCCTATGTGGTGTCTCTCTTTCCGGCCGACACAAGCCTGCAGAGATGCAAAGACCTGCTGGTGAAAACACTGTCAGCTGAAGCGGAACGTGACACGTCAACAGTTCCTTCTTAATTTTCTCCCGCAACTGGGGCTGCCAGGAAAAAACGTAGGTATCAGAAGCAACCCGCTGGCGGTGATGCAGGGCAGGCAGGACCAAGTTTGGACATCTGGTCCGGACTGAAGGACCTGGCAACAATTTCTGACATGTCTACTGTCACTGCATATGATACTGTCACCATTGACAGAATGGTGGAGGATTACATCGGTGACAGCATCCAAGTAGGCATGTCAGACAGTCCGTACCTGTACTGGCAGGAAAAAGAGGCAATTTGGAGGCCCCTGTACAAACTGGCTCTATTTTACCTGAGTTGCCCCCCTCCAGTGTGTACTCCGAAAGAGTGTTTAGTGCAGCCGGGAACCTTGTCAGCGAAAGGCGTAGGAGGCTGCTTCCACAAAATGTGGAGAAGATGATGTTCATAAAAATGAATTACCAACTCTTCCAGGGAGACCAGCCTCCAGAACGTACAGAGGGACCTGTGGTGGTGGATTCCAGCTGGGACGAGTTAATAGTCTGTGAGGATGAGGATGTACACAACACTGAAGAGGGTGAGGAATCGGTGGATGAGGAGGATGAGGACGACATCTTGCCTCCGTAGAGACAGTTTGTACAGGGACAGATTAATTGCCAGCTTGTTTTGTGGGGGCCCAAACGAACCAATCATTTCAGCCACAGTCGTGTGGCAGACCCTGGCGCTGAAATGATTGCTTTGTTAAAGTGTGCATGTCCTGTTTATACAACATAAGGGTGGGTGGGAGGGCCCAAGGACAATTCCATCTTGCACCTCTTTTTTTTCTTTGCATTATGTACTGTTTGGGGCCTAGTTTTTCAAACTGCCATCCTGTCTGCCACTGCAGTACCACTCCTAGATGGGCCACGTGTTTGTGCCGCCCACTCGTGTCGCTTAGCATAGCCTTTTGGACATAAAAACACTATTGTGAGGTGTGAGGAGTTCAGAATAGACTGGAAATGAGTGGAAATGAAGGTTATTGAGGTTAATAATAGCATAGGAGCAGAAAAACCAACACATTCTGTGATTTTAGCTGTTTTTATTCTTTTTAAAAAAAAAATACAGATCCAAAACACAAAACCCAGAACCCAAAACATGGAAGGGTGGTTTTGGCAAAACCAATCCAGATCCAAAACACAAAGAAAGATCCAGATCCAAAACCAAAACACAAAACACGAAAAGTGGCCGGTGCACACCCCTAATGTACACCCCTTGCATTGCAACATGGTTTGTCCACGTTCACAGTTAAGTGCTATCTCTCTCTCTGGACCTCATTCAGAGCCGCTCGTAAGCGGGCGTATGCTCATTCCGAGCGATGTTCGCACATCTGCGCATGCGAACGGTTTGTAATACGCATGCGCGAACCAGTCAGTGTGGCCGAAAATCATTTGTTCGCTATATAGCGAATGCCTGCTATTTTGAGTGACAGGAGGAGGCGTATGTGGGTGGTAACAGTGGAAGGTGTTTGAAAACGGGGAGTGGAATTCAGAACGCAGGCGTGCTTAAAGGTCAAAACGGGCGTTTTATGGGTGTGCATAATTAATACAGTAGCGTCATTGACCACGTCACTTGGTTGTTTTATATCAGAACTGCTCGCAATATAGCGGTTGGAAAAACCAGCCACAAGAATAGCGAGCAGTTCATACGCTGTTCGATGTACTCGATTAATCTAATAAATAGCGGACATGACGTATGATGCGAGCGGCCAGGGGGTGTATTTTTCCAAAAAATGACCGCATGTTTTGTTCGCTCGTTCAGACATTGAGGCGTGAACAGACCGAAAAGAGCGAACGGTTCATTTGAATAGCCACCCCTTTTTTCTGAACGAGCGAGCGCTAATAGCGTCCGGCTCTGAATCAGGGCCTCTATTCCCAACTATGAATCAGGCCCCAAGTCCAAAGTTAAGCTTTGTGTAACCACAATCAAAGACAAAATTCCTTTAGGGTCATACAGGATTGATAACCTTGAACCAGCTTTTAAAAAAAATGCTTTAAGGGAAAATATAAAAGTTTGATTTATCGGCTAATACTTGTGTAGAGAGACTCAGAAATTCGCCCCTGGCTACAATTAATGACAGGTGAACACGCTTGCCATATTTTGTTTGATGGATCGCTAGGTTAGGTGTTAATAGATCAACATTATGTCTGTCACCCCTGTGTGTCCACCTCTACTCAGATTGTAAGCTCTCGCGAGCAGGGCCTTCGTCCTTCATGTGCTTTTCCTGCCCTCACTCATACCATCATCTCCTCACTGCCTATAGTGGCACCAAACATTTGGGTTCTGCCTCCCCGCTGCTTATTTGGGTCTTATTATTGCTAAATGATGAAGCAATGTTTATAAACCATTTGCCCGTTTCAGACCCGGTCGCAAGGCTGCGTTCGCACGCTGGCTGTCGAGGCGAAAATATGCTAGTGACCCCATACGCAATGTAACCACAGCACAATAAGTAGACACCCAACATTACATAATGCCTCCTACTTCCCTTCACTTACAGTGCATCCGGAAAGTATTCACAGCGCTTCACTTTTTCCACATTTTGTTATGTTACAGCCATAGGGGCCTATTCATTAAACATTAAAATTCTCTGGAGATAACTAGCTTTAGAACTCGCATGGAGTTCTAGCTAATTATAGGTGGAATTCATCATTCCACCTCTCCATAAGTATCTATTCCGAAAAGCTGTCATTTTTGCGATGACAGCTTTTCGGGAAATAGATACTTTTCCCTGCCTACACTACCTTATCGCATCTGGAAACAGTGCTGTGCATGCGCTGTTACATCTGTAAAACCAGCGCATGCGCAGCACTGCCTACAGATGCGTTAAGTTTCGTACCCCCCCGATCCCCCCCCAACCCCCTCCCCCCTCCGCTCACCTTTCCCCCCCCCCCCCGACTTACCTGTCCGCGCAGCAGCCTCCGGCTCCGTCCTGCTGGTCTGTCATGTGGTTTCCCAGCAGACCACATGACAGATTAGAAAAAAAAATATTTTTTTTTTCTTTTTCTAAACTTTCTTGTGCTCTGCTGGGGAGCACACATGACAGACCAGCCTCCGGAGCCTGAGGACGGAGCAGAGCGCCGGAGGGACTCGTCGGGGGACCTGCACACGCTGATACAGGTAAGTGGATTCTGCTATTCGCCACCTCACATTGGCGAATAGTAACTGCATCAAATTCCGAAAATTTATAATTTTAAGAATTTGATGAATACCACAATTTCCACATCCCCATACTAATGTACTAATGTATGGGGAGTGTGGAAATTAACGCAGGGGAACTTAGCAAGGAGATATCTGTGATATCTCCTGTGTTAAGTCTGTTCATGAATACCAAAATATTGTTATTTAAGGAAAATGTCCTTAAAAACGTTATTTTAGTGTTGATGAATAGGCCCCTTATTCCAAAATGGAATAAATCATTTTTGTCCTCAAAATTCTACACACAATACCCCATAATGACAACGTGTAAAAATATTTTTGTAGTTTATTGCAAATTTAATAAAAAAAAACCACTAAGAAATCACATGTCCTTAGTATTCACAGCCTTTGCCCTGAAGCTCAAAATTGAGCTCAGGTGCATCCTGCTTCCACTGATCATCCTTGAGATGTTCATACAGCTTAATTGAATTCCATCTGTGTTAAATTCAGTTGATTGGACATGATTTTGAAAGGCATACACCTGTCTATATAAGGTCCAACACTTGACAGTTCATGTCAGAGCACAAACCAAGCATGAAGTCCAAGGAATTGTCTGTAGCCCTTCGAGACAGGATTGTCTCGAGGCACAAATCTGGGGAAGGGTACAGAAAAATATCTGCTGCTTTGAAGGTCCCAATGAGCACAGTGGCATCCTTCATCCGTAAATGGAAGAAGTTCGTAACCACCAGGACTCTCCCTAGAGTTGGCCGGCCGTCTAAACTGAGCGATCGGGGGAGAAGGGCCCTAGTCAGGAAGGTGACCAAGAACCCAATGGTCACTCTGTTAGAGCTACAGCATTCCTCTGTGGAGAGAGGAGAAACTTCCAGAAGGACAACCATCTCTGCAGCAAACCACCGATCAGGCCTGTATGGTAGAGTGGCCAGATGGAAGCCACTCCATACCATAGTAAAAAGCACATGGCAGCCCGCCTGGAGTTTGCCAAAATGCACCTGAAAGACTCACAGACCATGAGAAACAAAATTCTCTGGTCTGATGGGACAAAGATTGAACTCTTCAGCATGAATGCCAGGCGTTATGCTTGGAGGAAGCCAGGCACCGCTCATCACCAGGCAATACCATCCCTACAGTGAAGCATGGTGGTGGCAGCATCATGCCATGGGGATCTTTTTCAGCGGCAGGAATTGGGAGACTAGTTAGGATAGAGGGAAAGATGAATGCAGCAATGTACATAGTCATCCTGGATGAAAACCTGCTCCAGAGTGCTCTTGACCTCAGACTGGGGCAACAGGTCATCTTTCAGCAGGACAACGACCCTAAGCACATAGCCAAGGAATGGCTTCAGGACAACTCTGTAAAAGTCCTTGAGTGGCCCAGTCAGAGCCCAGACTTGAATCCGATTGAACATCTCTGGAGAGATCTGAAAATGGCTGTGCACCAAAGCCTACCATCCAACCTGATGAAGCTTGAGAGGTGCTGCAAAGAGGAATGGATGAAACTGCACAAAGATAGGTGTGCCAAGCTTGTGGCATCATATTCAAAAATACTTGAGGCTGTAATTGCTGCCAAAGGTGTATCAACAAAGTATTGGGCAAAGGCTGTGAATACTTATGCACATGTGATTTCTTTTTTTACTTAAATTTGCAAAAATCTAAAAAAAACTTTTTACACATTGTCATTATGGGGTATTGTGTGTAGAATTTTGAGGACAAAAATGAATTTATTCCATTTCGGAATAAGGCTGTAACATAACAAAATGTGGAAAAAGTGAAGCGTTGTGAATACTCTCCGGATGCACTGTACGTTCTCGCAAGACAGCGAAAACATTGGTAACATCGAGAACCATCGGACCCACATGAACAAATTGTGGTTGACCTGACCCTACCGCAGACATTGCTAATGTTTGTGTGTGTAACTAGACGTTAGGATGTGTATGCCGTCGCTGGGGCCTAATTATGCACGCCACTGAAACAGCGTTTAGACGCCTAGGCACGCCTGTGTTTCACTAACCACCCCCCCGTCACCACCCTCAAACAGTCACTTCCTGTCAATCACTGTATGAAGGCTCTGTGTGCTCGCTGAGGTCGATTCCTGATCGCAGCAGCTGGTTTGCGCATGCACACTGCGATGAATGCGCAGAATTTCTGTACTCTGTAAGGCGGTGTAGACCCCTTGTTGGCCATATGAATAAAGGATAATAATAAAACTAATAATGTTAAAAAATGAAAAAAGTAATAGCTAGACAGTGTTTTATCTTTGAATTAAAATATGTAAACTTTAATACATAAGACATTATATTCAAGTGCTCTGTGTTGCATTACAGCCAAAACACCATACACTGTAAAACATACATCAATCATACTTTATAGCACAATATTGGACATATGGTATTAGATATCCTACACTACACATTGTATACTGTACCAGGGCTGTAACTAGGGTTGTACACGTACACAGGGCACTGCAGGGCAATCTGCAACCAGAATCACTGCTGCAATGCCGCTGAAGCGTCCTCAGGATTATCAGTTAGCGCTGCAATTACAGGTGCTGCCGGCCTCGCCTCCTTCACGCGGGGTTGCAGACTTTCTGGCTGCCTCATCCGGGAGGGGGCAGCAAGATCGGCAAATCAAGGGGGCGTGGCCAGCATTTCTGAACAGAGCGGGGGCGTGGCCACCCAATTGCTTCATTTTGGCCCTGCCCCCGCTACACAATGCCGAGATTACTGGCATTGTGAAGCAGGGGGTGGGGCCAAAATGATGCTATTATCGTCACCACCCCTCCTGCTGCAGGGGATCCTTTTATAATTGCGGAGAGGGGCAGAGGGGTCGGCAGCTTCCAGGGAGCTTGCCTGCCTTTCCAGAATCTCCCAGCCAAATCAGGAGGGTGGGCAAGTATGCCTCAATGCTATGTCGGACACTAAGGCGCGCGGGAATGCACAGGGTGCATTTAAGCCCTTTTACGGCTCTACACTGTACTATTCATTCAACACTTTAAACCTTCTATCGGATGAGGTGTTGTCATGTGTGCAAACCACTTATCATACTAAGATAAAATAAAGACACTGAGACGTGGATTTGGCAGATAACTTGATGGCGATTTATTGGAGCAATAATAATTATTATTTATTTATTATTTATTTAAGGATGTATGGTGGCAAAGAAAGGACGGCCAGAAATCAGCCAGATCTGCTATGCCCACACACAAACAACAAAAGGCATAGCAGGCGTAGATCGTCCAGAGTGCATACACATAACCATGTAAATCATGTCAACAACAAAAGGTAACGCTCACCCCCATCTTGACTTCCCACCCGTTTAGGTGGTGATACTGCCCCCCGTTAGGTTGGTACAGCCAACTACCAGTCAACGAAGGTAGCGCCCTTAAATCATAATTGCACCCGGACTGGCGACCTGCCGTTCTTTCCCGCCACCCAAAACCAAACCCACCACATACAAAATTTATAGGGGAGGGAGGGTGGGGAATCTGGAACAAAGAGGCTTTGGCCCACACTTTTAGCCGACTATATAATGTTCCTGTTACAAACACGCCCCTGCTTGCCATAGGCTAACTCCCACAAGTAATTTGCATACATGCCTGCCCCCATCCTAGAGGTTTAAAACACCTCTTTTCTTATGCAATCTTTCGGTTTCTCTAAACCTTCTATCGGATGAGGTGTTGTCATGTGTGCAAACCACTTATCATACTAAGATAAAATAAAGACACTGAGACGTGGATTTGGCAGATAACTTGATGGCGATTTATTGGAGCAATAATAATTATTATTTATTTATTATTTATTTAAGGATGTATGGTGGCAAAGAAAGGACGGCCAGAAATCAGCCAGATCTGCTATGCCCACACACAAACAACAAAAGGCATAGCAGGCGTAGATCGCCCAGAGTGCATACACATAACCATGTAAATCATGTCAACAACAAAAGGTAACGCTCACCCCCATCTTGACTTCCCACCCGTTTAGGTGGTGATACTGCCCCCCGTTAGGTTGGTACAGCCAACTACCAGTCAACGAAGGTAGCGCCCTTAAATCATAATTGCACCCGGACTGGCGACCTGCCGTTCTTTCCCGCCACAGCAAGGTTCTGCTTATAGAACCGCCGCACCGCCACCATACCAAGTACTACCCCAATAACGCCAACTCCTCAAAAAGATCCCCAATAAACAAGACAAACCCTCCTCTGTTAAATGAACTCCATCAGGTCTATACATATAACTAAATCTACCCCACCAAATCATTGACAATATCAACTCGTAATTCTACAGTGGACCTCTGCCCTAAGTCGTTGCCTCTTAAATAAGCCACCAAAATACGTGGCCTACCAAAAAGCCTTGCATACTCTAACAGTTTAGGACAAAAGGAATGCCATCTCATACCTCTGGAAACTATCCAATGGACCCTAGCTGAATATTCAAAAATTTGAGCTTGATCTGAACTCATAAACCTAGCAGCCCAAAAAATATATGAGTGGCCTATCACCCAAATGTCCTGCGTGTCAAAGAGCAATCCTAAAGGTGGAGGAAAGCAGTAAATAAAAATTAGTAATTGTCATAAAACAATAACATTTTATGGTGTATTAGTGGGATCTGATAGAACATAAGTGAGTATCTGCCAAAAAGAAAAATTTTCTATTGGTCGCCGACTTTACTATTTAAAGTGGCTTTGACAAACATAAGACACAAAGGGGAAGAATGGGTGGGGGGGAATTGGGAAAAAACAGGTGAACTCGGCAAGAGGTAAAATAAAAACCTGCTGAGGGATGGACTATGGCATAATTAAATGATTGAGAATAGCCGAATTGAATCCGTCAGTTCAGGTAAAAATTGTAAAATCCCTCAAGACTCCCATTGCCAGCAATGGCGAGTAGCTAATCCCGAGTAGGATGGACAGGGGTAACAGACAAGACAAGACAGTACATGAGATATGACAAAAAAGCAGGCAAGCATAAAATATAAACGTCACCAGAACACACTGTGACATGATTTTAAACAGAGGACCTTAACGCCTAGGTCTAATGTAACTTTATAAAACTATCCGATTTCCAACATCGCAGGGCCTGAAGTGCTGATGCCGAGAAACCCGCAGCTGCCGGCGAAATTGCGGCTCCGATCCGAAACGGGTGTGTACCAAAATCCTGAGGCAGGAGGACTAAACCTGATACACACCTCTTCCAAACCGACCAAACTGGTATTTGGTAAGCGGAGTCCTGTCCAAATGCATGAGCCATGAACCAGGGACATCCGGCCGTAATAATGCGTAGCACATCGCTAGTGCCACAAGGCAGATCCGTTCATCCTTAGACGCACTCAACGAGATCCACCAACCTTACCAGCCTGGTCGGTCTTTGACCGCCGCATCCTAACACAGCACGGACCTTACATTGACCGAGATATCCGAGAGGAGCATGGTGTCATCAACCCATTTGGAAGATGCTACCGGCTCTGAATACCCGCAAGGCGCCGTGAAAAGCCATTGAAAATGCCAATTGGATCAGGACCGCCTCGTACTCGGTAAGAGCAACTCGTGAACTGCCCCCAATACTGCTGGAAGCAAATGAGCGTCCACAGGTTTCCTACGGTCAGCTACTGGCCGGGAGACCCGTGCCCAACCCTTTAAAGCCTTCATGATCAGAACGCTTTTTGTAAAAAGTCAGGCTGTCCCTTCAACTTACAATAAAAAGCAATGCCTGCCAAAGAGCGCGTAACTGAAGCCCTGGATCTGCCAGCCAAATGGAGACTCCAAATAAAAGAAAGCATCGAACGATACAGACTCTTATCTACCTGCCTGCTGCTACGGGAATAATTTTCCCGTTCATTCCATGCCTGACGGTATGCTCGCAATGTGGAGAAGGCTAGAGACTGTTCTGCTAAGCCCCCCATGCCGGCTTGATCACTCTGTCAAAAATAAGAGGGGCAAAGCTCAGCATCAGAACCAGGGGCCAAACATTGGAATTTAGGCCACTGACAACGTGACAACGCATCAGCTATCTCTTTCTCCACCCCAGGAACGTGTCGTGCCTTAAACATGATGTTACAGCGCAAACATGTGAGCACCAGCTGCGCTAGCAAACGCAAAACCATGGACCACGCCCAGGTTGTCGCACCTGATAATGATGCTGCGATTGCGTAACCGTTTCCCCCAGATTTCAAAGGAAACCATTATGGGAAAAGTTCGAGAAGGAGCAAGACCTTAGTCAAACCCTTTCCCACCCATTCCTCCAGCCAACGACCAACACACCAGGAACCATCGAGGTAGCATCCGAACCCTGTGGCGCCTGCTGCGTCGGTGAACAGCTGCAGCCGCAAATTGTCAGCGGCTGGAGACATCCAACCGAACGCCATTAAAATCCTGAAGAAACGAAACCCAGACAGAGAGGTCCCGCTTAATCTCTGAGGTTAAATGTAGCAAATGTCTCGGTTTAGCGACCCCAGCCGTGGCCCTTCCCAGCTTACGCGGAAAAAACTCTGCCATTGGTATGACCTTACAGGCGAAGTTAAATAGGCCCAGGAGGGATGACAAGCAAGAAGGGCCCTCAATTTTGTCCGCAGCAACGGGAACTCCAAAAATGAAAAAACAGCGCTTGCAAAGAAAACAACACATCACTACATCTATCTGAACCGGAAGGGCCGACGCACAGAAAGACATCGAGATAGTGGGCTATCCCATGACCACTGCAAGAAAACTCCACGCATCAGTGTAGAAAAGTGCTAAATCGCTCAAAAAAAAAAACGCACATGACACAGAACATCCCATAGGCAAGCACTTGTCTATGTAATATCCGTCGTCCAAGCAAAAACCCATAAATCTGAATGACTCTGGGTGTAATGGAAGTAGGCGAAAAGCTGACTCAACATCTATCCTAGCCAACAGTGTGCCCGGATCATAACACCTAACCATGTCCAAAGCTTCGTCAAATGACTGGTACACCACCGAGGAAACCTCAATGGTATGGCATCATTACTGACGAGCCTGGTGGATAAGAGAGATGCCGAATGAGCCTATATTTTCCTGGAATCTTCTTGGTAACCACACCCACCGGGGAAACAACAAGATACCTAATGGGGGTTTCTGCAAAAAGACCTAAGCTAACTTCACCATCGACCCTCTCCCTAAGCATGTGGGGCAACTCAGACGCAGACTTGAAATTCCTAGGGGAGACTGTGTCAACATCCCTGCAAATATGTAAATGAAAACCCTTCTAATAAAATTCTGCGTCCTGCAGGACCGGGTACCAAATCAACCATTTCGCAATCGCTGTGACATGGACAGGGGAAGGAGCTTTACTTAGCCCTAGCGCCTTTTGCTGGCTGAGCAGGTTGCTGTTGGGCACCCACTTTGAAACACTTGGCAGCTGGCTGGTTGCCACCACATCGCAAGCAGAGGTGATGAAAACTACATTTTCGTCCCTGCGTACAGGTATAATTATTAAAAACGAAGCATATGCCTGCTATTGGCCCTGACGAACCAAACTATCAGTTTTATTCGCGTTGTACCCCTCATACGCAGGACGCAAAGGCTGTGTGAACTCCAGCCATACCTCCACCTCCTTCCAGCCTAGATCCATCACCTGTCTGCCATCTTGCTTGCGATTAAATTCTTCATCGTAAGCGCGCCAAGCCATGACCCTTGCGAATAACTGCATGCTGTGAATTAAATGCAGGTACCTAATGACGTTCAAGTGCTCCTCTGGACGCGTCTCCAAATATCAAGCCAAGAAAATGCAAAAACCGGCCAACCCGTTAATTGTAAGACTTGAACGCTTCCAAACCTATTCCGCCCTTTGCCCTAGCTGCTTTAAACGCCTTCTTAGTTTTCTCCGTAAGAGCAAAAATATCCACATAGACTCCCTTGCGTATCTTACTGCGGCAAGGTGCCCTTAAACCTTGCAATACAGCGGTGTTGTCACAGTGAACCCCTGCAGAACCTTCCAAACCCTTCTCTATCAGCTTACGCTTAGGGATGCGTTGCCTACGCCTCGAGCACCACCTTGCCTCCAATTTTGCATATTTTGCTGCTCTCTTGCGCACTCTGCCAGCGCTGTCCGCGTTAGAGGTAGAGGAAGCAAAAGAAAATGTCAAAGAACTAGAGTCTGAGAAAGACCCACCTGAACCCTCCGATGTCACGGTATCAGAGGAAAATCCAGACGGCCCTTCTCCGACATCCTCGTCCACAAGCTCCCCTTCGTTGACGACGTCATCTAAAAAAGGGGAAAGGACACCCGCTGCCGCCTCTGCGGCAGGCCACCTAACATCTGCACCGCCCTGACCAGCACCCTGACTCATCGGAAGGGAGGGTGCTGTAGTGACTACACTTTGCTGGACCAAGCTAGGGGCAATAGCTCTCAATGCTTGCGCCAACTGCTCTACCTCCGACCCCCCTTGCGCCCTTGCGGGGTTAACGTTAGCAGGCGCGACATTTTGGCTATACAAATTAACAGCTGGCGGAGCTGCTAAAAATGGGGCAAACACAGCAGCCAGAGTTGGTCAGGCTGACACGATGGCTGAGGGTTCTGGCTGCGCAGCAATGGGGGGAGGGCGACAATACCCAAAACTACAGGGGCTGACTGAGCTGGCGTCATCCCACTAGCACTAGGGCCCTGAGCCCCAGACTCGGTAACAGGAGCTGGGGACAAACTGGCTGTAAAATGGCTGCCCTGTCAACTAAGCCCCGCCCCCCGCTCACTAACATGGCGGTCGCCCCGCTGTGAGCGGGGAACGGGGAGGCCCCTAGGTAAGGATGACCCTCTATGAACACTGGGCTCTGCCCTACCTCCCTGCCTGGACCTCCTCCTTTTACGGAGGTTATGTCCCGGGTGTCGGATGTGAGAGCGCACCCGCGTGCCGCTGACGCGGTGCGCTCCCGCCCGTGACTATCTGCTCCTGCAGCAGGATCCACGGCCGGGCCCGGGCTCAGCAGAGCCGGGCACCGGCGCGTACTCCGCCGCCTATCAGCAATGGCGCCGGGGGCACCTAACTGCTCCTGCAGCAGGATCCACGGCCGGGCCCGGGCTCAGCAGAGCCGGGCGCCGGTGCGTACTCCGCCGCCTATCAGCAATGGCGCCGGGGGCACCACCCGCCGCAAACGCGGCAGGGGCCACCCCGCGATGCCGATCCCCGGCAAGAGCCGCAATGGGAACGGAATCTGCCGTGTTCGCGGCAGAGGCCGTTCCCCTACGCTGGTGTGTGCCCCGCGTCCTATCAGCTGCGGCGCCGGGAGCAGGATCCGCCTGCAGAGGCCGCTCCACGGCGCCAGCGTGAGCTCTGCTCACATTATGGCCAAACAGAGCGGGCAGGAGGGGGTACGCAGCGGCGGGGACGGGGCATGCATCAAGAGGGACAGGGCCATAAACAGGGGCAGGCTTTAATCAGTGAAAAAAGAGAGATGAAAAATAAACTTTGAAGAATGAAATGACAGCAGAATAGGGAGATAGAATACAGCAGGGATAGAGATATACAATAAGAAATAAAGCAAAACAAAAGAAAACAATCACCAATGTAATCAAACTTAAACACTGCTAATCTCTGTCACTGACCAGAATCTGGAACAAAGAGGCTTTGGCCCACACTTTTAGCCGACTATATAATGTTCCTGTTACAAACCCGCCCCTGCTTGCCATAGGCTAACTCCCACAAGTAATTTGCATACATGCCTGCCCCCATCCTAGAGGTTTAAAACACCTCTTTTCTTATGCAATCTTTCGGTTTCTCAAACAGTAAAATATTCAATAAAAATCTGTGGATGTGATGGGGGGAAAAGTGTGAGAGGTCTGAAGCTTTAATGAAAGGCAAACACATATATGGGGAGGGCGCATTAATAATATCAATTTAAAGACATATCACCATATAAAACATCAAGTAGCATAATGGGGGAAAGGAAAGAGGCTGAGGGAGGGTGAGTCAAAAGCCCTAAAGCTTTATTAAAAACAGACACATATGGGGAGATAGGGAGAAACTTTAATCCTCTTCTTCCTCAGGACTTTGTAGTCTCTTAGCAGGCTGTGGATCAGTCTGTGACATTCTCGGATAGAAATGGACGCATCTATAATAGGTGCAGGGTGTGCAGTGCAAACGGGCCCCGGGGTCCCTGGGGACCCTCACCGCATACTTTGTACCCATGTTCTAAAATACTTACCTGTCCAAAAGTCCCATGGAGGCAGCAGCAGCACTGCACAAATAACTGGAAAAATGGCCTGGCAGCCATTTTTCATGCAATCTGCACATACACAGTAGAAAAATTGCAGGTAAAATGGCTACCACGTCACTTTCCCGGAGACCTTCTCATGTGCAGTAGACTCTGGCACAATGCCAATGTCTACATACTTTTGCCACCGGCTAGAGAGGAGGGGGCTCGGAAGGAGACTGTATAGCGGCCCCCTCCTCACTTAGTACTCCCCTGTAGACAGGCAACTTCTCCCTTTTCAGAATGAAGTGATTCCTGGCAGAGCGTCCTTAACACAGTTCATAAGGTGGCAGGCCTCCTGGACTGCCCCATAAGTATGAGATAGGCAGTTATTGGCGTTCATGGGCGGGATGCATGACACATCACAATTTGCATCCCACCACTCATTGCGTGCATGCTGGCGTTAATCACGCTGGTTTCCATGAAGAAAAACGCAAAGGACAGCTCTCTCGGTAAGGTGGCATTGCTTGGTGAATATAAAAAATGCGGTCAGGCCCCCGAAAACATCTGCATCCTGCTCTATATATGCCTGGACTGTGGAGGCCATCTTAGAACAAAAGCTGTTTTCCCTTGTTGCAGTGTCACATGATTGCTTATCAGCAAAGTTCCCTTGGTTTATACTGCTGCTCATGGATCTTGCCAAGGAGCAAGTTTTTCACTCTGAAGAACACATCTGGGCATTCCTTATAAGGGTTTATCATAATTGCGAACATGCCTAAACCAGCAAGTGGGCTTGTTATACCAGTGATCGTTTTATATGTGCTGGAGATGGCAAAATGTATTCTCTATATTCAATGGAATCACACAGCTTTTCCATATCACAGAAGCTTTTCTTTTAACAAACCAGTGAGATATAGTTAACCACTATTATCAACGAGATACTATTTCATCCCTCTTGGGCCATTTTTGGGCTGTATCTAACTAGTGTGAATTTGCACTACACGTGCTTGCAAGCGTGCATTGCAATGCTCAAGAGGGAACAGGCACAACTGGATTGCAATGGTATGTTCTCATGTAAGCTGGGGGTAGGTATATATTGTGTAGTATACAGCAGGTACAGATATTCTCTGCCAGTGATGACTACTATGATACTTGTACACTCGTTAGGGCAGATGTGAGGAATCTGTACACTATTATAGAGTTGGAAAAAGGTAGAGAGGCTGTAAAATTCTTTTTAGAAAAAAGTTAGTATTCGGAAGATCTTAAAATGTTTATTTTAGAAGGCATTGCTTTTATTCTGCATAATAATTATTTTTATTTTAACAGTTATTATGTTCAGATTCTTGGTACAGCAATGGGGACCAGGTTTGCCCCCAGTGATGCAAATTTATTTATGGCATACTGGGAAACATTTATTTACTAGAGAAAACAAGGAAAGATTCCACACAGAACCTATTAGTTGTATTTTTACCAACCAAATTATAAATTCTTTATTATAATAAGTTATTGTAGAGTGTTGGTGGTGTCCCATAGCCCACATGCACAATCAGATACACAAAGAAAGAGAAAGAAAGAGCAACTAGCCCTTCTTTTTCTCTTTCTTTGTGTATCCAAACTTTATTTATTGAAAGCCATAGAGGATGGTGGCGTTTTATACATGATATCCATTTTATATGGTGCGCTGATTCAGAATCTTTAACCAATTTCTGTGAGTTTTTAAGTATTAATTATTTTAATATTACTTTTAACATTAGCACATCTGAAATAGTATTTTTAATTTAGTTATTTATATTAAAGAAGGCAACATTTGCATACACAGAAAATCCACCAACTCAAACGCATATATAAATATTAAGAATGAATATCATGACAGGTGGCTCCAAATTATACCATTAGGACAATTAAAAAGGTAAAAGAGGAATTGTACTGAGGAGGTAATTTTGGACGAACAGATAAAAGAAATGTGTAGTAGATTCCAAAGCAAAAGTTATACAACCGACCTTTTAGATAAAGTAAGTTCTAAAGTCAAAGAGATAGAGAAGACCTCCTGAATGAGAGAGAAAAATCTGAATCAATTCAGAATGAGAATAAATTTGAATGGGCATACATCACCCAATTTGGAGGCCATCATAAAAAATAAAAAAAAATATTAAGGATAATTGGAAATTACTAAAGGATGACCCCATTCTGAGTAGAGTAATACCCATGAAGCCCACTTTTATTTATAAGAAAGCAGCTTCTTTGAAGAATAAGTTGGTCAAAAGTGCATTAATTGAGAAAACTATTTCAAGTAACAGACCGCGAGGCATCCATAGATGCGGGGACTGCCTTATGTGCAGAACCACCGCTTCGAAGGATAATATGAGAAAAACTATTGCATTTAATATTAATGGCATAGAATATAAAATTAATGATTTAATTACTTGCAACTCCAGAAATGTTGTTTACCTATTACCGGGGCCGGCTCCAGGGGTCGGAGCACCCTGTGCCAGCCCCCTCCAGCGCCTCTATCTTTGCGTGTGGCCGAAAATGGGTGTGTGACCTAATTACCATAGGCCACGCCCCCTATGTGACGTTATTAGGAGGCGTGTCTGCCTTCAAATAACATCAGGCTGGGGGGAGCCCCACTAGCTGGGCTTCCCCCAGCCCTCTCCCATCACTGAATGGATGCCGTGCGCATGCACGCAGCATCCATTCAGAGTCTCCGGGGTCCGGCACCGCCACACAGCTGCGGCAGTGGGGGGTCCCCAACCTCCCGATTTAACCACTCGCGGGCCACTTTGGCTCATGGATGGAATAGCGGGACAGTAATGCCCCGCTGAAATTGGGATGTTGCGGTTTGTGCGCCCTCTATGGGTGGCGCCCCTGTGCGACCGCTCAGGTCGAACACCCCTAGAGCCGTCCCTGCCTATTAGAATGTATGTGTGGCTTGGTCTGTGTAGGAAAGACCTCTAGAAATCTAAAGAAAAGAATGTCTGAACACATACTGTATATAATATAAGAAGAGGCCTTTCAACACATTCTGTATTAGACCATTTTGCTAAACAGCATGATAATTGTGAGGATTAAACGATTTCTTGGTATCCAATGTGTTAAAAAAAATTGGAGAACGAGAGACTTAAGCTGGCCACACACTAGACCAACTTACATCCAACCATCCAACTAGTTGATTGGTTGGAATGAAAATCTGGTAACCTAAGGGAGTAACTGATGATCAGCAATTTGCTCCTAAATGCCAGAAAACAGATAAAATTGGTCGTCAGACAAGTTTGTTAAATGTTTGATCTAAACAATTTGTTCAAACGACAGTTTTTGTCCATTTTCCGGCATTTGGGAGCAACTTGCTGATTGTCATTTGCTTTCATACCTTACCAGATTTTCATTCCAACCAATCATCTAGTTGAATGGTTGGATGTAAGTTGGTCTAGTGTGTGGCCAGCTTTAGAGAAAAAGTTGGTGCAGAACGAGATGAAGTGGATATATACATTTGATACATTAACACTAACTGATCTAAACTTAGACTTTCAACTGAAATGGTTCTCAGATTAGTCTTATAAATGTTAGTGCATTTTGTATGTATTTCTCCATCATTCTGATATAATATGTATTATATATTAACTTTGGATAAATATATAATAATTTTTTTCTCTATTTCTCTCTGTTTGCACTTTATGGGTCGCATTTCAATAATGAGGATTGGAACTTATAGATTGGGGAGTACTCCTATCAAATTTGAGGGATGGATTTACCCGAATTCAAAGTGCGGTATAGCTTTGTGTATAGGAAGAAACCCACTGGATTCAGTATAATTATGCACCTGAAAGATACATGGGAACTATTTTATCTCCTGTATTTATATGCATTTTATATCTATTTATATCATTTTAAATGATGTATTTTTATTATATATTATATGAAAGATGGAATATATTGTATAAATATGATGCACCTGCACTTTGCTATTTTCATTTTATTGTGCACAACTTCTATATATAGACTGGAAGTGACTGATGGTGAACCGCAGATGTCGTTTCCAGAAGTTGACATGCAGTAAGACGCATGCGTCACTTCCGGTAATATGGCCGTGGTAAAAGCAAGTGAGCGTCTTTAATAAAACAAACTGTGACCGGAGGCAGTGTAGTGCCTATGTCACTCCCGCTTGTGATCTTAGGGAGATTTAGTGCTTTCTACACCGCTCCCGGATTTTGTTGTAATCGGAGGTGTCACTTCCGGTTCCGGTGGCCGGAATTATACGCATGGACCGAAAGCGTCACTTCCAGTCTAGGTGACTGCGAAAATTGATCTTGATTGATTTTGAATATTAATTCTGAGGACCCAATCAGATCACTTTTGGGAGTATAAATATCACCACAATCTGAACAGCATGTTATCCACCTCTGAAGAAGAATTGATCACAATTCGAAACGCGTTATGGACTACATGCTACAGGGGAACCTTTGACTACCAGCAAACCAGGACACTTTACATTCTCTGCGGTGGTGCCGAGCTTCATTGCCCGGGACCTCTTGGATTTTGATTTGTTTGCATCAAGCCCAATGCAGCCCCTTGTCTACTGGTGATAAGCTGTTTTCTGGTAACCCCAATATTTAGGTTAGCTTGATTTTATGGAATATATATATATATATATATATATATATATATATGTGTCTTAAATAAATGTTGTTCTCTCCTTCATCCTTGATTGGGATACATATATATTCTTTATCCATCTGAGGCATAAGCGCCATTCCTTTTCACCTACATAATTACATTTTCTTTACTAGTGATGACTAAGAGCAAACTAGGTGCATTTGATACACACACATCGCATGATAAATATGTGTTTATTCCCCTATGCACCCAGTGTCTGAGCAATGTACAGTATGCCTGATTCCCCCTCAGCTCAGCATCAGGTCCCCTCAGTGCATACCATGAGGAATGCAAAGTTATGTTCCAAAGCCATACATGAAACCATTAAGACAGCACCATTTACATTCTGTGCATAACAGCTAAGCTAGGGTCAAAAGAGCAGTGCACTCAAAGAAAACAGGAAAAGTAGAAATGAACATAGTGAGAGAAGTAGGACATGATATATAGTGCATCCGGAAAGTATTCGCAACGCTTCACTTTTTCCACATTTTATTATGTTCCAGCCTTATTCCAAAATGGAATAAATTCATTTTTGTCTTTAAAATTCTATACACAATACCCCATAATGATAATGTGTATAACGTTTTTTTGAGATTTTTGCTAATTTAATAAAAAAAGAAAAGCTAAGAAATCACATAATGTACATAAGTATTCACGGCCTTTGCTATGAAGTTCAAAATTGAGCTCATGTGCATCCTGTTTCCACAGATCATCCTTGAGATGTTCCTACAGCTTAATTGGAGTCTACCTGTGGTAAATTCAGTTGATTGGACATGATTTTGAAAGGCATACACCTGTCTATATAAGGTCCCACACTTGACAGTGCATGTCAGAGCACAAACCAAGCATGAAGTCCAAGGAATTGTCTGGAGACCTCCGAGACAGGATTGTCTCGAGGCACAAATTTGGGGAAGGGGACAGAAAAATATCTGCTACTTTTGAAGGTCCCAATGAGCACAGTGGCCTCCATCATCCGTAAATGGAAGAAGTTTGGAACCACCAGGACTTCCTAGAGTTGGCCAGCCGCCTTAACTGAGCAATCGGGGGAGAAGGGCCATAGTCAGGGATGTAACCAAGAACCCGATGGTCACTGTCAGAGCTACAGCATTCCTCTGTGGAGAGAGGAGAACCTTCCAGAAGGACAACCATCTTTGCAGCAATCCACCAATCAGGCCTGTATGGTAGAGTGGCCAGATGGAAGCCACTCCTTAGTAAAAAGCACATGGCAGCCTGCCTGGAGTTTGCCTAAATGCACCTAAAGGACTCTCAGACCATGAGAGACAAAGAATTAACTTTTTGGTGTGAATGCCAGGCGTTATGTTTGGAGGAAACCAGGCACCGCTCATCACCAGGCCAATACCATCCCTACAGTGAAGCATGGTGGTGGCAACATCATGCTGTGGGGATATTTTTGGCAGGAACTGGGAGACTAGTCAGGATAGAGGGAAAGTTGAATACAGCAATGTACATAGACATCCTGGATGAAAACCTGCCCCAGAGCGCTCTTGACCTCAGACTGGTTCATCTTTCAGCAGGACAACGAGATATCAATAGAGTGGCTTCAGAACAACTCTGTGAATGTCCCTGAGTGGCCCAGCTAGAGCCCAGGCTTGAATCCAATTGAACATCTCTGGAGAGACCTGAAAATGGCTGTGCACCGATGCTTCCCATCCAACCTGATGGTGTTCGAGAGGTGCTGCAAAGAGGAATGGGCGAAACAGCCCAAAGTTAGGTGTGCCAAGCTTGTGGCATCATATTCAAAAAGACTTGAGGCTGTAATTGCTCCCAAAGGTGCATCAACAAAGTATTGAGCAAAGGCTGTGAATACTTATGTACATGTGATTTCTTAGGTTTTCTTTTTGTTTATTAAATTTGCAAAAATCTAAAAAAAACTTTTTACACGTTGTCATTATGGGGTATTGTGTGTAGAATTTTGAGGACAAAAATGAATTTATTCTATTTTGGAATAAGACTGTAACATGACAAAATGTGGAAAAAGTGAAGCGTTGTGAATACTTTCTGGATGCACTGTAGGGGCATATTTACCATTATTAGCAATTATGTCCCAATAGATACAAATTCTTATTGAAGCTATCAGTAATAACAACAAACACATTGCAGGGACTATTGGAGCCCGTCTCTGTGATGTGGAAAAGGTGATAGCTTATACGATCACTTTATAGGTTTGGACCCAGGATTCTTACTGCGCAGGAGCAGTTCCTACAGTTAAAAAGAAGGGGGGAGGAGCAGGTGCACACTATAAGCACTAAGAATACTAATGATCAAAAAATCTATAATAGTATGCAATAATATGGTTTTAAATGTAAGGTTTCTTAGTACATGTTTGAACAAAGACGCCACGTCACGGCAAACTTTATATAGGTGGGTCCCAAACATCTCTAATACTGACACACTAATTAATTTATCTAGGACTTAGGCCCTCATTCAGAGCCACTCGCTAGCGGCAGTACGCTCGTTCCGAGCGATGTTCGCACATCTGCGCATGCGTACGGTTTTTAGTACGCATGCGCGAACCAGTCAGTGCGGCCGAAAATCGTTGGTACGCAATATAGCGAGGGCCTGCTATTTTGAGTGACAGAATGAGGCGTATGTGGGTGGTAACAGGGGAAGGTGCTTGAAAACGGGGAGTGGAGATCCGAATGCAGGCGTGCTTAAAGGTCAAAACGGGCGTTTTAAGGGAGTGCATAATTAATACAGCAGCGTCATTGACCACGTCACTTGTTTTTTTTTAACTCAGAACTGCTCGCAAAATAGCGGTTGAAAACACCAACCACAAGAATAGCGAGCAGTTCATACGCTGTACGATGTACTCGATTAATCTAATAAATAGCGGACATGACGTATGGTGCGTGCGGCCAGGGGGCGTTTTTATAAAATAAACGAGCGTATGTTTTGCTCGCTCGTTCAGACTTAGAGGTGGGAACAGACTGCAATTTGCGAACGGATCATTTGAAAAAACGAACGACCACAAATAGCGAACGGCTCTGAATCAGGCCCTTAGTATTCTTAGTGCTTATAGGGGGTCATTCAGACCCGCTCGTGAGCAGCAGTACGCTCGCAAGCGGGTCGATGTTCCCCCACTGCGCATGCGCACGATGGAGGGAGCTCCATTGTGCGTATGCGCGAGACCCGGCGAGCGACGGGCTCTCCATCGATCCGGGTCTCGCACCAAAGGGGGCGTGCTGTCGATGTTGATTGGCAGCACGCCCCCTTTGGTGGGCGTGCCGGGGGCGTGCCTGCCAGACGGAGGGGGTTCCCATGGGAACGCCTACCGTCTGAAGCCGGCCCCACTGACATCACTAGTGATGTCAGTGGGAGTGATTTTGGCTCTGATAGAGCCAAAATCACTCCAGGGCTTGCGGCAGCGAGACCCTACCGCAGGGTCTCCGTCGCAAGCCCGATGGTCGTGATGATCAAGACCATCGCGACCATCATCATGGACGCTCGCATATGCTGTGGGTGGTCACCGACAGCTATGCGAGTGTCCAAGAGGACGCTCCATTTTCAGGTAGGAGGGCACTGATTCAGAGCGAGCGCTCTGGTCAGAGCGTTCAGCTTTGAATCAGGCCCACAGTGTGTACCTGCTCCTTCCCCTTGTTCTTTGCTGCAGAACTACAGGTCTCAGCATGGTAGCACCTATTATCATGTTTAATATTAGGATGTGCAGCCCAGCCGCTCCCTGCGCAAGTCATCAGACTGCACCTGTGCAAGCAGCAATTCCCCCAAAACTCATTGGCAACAGTGGATAATGCAGTCAAATATGGTGTTAACTATCGGTGCCAAGCTACAGATACTTTAGCAGTGAGTGAAATGCTTAAGCACGTGGCACCAAGATAGACCCTGTAGCAGAGACTGGAGTTTACAAAAGGGAGACATGCTGCAGAGAGAACAATACAAAGAACATTCTTATGACCCCTACAATGCTTAGAGTTCTAGTGACCACTCTGATACAGAGGTCATTCTAGTGCCCCACTTAAAATACAGATCAATCTAGGGGCCCCTCAAATACAGAGATCATTCTAGGGGCCCCTCCAATACAGAGATCATTCTAGGGGTCCCTCCATGACAGAGATCACTCAAGGGGCCTCTCCAATACAGAGATCATTCTAGGGGCCACTCCAATACAGAGATCATTCTTGGGACCCTGTCCAATGCAGAAAACATTCTAGTGACCCTTGTAAAATAACAGAGAACATTATAGTATTTCCTGTGCAATACAAAAGGATTCATTAAATGAATAAGAAATATACTTTTATTGATTATCACACCAGGATTAATAATGTAATTATAGATAATGCTGGGAGTAGTAGTGCAGTCATTGTATATTTGGGATGTTGCAGTCAGAAGCTGTCACCCACAGGGGAAGAATAGATGGGGGAGAGAATGATTCCCGCTGGAGGAGTGGACAAACAGTAAGTCTGTGCCCTCCATCACTTACATTGCCACTCTGTGCCCTACATCACTTACATTGCCACTCTGTGCCCTCCATCACTTACATAGCCACTCTGCGCCCTCCATCCCTTACATTGCCACTCTGTGCCCTACATCACATACATTGCCACTCTATACCCTCCATCACTTACATTGCCACTCTGTGCCCTCCATCCCTTACATTGCCACTCTGTGCCCTCCATCCCTTACATTGCCACTCTGTGCCCTACATCACTTACATTGCTGCCTGTGCCCTCCATCACTTACATTGCCACTCTATACACTCCATCACTTACATTGCAAATCTGCACCCTCCATCACTTACATTGCCACACTGTACCCTCCATCACTTACATTGCCACTCTGTGACCTACATTACTTACATTGCCACTCTATACCCTCAATCACTTAAATTGCCACTCTGTACCCTCCATCACTTACATTGCCACTTGTACCCTCCATCCCTTACATTGCCACTCTGTACCCTCCATCACTTACATTGCCACTCTGTACACTCCATCCCTTACATTGCCACTTGTACCCTCCATCCCTTACATTGCCACTTGTACCCTCCATCCCTTACACTACCTCTCTGTACCCTCCATCACTTACATAGCCCCTCTGTGCCCTACATCACTTACATTGCCACTCTGTACCCTCCATCCCTTACATAGCCACTCTGTACCCTCCATCACTTACATTGCCACTCTGTGCCCTACATCACTTACATTGCTGGCTGTGCCCTCCATCCCTTACATTGCCACTCTGTGCCCTCCATCACTTACATTGCCACTCTGTACCTTCCATCACTTACATTGCCACTCTATACCCTCCATCACTTACATTGCCGCTCTGTACCCTCCGTCACTTACATTGCCACTCTGTGCCCTCCATCACTTACATTGCCACTCTGTACCCTCCATCGCTTACATTGCCACTCTGTGACCTAAATAACTTACATTACCACTCTGTACCCTCCATCACTTACATTGCCACTCTGTGCACTCCATCACTTACATTGCCACTCTGTACCCTCCATCACTTACATTGCCACTCTGTGCCCTCCATCACATACATTGCCACTTGTACCCTCCATCCCTTACATTGCCACTCTGTACCCTCCATCACTTACATTGCCACTCTGTACCCTCAATCACTTACATTGCCACTTGTAACCTCCATCCCTTACATTGCCACTCTGTACCTTCCATCACTTACATTGCCACTCTGTACCCTCCATCACTTACATTGCCACTCTTTGACCTACATCACTTACATTGCCACTGTATACCCTCAATCACTTACATTACCACTTGTACCCTCCATCCCTTACATTGCCACTCTGTACCCTCCATCACTTGCATTGCCACTCTGTGCCCTACATCACTTACATTGCCATTCTGTGCCCTACATCACTTACATTGCCACTCTACCCTGCATCACTTACATAGCCACTCTGTGCCCTCCATCCCTTACATTGCCACTCTGTGCCCTCCATCACTTGCATTGCCACTCTGTACCCTCCATCACTTGCATTGCCACTCTGTGCCCTACATCACTTACATTGCCACTCTATACCGTCCATCACTTACATTGCCACTCTGTACCCTCCATCCCTTACATTGCCACTCTGTACCCTCCATCACTTACATTGCCACTCTGTGCCCTCCATCCCTTACATTGCCACTCTGTGCCCTCCATCACTTACATTGCCACTCTATACCCTCCATCACTTACATTGCCACTCTATACCCTCCATCACTTACATTGCCACTCTGTACCCTCCATCCCTTACATTACCACTCTGTGCCCTCCATCTCTTACATTGCCACTCTATACCCTCCATCACTTACATTGCCACTTGTACCCTCCATCCCTTACATTGCCACTCTGTACCCTCCATCACTTACATTGCCACTCTGTACCCTCAATCACTTACATTGCCACTTGTAACCTCCATCCCTTACATTGCCACTCTGTACCTTCCATCACTTACATTGCCACTCTGTACCCTCCATCACTTACATTGCCACTCTGTGACCTACATCACTTACATTGCCACTCTATACCCTCAATCACTTACATTACCACTCTATACCCTCCATCACTTACATTGCCACTCTGTACCCTCCATCCCTTACATTACCACTCTGTGCCCTCCGTCCCTTACATTGCCACTCTGTGCCCTCCATCCCTTACATTGCCACTTGTACCCTCCATCCCTTACATTGCCACTCTATACCCTCCTTCACTTACATTGCCACTCTGTACCCTCCATCACTTACATTGCCACTCTGTGCCCTCCATCCCTTACATTACCACTCTGTGCCCTCCTTCTCTTACATTGCCACTCTGTGCCCTCCATCACTTACATTCCCACTCTGTGCCCTCCATTACTTACATTGCCACTCTGTGCCCTTCATCACTTACATTGCCACTCTATACCCTCCTTCACTTACATTGCCACTCTGTACCCTCCTTCACTTACATTGCCACTCTATGCCCTCCATCCCTTACATTACCACTCTGTGCCCTCCATCCCTTACATTGCCACTCTGTACCCTCCATCACTTACATTGCCACTCTGTACCCTCAATCACTTACATTGCCACTTGTAACCTCCATCCCTTACATTGCCACTCTGTACCTTCCATCACTTACATTGCCACTCTGTACCCTCCATCACTTACATTGCCACTCTGTGACCTACATCACTTACATTGCCACTCTATACCCTCAATCACTTACATTACCACTCTATACCCTCCATCACTTACATTGCCACTCTGTGCCCTCCGTCCCTTACATTGCCACTCTGTGCCCTCCGTCCCTTACATTGCCACTCTGTGCCCTCCATCCCTTACATTGCCACTCTGTGCCCTCCATCACTTACATTGCCACTCTATACCCTCCATCACTTACATTGCCACTCTGTACCCTCCATCACTTACATTGCCACTCTGTGCCCTCCATCCCTTACATTACCACTCTGTGCCCTCCTTCTCTTACATTGCCACTCTGTGCCCTCCATCACTTACATTCCCACTCTGTGCCCTCCATTACTTACATTGCCACTCTGTGCCCTTCATCACTTACATTGCCACTCTATACCCTCCTTCACTTACATTGCCACTCTGTACCCTCCTTCACTTACATTGCCACTCTATGCCCTCCATCCCTTACATTACCACTCTGTGCCCTCCATCTCTTACATTGCCACTCTGTGCCCTCCATTACTTACATTGCCACTCTGTGCCCTCCATCACTTACATTGCCACTCTATACCCTCCATCACTTACATTGCCACTCTGTACCCTCCATCACTTACAATGCCACTCTGTACCTTCCATCACTTACATTGCCACTCTGTTCCCGCCATCACTTACATTGCTGCCTGTGCCCTCCATCACTTACATTGCCACTCAGTTCCTGCCATCACTTACATTGCCACTTTGTACCCTCCATCACAAACATTGCCACTCTGTTCCTGCCATCACTTACATTGCCACTCTGTACCCTCCATCACTTACATTGCCACTCTGTACCCTCCATTACTTACAATGACACTCTGTACCTTCCATCACTTACATTGCCACTCTGTTCCCGCCATCACTTACATTGCTGCCTGTGCCCTCCATCACTTACATTGCCACTCCGTGAACTAAATCACTTACATTGCCACTCTGTACCCTCCATCACTTACATTACCACTCTGTGCCCTCCATCCCTTACATTGCCACTCTGTGCCCTCTATCACTTACATTGCCACTCTGTACCCTCCATCACTTACATTGCAACTCTGTACCCTCCTTCACTTACATTGCCACTCTATACCCTCCAACACTTACATTGCCACTCTATACCCTACATCACTTACATTGCCACTCTGTGCCCTCCATCTCTTACATTGCCACTCTGTTCCCGCCATCACTTACATTGCTGCCTGTGCACTCCATTGCCCACTTTACCAGTCATTGGCGCCAAGGGGTGTACATCCCTGTGCTGGGCACAGGGCACAGTGTAGATAATGTGCAATATTCATACAGAGTAGGAGAAGAACCTGTATTATAGAGTCTTCTGTACCTACTGTATTTAAATGTATTGATATAAAAATTTGAAAACGGATCAACCGCCTATGAGTGACTTAAATGATACACCTGTACCAGAAATAAGCTTAAATAAGCATATCTAAGGAATATACTAACTATTCTCTAATTTTCCTTACTCACCACGCACAGAACATCATGCATAAAACACCAGTTAGATTATTACCCACACTGCCCAGTCCAAGATACGCTACAACAGAGGGACTGGGCGCGATAAAGTCACATTATCTGTCCAGTGTGAGGTGGGCGCTGTGTGCACATAACAGTAGTGTATGTAACATGCTGGTGCAGAAGGTGGCAAGGATCTGGAGAGCGTCCTAGAACTTATTGGTCACGCTAACACTATACACTACTCCACTATCTGTAGTTAAATGTGTTAATTTGAAATAAAACTCAGCCTTTTACTGTAGTTTTAAAATGTACAGGAACACTTACTACTTATATACAGTATGAGGCCCAAACAAACAATATATATTGGACCACCTGTTCATACCTACAGGGACCTCAATCCTATCCCTCAAATTCATGTACTGTAAATATGTCAAATCAGAACTTACGGACGCGCAAAAGTAATACCCAAATCTGCGGCAGAGGAGAATAGGGGTCTCCCAACTTGACCCCTAAGGAGATATATGGTGAGTTATTTTATTTGTGATACTGTGATTTAAAAATATATTTCATTTATTTTTTATCTCTCATTTTCAATTCAGAAACAGTCATTGTTTTATTTTTATGCATTTCTGTGTCAATAATAGCGAGAACAGTTTTAGACCATTTAATCTGTCTCTCTATGACATTATGGTTATGTATCTAAATTATGAAAGTGCACTTTGTTACAAATAAATATAATTTTTTTTTTTAACATCAATTGTTATCGGACATTTCCTGTTTATATATAGCTCACTTTACTGGTGAGTAAAGGGATTGGTTCCACCACAAGTTTATCTGTGGACTATTTATTGGTCAATGCCAAACAGTCCTCATTTATATAACTCATCTAACTGGTGAGTAAGAGATGTGTTCTACCATATACACGTGTCACAGACACAATTTCCCACATGGTATATTATCTACTAAAGTGCTAGAATCTCGGAACCGGCATCTTGACGGTAAGTAGTAGGGTTGGGAGAGGCTCTGGGTTAGGCACTAGGGGGAGGGTTAGGCACTAGAGGGGAGGGTTAGGTACTAGGAGGAGGGTTAGGCACTAGGAGGAGGGTTAGGGTTAGGCACTAGAGTGGAGGGTTAGGGTTAGGCACTAGAGGGGAGGGTTAGGCACTAGGAGGAGGGTTAGGCACTAGAGGGGAGGGTTAGGGTTAGGCACTAGGAGGAGGGTTAGGGTTAGGTACTAGGAGGAGGGTTAGGGTTAGGCACTAGGGGGAGGTTTATGGTTAGGCACTAGGGGGAGGCTTAAGGTTAGGCACTAGGAGGAGGGTTAGGGTTAGGCACTAGAGGGGAAGGTTAGGGTTAGGCACTAGGAGGAGAGTTAGGGTTAGGCACTAGAGGGGAGGGTTAGGCACTAGGAGGAGGGTTAGGGTTAGGCACTAGAGGGGAGGGTTAGGGTTAGGCACTAGGGGGAGGGTTAGGGTTAGGCACTAGGGGGCGGGATAGGGTTAGGCACTAGAGGGGGAGACGGAGGGTTAGGCACTAAGTGGAGGGTTAGTTTTAGACACTAGTGGGGAGGTGAGGTTTAGGGTTTGGGGAGGGAGGGTTAAGGTTAGGAGTAGGCTTAGGATACTTACCTGACAGATGTTGGTATCCTAACCCTGATTCTGAGTGCCGAGGATCCCGAGCGCAGGCATCCCGTACCCCACCCATCATTTATCTAGTACCTTCTAGAAAATAATAGCTAGAATTTGGTTGCTATTGGTAACACCTCCAGTTCTGTAAACCTGGACTAATAAATAGAGCTTTACATTACCCTTCCACTCTAGAGAAACTCTGTTCTTATAATATGAATGTGTGCCTAGTTGTATTCATATGCCAATCTAGCCATATTTCAATAGCATACTTGACAGTTTCCCAGGCATGCAGGAGAGGGGAGGTCCAGTTGGGTGTAGTGCAGAGAACCACGTAATAGCGGCCCAGCTCCACGCTGAACAATGCCAAGAATATTAGCATTGCATTAAGGAAGGCCAGCCGATTCACTGCAAGCTGCAAAATCACACCTGCAGACCTCCCAGTTCACTGGGGAAGTGGTCAGGATCCGGGAGAGCTGTTAAAATTAAGGGAGACGCCAAAGCCATGTTATCGGCTTACTGGATCGCAGACCCACCACAAAAACAGTTGTGACATGCCTGTGTTTTTACTGCCACTCCCCAGTTACCACTCCCAAACGGTGCCTGACTGTCAATGACCCTGTCTGAAAATAGTCCCTGTGAGCAACAACGGTAATGACGCATGCGCCGTGCAATTCAGATGCATGTGCAGATTGACGATTATACCGCTTGACTGTGTAAACATCGGAATAGCGTACAATCTGGAATCAGACCCAATGTACAGTAGTTGGCAGATTTGTGCAGGCAGTCTAGAGATGGGTAACACTCACATCTACAAGGCCCCACTCTGGTCTTGTAGCGGGGTCCCATTTATATTTTCAGTTTCATCACAGTGGCCCGCTGCTTTTTCAGAGGAGTAGAGTGGAAGCCTCTAGAGCTGACAGTCTACACAGGCCACCTCACCAACTCACTGCAGGGTTCTGTCCCAGCAGTAGCCACTCTTCTGCCGAAGCTCCCATCCCAGATTGACTGTGTCAGCAATGTCTCACGCTGGGATGTCTAACCCCCTGTCATGTCATGCTGGCATCACTTATCAAGTCATTTTGACAACTTTATTTTTAAACAATGAGTCAACTCTTAACATTTACATAAAGGCTCTTGAATGTTCACAAGTCATTTAGCAATATCCACAATGAATATAGACATTTTGTTAAATCTGTTAAAACTGTTTCTCTATGACACAGGATTCATGACATTTCTGCAAACTACTAAATACACAATTAATAAGAATTGCAGGTGTGGTATACAATTTCAGTGCTACAGAAATAAACTGCATCTCCCAGTCCCATATGGGGTGGGGTGACTGGACAGTAGTGGGACATATCTGGCCATAGAGGTTGTCCCAGGGTACGAGGTGAGACAGTCATGTGATCCTCACAACCAAGCTCAGGAGCCATTTAAATTTCACCACTGTCCAGCCTCTAAGACCACATATCCCAAAATACTGCAATGTGGTCAGGGCTCTTTAATGCTGCGCTATACAGAAAGTATATACTATTAATAAGAGTGAATGAATGGTGGCTTTCTTGTGGCAATGACGATGAGCTGTGTTTACAGGTGTGATAATGTTATTTGAATTACTCCATCCCCATTTCCATCTCTGTAGGGGGCCAGGTGTGCAGGGGGGACATAAGCATGCATCTATCCTTGTCCTTACACTGCCTATTCCCTACCTTAGCTTGTGTTATTGTATGCTAGACTGTAAGTGTAGTCAGTGGCTATACTGCTGAGAAAACAATGATTGAATGAATGTTACTGTTTTACTATTATTTATATGAGACAGTAAGGACCTTGGTAAGCCTCCATGAGGAGACTAGGACCTTTCACTATCACTAATCTCATTTGCTGCATGTACCTAAATACCAATAATCTACAAACGGGGAAACATTAACATCTCCCACAGCGCACAGTGCAACACATTGTAACATATATCACAGGAGTAAAAACATTCTCTTAATTATTAGTAAACTACAATTTATTGTATTATTGCAGCCTGTGCCAGGGAAGGGATTCTCTAAAGGTGCCTACACACATGACGATTTTTTACACGATTTGCCCGATATCGACGAATCGTGATGACAAATCGTGCAAAATATGCCCAAACTGTGAATTTCTACTGACGATCACGATTCCAATGCGCGTCCTCACTCGTCGTACATCGCATCTTCAGATCTGCCGTGCTGTATGGCAGATTTGCCAATCTGGGACACAATGCACTGGCTGCACGATAGATCTTAAGTCAGATTGGACATTTTTTACTCCAAATCGTGCCGGGGAGCTGCCTGGGGAGAGTTCAGGGGAAATCGTGCCTCAGGTCGGATCGTGAGCACATCTATATGTGTGTAGGCACCATTACACATTCTCCCACACGTTGTTCATTTATTGGGATTGCCACTGTGTCAATAACTACTTATAATAACAGTTACAAGATTCTGAATAGAAAAACTGTTGCAATATTAATAATCATTCAATCATTTTCATGTATCTTAGAACTTAAGAAAAACAATTGGGAGATGAAACAACTAGATAAGGGATACTATTTAACTATCAGAGACACTTAGGGTTATATTTACTAAAGGTCGATGAAACTCGTCTTAGTAAATATACTCCCTACATACCCCCTAGAGCAGGGGTTCCCAACCCTGGTCCTCAAGGCACACTAACAGTCCAGGTTTTAAGGATAGCCATAGTTGAGCACAGGTGACTTAATTAGTACTTTAGTTATTTTGATTTAACCATCTATGCTTAAGCCTGGATATCATTAAAACCAGGAGTGATAGTGTGTCTTGAGGACCGAGGTTGGGAATCACTGCCCTAGGGGCTGTTTCAGAGTTGTATGGTATTGCACAGCTGCAGGGAATTGGCTTTGCAATACCCACTTCTCACATCATCATGGTCCTGGCCCCCGCTTCACAACGACGGTGCCATGATGACGTGATCGCGCTGTCATGCGCCCTCATCGCCCACTTTTGCCTCGCCCCCCACAGTTCCAACCTGACTGCCCCACATAGTCGTCAAGAATTGTTTACCCCTTCTAAATGTCAATCTCCTTTCCTGCTAATTTATTAATACAGTGCAAAGTGCTGTTCTGCATTATATTGCTGGAACATTGTACATCTATGGCAATGCCTGTTGCATGAAATATCACTGTCTGCACAATGCACATGCACACAACAGTCTTCCCACGGATGGCCATTGGCAAGCTTTACATCAGATGCAGCACTGTCTGTTTAGGTGGCACAGGGTGTACTGCTCACAAGATTGTGGCTCCTCATGGCATACATGTCACCAGAATGAGCTCTGCCTGCTACCTGGATATCAGAGTGTGTTCTGCATCATGTACCGTTACCAGTATAGTAGCCTGATATTACATCCAATGTACACATGGTTGCAGATCGGCTCTAGAGTGTTTTTGCGTTGTGTATGCTCTGGAACTGAATATATGGACATAAGTGAGCTGTGGCGGGGTGTGCTTATATCATACATGCCTACCCTCCTAGAATTCGCGGGAGGCTCCCGATTTCTCGGGTAACCCCCAGAAGGGTAGGCACTTCTCCTGCATTCTGCCCCCTTCCTAGTGAAGTAAGCAGAATGGGGAGTCTATTCCCGGCGATCAGTGGGTCTGGGCATTGGAGGCGGGGCCTAATGACGCGATTCTATGCGAAACAGGTAAATCTAGCCCCACCCCCTAATTAAAATATGCTTTATCAGGTCGAATTCCCGTGAGGGGTGGGGCTTAATGCCGCTGTTTTGGTCAGCCCTGCCCCCAACCCCACCCACCTGCTTCTCCTCCCCAGGATTCCCCCAGGGAGGAGAAATACGAAGCTGGCCAGTATGGCTTATATAGGTGGCTCAATGCGGGCGTGTTAATGCAACAGCGGCCTATGCATAGATGTCCAGGCTTGCAGACGAAGTAGTTATGTCACAATACCGACGTCGGAATCCCGACATGGGATTTAAGATAGGCGTTGAAACACCGACGCCTATCTTAATCCCGACGCTGGAATGCCGAATGATGCCAGCACGAATGAGATAAGTCCAGGGCGCCCTTAGCGTCAGCCGTGGGGGGAATGGGGGGAGGGTTAGGTTTAGGAAGCGTAGCGGGGTTAGGGTTAGGTTTTGGGGGGTGGTTAGTGTTAGTAACCCCTAGGTGGGAGGGTTAGGGATAGGCACCACTGGGAGGGGGTTAGGGTTAGGCACGAAGGGGGAGACACTAGCGGGGAGGGTTAGGGTGCGGGGTGGGGAGGGTTAGGCTACAAAAAGGGAGGGTTAGGGTTAGGGGGGAAGGGGGGAGGGTAAATATACTTACCCGACACCTGTTGGGAAACTGACAGGAGGCATCCTGACAGTCGGCATCACGTACTCATTCTGTTTGCAGGCATATAATGGAGTAGGCTGGTGCAAGTTCTACCTGATGGCATCAAACTAAGAGTATGGATAAGGATCGGGGGCGCAAAGATGCATCCAACTCTGCTTATGGGCGAATGTATAGATTTAGTTCCGTGCCTGCAATGCGCCAGTGATTATGGATGATGTATTTAATGCAGAATAAGGCCCATTGTCTTTACATGGCACGCTGGGCTTCAGAATTATTCACAGGGGAGTATATTTACTAAAGTGCAGGTTTTTAAAAGTGGAGATGTTGCTCATAGCAACCAATCAGATTCTACTTATCATTTATCTTCTAGAAGATAATAGCTAGAATCTGATTGGTTGCTATGGGCAACATCTCCATTCCTAAAAACCCTACACTATAGTAAATAAACCCCAATGGTCACTGTTCTACAGTTTGTCAGAAGCCACTTGACCTACAGCTATTGTGTTCTTTGGACAGTGGGAGGAAAACTACAGAAGCCAGTGAGAACATACAAACGCCACACATAATGATTCCCATGGCAGTAGTGCTGTCACTCAGCAATTATTTATTTTTAATATTGGGCTACTTCTATTCTAAAGAACAGGTGTATCCAAAATGCGGCCCTCCATCTGCTGTGGAGCTACACATCCCAGCATGATCTGCCATAGTTTTGCAATTAGAGCATGCTAAATCTTTTGTCAGGACATGCTGGGATGTGTAGTTCCACATCAGCTGGAGGGCCGTATGTTGAATGCTCCTGCTATAGAACAATCCCAATTGCTTCCTTCTCATATATACACAGGCTAAGTTTTAAGGCAATTTGCAGGGCTGACTTTGCAGCCTTTTTATATATAATGTAATAGTGCTGTAGCTACTAAACTATTCTGAATACAGTCAGATCATTCATTTTACATTTTAAATTAGAAATTCACTCTTCTATATTTAATAGTCATGTTCATAACGAATTTCTAAATTCCCTCCTGGTTTCCACTTTCTTGGATTTAAAATAAAGGAGGCTCCTCTGTTAAACTGGCTACGCTGGATATCCCAGTCACTCCAGCCCAAGGATCCTGCAGTTATAAGATGCCAGAGGGGTAGACTTTCTCCAGTCAGAGAGCTAGTACTAAAACAAAAAGTTCCTTAAAAGGCGGTCAAAGTACTTTAGCCTTATGGCATAACTTTTCTACATAAAGCTTACCCACGCCCCGCAGACAGCCAAGGAGCAGAACTTTTTAAATGACAGTATTAACAATCCCTTAGTCAGATTGGTCCTCAGAGCTTCATAGCCGAGGCCAAGAAGTCTGCTCCGGAAGACGCAGACCCTGGTACTCCCAGAAAACGGAGGCGGACACCGCTCTCACCCTGCCCCTGAATGGACCCAGCCTGTCACTCAGGCTGCTGCTCAGTGGGCACGGCATGTAACGATGCAGGACCCGCATGTGCAGGCGCCCCACCATCGGATATGTATTTAAACCATCAGGTCTGTGTTCATCACTGAACGAGGCCCATTGTCACTTATGTAAATGTGGTGAGTTTGCTTCTCTGCTTGCGTATTATAGCAATAAATATTTGCAGGAATCATTAGCAGCATGAGTTAAGAAAATTATATAAACATTCAGTCATGATTACTCTCAAAAGCATGAGTACCCATGTTGTCCACAATAATGCCCTAAATCTCAGGCACAAATTGCATGGACTAAAAATCCACAATTGAAGCCATATACAAAATGGCTACTGTCTTACCTACCATTTGGCAACATTAGCGCGTGTATTGGGCTATACCAGACACATGTTGCAGATCCTTATAGTACGTCACACGTACCCATGTTTTAATTATGTTTAACAACTCATTCATTATTATGCATCAATTAAACTTGAAAACACATAAGACAAATCTCTCTGTAACGGAGAAGGCCATTGATAGGGTCTCCTGCATGTTATTGCCCTAACACTAGGACAATATGGGATAAGTGGGACATTTTTGTCAGTGCATTATATCACAATTCTACTACCTCTGTCCTCACCAATGATGTCACATCAATCCCCTTCGCTTTGGCTAATGGTACCAGACAAGGATGTCCTCTCTTCCCATTGTTATTCACCTTAGTCATCGAGCCCCTGGCCAGCAGAAATAGGCTCAAAACTGACATTTCAGGTGTAGCCACAAGCAAATCTCAGTACAAAATTACTTTATATGCTGATAATGTTTGGATAACTTTCACCAAGCCGCTTTCATCACTTCCTAATCTTTTTATGAAACTGTCTGACTTCGGTGCACTGCATTGATCAGGCTATAAGGTCAATACTAGCAATTCCGAAGCCTTACCATTCAACCTACCTAATCATTAAAATAAATTAAGTTAAATTATAAAGTCCAGTGGAAGTCGACCTCAATTATTTATTATTATTCATATGACCTACTATATAAGGCAAAAATCCCCTTCTTTAATTAATAAGATAGACTGGGACCTCCTTCACTGGTAGAAACATTATATTTCTTGGAACGGTAGGATTAACACTATCAAGTTGAATGTCTTACCTAAATTGTTGTAACTGTTCAGATTATGCCGGTAGCTGTATCATCTCGGACACTTGACCTGCAATAAATTTATTTGGAACTAAAAAAATCTCTATCTGAACAGAGGTCGGCTGGCTAGGGCCTTGATCTCTGGAGGATTGGGGCTTCCTTTATTTTCTTAGATATTACCAGTCTACACGTCTGAGTCAGCTTCTATACTGACACGTCCAACCAAATGTCAAACGTTGGGTAGACCTAGAGAGCAAATTGATTTGTGTAAATTAATTTGCATTTCTACCCTGGATTTAGGAGAAGTATAGGTCACTTTCTGCTCTGGCTGTGCTGGCCGTGAACCTGATGCTTAACATCTGGGATTCTGTTAATAAAGCTCTCCACCTGTAAAATCACCCTTCCTCACTTTCTCTGATTTTGCATCATCCTCTTTTTCCACCAGGCCAGGATAATCACATAGCATCTGAGTGGAAGGCTGCAGGAACTATGCAATTCCACCATATCTTTGTAAACTTTTCTCCACAAACTTTTAGAGAGCTTCAGGAAAAAGTCATATTTCCATCAAAAAATTCTACCAATTTCTTAAATCCATCATTTTGTTCGAACCTCTCTAACCCCAACACTGTTGATACAACTCACCTAAATTGTGCAAATATGCACATATCACCCCTGTGGTAGAAACACTATATCTGTTCTATTCCATATCATTCTTGCACCAAAGCCAGTTAACCAAGACTACTATATATCGGCACGGGACATAGGGACAACCGTGGAAGCATAGGCTTAGGAAAAGATATTCACCAGAATCTCTAAGTGCTCAATTAGCATTGCCATGAAGGAAAATTCCTTCAAAATCCTTACAAGATGGTATTTGGTCCCCGAATGCCTCCATACCATTTAGCCTGCTGCATCTAACCTATTTTGGAGAGAACGTGGCCACATAGGCAGTTTGAAACATATCTGGTGGTCATGTCTTAATATTGTTCCATTCTGGAATGCTGTGATATCTTTGATTAAGAGCATCATTACCCCATCTGTCACCAAAATGCTCCTTTGTGCCCCCACCACCAATGCTTACAAATCACTTGATAAACTTATACTACATACTGTATATATCGTGCGCAGCATAATACCACATTGCTTGCAATTGGAAAATTCGCATCTCACCTACCATACGAGAAGTCATAACCTGCCTATGGGTCATTTCTATAATGGAGTATATCACCTGCCTCTGTATTAACAAAATCAACAACTTTTACAAATTTTGGGAACCATGGTTTTTACATCACAATGCTCCACTGCCAGGTTCTTCCTGAGATACATGATGCTATGTAATGTCTGCCCCCTCCCCAATTCACTCTCCCCTCTCAACTCTTCTATCACCTTTCTCTTCCCTCTGCCCACCTTCGTCATCTCCTCATTACAATTGTGTTCTATATAATCAACACACATAACCTCCCCACCCTATCCACCTATTCTTGTAGCAATATGTGTTTTTGTTACCATTGCCTCTTTACTGTACAATAATTCTTGTTTTACAATTTACTGTTTCTCTTTAACAAGTTTTTTCTGCATATATTGAATAAATAAAGAGATTTAAAAAATAAAAACATTTGCTGCCTTGAACTCAATCACAATATAGCAACAGAGAAATCACCAATCAGCGTCATTCGCAAACAGACAACCTCAAGTGGTTTGATGCTGCTCTAATAAGAAAAGTGAAGTGTTAAGAGCAGCCGCTGGCCGCATATAAAGCATAAAAATAAAAAAGTGAAAAACATATGCCTTGGGGTGGTTTGGCTGGGCTAGTTTGGGGGTGTCCTGCACTCTGGATTTGAGCCTTAGTATGTTAGGGACCTGCCCGACAAGAGGTTACCCGGATATGGTGGGCAGGCCCATAACCTTGGCCAAGATTATGCCAAAAACCTCTATTGTATTTACTGTACAATGTATTTATTTATATATAATCAGTTAATTTGGAGTTGTGCACCTGTATTTCTTCTTTGTGTATATATCAATGGTCTCCACAGGTAGCACCTCCAATTATATATATATATATATGTCCAGAATGTGCAGTCTGAGATCCATTTTTCTTTGTAAACTAATTAGTGCATTGATTTGCACACCTGGGAAGCCTGAGCCACTTCCCACTCAGAGTAGCACTTCTACTACATTGGTTACAGCATGGAGTCTGGCAATGTAATATGCACACCAGTCAGAGGCACAATAATAGGTAAGTCCTGCTAATATTTAGACTGTGTAGTGCAGCATTGGTTCATTTTTGGGGTGTGGGTCCCCCTAGATTGCTTTGCTGATCTGCTTCAGGGCACCGCAGTATAACACATTTTCCTTTAACACATTTTAATACCTCACTGTCTGTTTCTTTTATATATATGTATTTCACTTTTTTATTTTTATTCTTTATATGCAGCCATCGGCTGCTCTTAACACTTCACTTTTCTTATTAGAGCGGTGCCTTGGGGTGGTTTGGCTGGGCTAGTTTGGGGGTGTCCTGCGCTCTGGATTTGAGCCTTAGTATGTTAGGGACCTGCCCGACAAGAGGTTACCTGGATATGGTGGGCAGGCCCATAACCTTGGCCAAGATTATGCCAAAAACCTCTGTTGTATTTACTGCAAAATGTATTTATTTATATATAATCAGTTAATTTGGATTTGTGCACCTGTATTTCTTCTTTGAATACAACTGTACATGCTTATAATCCAACCTTTCTGTTTTCAGTGCTAGGTGATTGCTCTGTGCATTCAAATATAGTGATGCCAGAACTGGGTGTTTAATAGTGATTATGAGAAATGATTTGGCGGGATTTTAATAATACTTAGACAGAATAGGTGATTTTGTTATGTTTAGTCCTTTCACATCTGCATGTCACATATGTTCTTGTAGATGCAGTCGTGATGGCATTGTTTTGTTTGGTTACTTTCCACTCAACACGTTAAATAAGTTTTACATTATGTTTTCTGAAAGTGGCAATTTGTAAACTATATAAATCATTTCCAGAAAATCAGCATCTCTTAAAACAATTCCCTCAGGGGCCAAAAACCTGTCAAATTGTGAGTAATTATATGGTAATAATCTATGTTGTATTTCTTGTCTCTCAGTAGGTGCAGCTTCAGCTTTGTACATAACATCTATATAAAACCAAAGGTATTCTGGCAATTTCTAAACAAGATTAATGGAAAATAATGCACACACTAATTTATTTTTACAATGCAGATTTTTGTACTTTTGTCTTTCTTTGTACAGTTCCACACAATATATTTCAGTAATACAATCAAGTGCTATTGATTATATTTTTCTAAAATAAAAAAAATTAAAAGATAACAGATATATATATATATATATAGTACAAGAATGATTTTTTTGGGAGTGCCTATTTTTTCAATTTAATATAATCCACTTTTCAATTAATTTATTGTTTTTATTTCCTGTTATAGTTAATAAGAATTTGAGACTTCTTCAACTTGTATATCTTTTCTACATATAATAAATACTTTCCTGAGTACACACAATAATATTTTCATACACCATATACAATTTTAAAAACAGTTTAATTGTCAATAAAACAACGTAAAAGTTTTACCCACATAATATACAATTCATAATTCACCATTTCATAACAGAAGTTTTTAACTTAGCAAAGGTTTCTCTTAAGTTGTTGCCTTCACATAGGCTAGCTTGTCATCAACCAATCAAGTTCCTTTTGAACAACAGTATCACACCGTATATATATATACATATATATATATAATATATATTTCTTAAAGGGTGAGAATCAAGCTCTCTATAGTGTATTCATTTCAGTGATTTACCAACGAGGTAAGTGTTATGCGTACTGCAATTAAGAGGGTTTACAAGCACATCAAAATAAGTCTTTCCGGAACCAACAGGATCTTACCTCACAGTCTCGTTTTTATTGGGAGATGCACTCCCATAGTTTAATAGTTTACTAGGAGTTTTATTTGGAAATTCCACATACACAAAAATAAATAAATAAAATAATCTTACATTCAGTTGAGAAAATGGAGAGAGTTCCAAGAACAACGCAGTAGCCTCAACGCGTTTCATCACCCATGCCCAATATAATAGGCTGGACTTCATCAATGAAGTGAGAGATGTGAACACATGCATTTGACAAAATATAATATTGGTTTTTTTTTCCAATTTTTTTTAAACAAATGACCACAAAACTGCGGCTCACTGCGCAGATATTAACACGGTGGCACAGCACCTACTGACCGTTATTACTGTTAAACATAGTACTACTGCCTGGCCTGTCTGAAGAAATGTAAGTTGTTTTTATACAATTTCCAAACAAGAGAGCCCTGCCTGCCTAGTTACAGCCTATCTGTCAGATCTTCAATGCCGGGAAGATGACATTTTGCCCCGACGGAGATAACCGATTTGAGACTCGGATCCCGTCTGATACTTGAAGTTCGGGTGGGTCCGGTTTCGCTCATCTCTAATAACAGCCGGGAACAATGAGACTTTGGACATTTTTTGATTTTAAAAGTGTTTTAAAAGCATATTAGAATTGAAATTTGGTTAGCGCCTTGTGGATAATATTTTATATATATATATATATATATATATATATATATAGGGCAAGAAGCGACCGGCACTCCTGGAAGGATAATATCACAGCTGGCCCGGGTTCCCCTCCAGAGATAAACTCATATCTAAATGTAGGTAATGGACGGAACTCCGGGGCTGGTATAACAAAATCACAGAACACTGTCTAACACGGTCAACGTTTCAGAGCACTTATGCTCTTTTATCAAGACACAAACACACAAAAAAAATTACCTCAGCCCACAAAAAAAAAACAGGGGGTGGTGCGACTCGGACGCTTTAAAATGAACAGATACCCAAATAGACGGACAGATAGCTCAATTGCCATATCGTAGTCCATAGGTTACATCCATAGCAACCAGCTATGTTGCTATGTCAGCTTCAGTCATTTATCTAGCGCAGTCTATAAAAGGACAGTTAGAAGCTGATTGGTTGCTATGGGCAACTTCTCCATTTTATTTCTCTCAATACTTTGATAGACCTCCTCCTCCCCCCGCAATGTATTTTTGTGGAGGTAATTGTAGTTACAATGACACACCTCCGAACATCAGTGGTTGGGATCTCAGGAGAAGGTTCATGGCCATATCGGTATCTAAGTCACTGAAGGGGCATGGTTGCATCCCCAAGGGCGTGCCTAGCACTGAAAAGAGCTAGTCTGCCCCTTGTCTATTGCCTGCTTGCTAGACTGCTGAGTCATCAAATAGGGACTATCCTGCTGAAATAATTGGTTTCCTTGGCTAGTATGCTACCATATGTGACTTATATGTGTGTGGGTATTTACATATATATATATGTATATATATACATATATATATATATACTATATATATATATATATATATATATATATATAAATATTTATATATAAATATATGTATAGAGAATAGCGTCATAGGCGGCACTCTCAGGACTTGTAGTTAAGATATTATCACCAACAGGTCATCTATAAATGTTTATTCCAACGTTTCAATGTCCCATTGGAGATTTTTCTCAGGGACCATAACATGCAATAAGAAAAAACAACCATTAAGTACTCACCTGTGTGCCACACACCGATACACCAACGCCGGGGGGAAGAGATGACATCACAAACTTGCGATTCCGCGTCAGCGGCACTTCCTCCACCAGCCGTGTCCCATAACCATAGTGACTAGCCCTACACCAACATAAATTATCTAGGTTACAAACCACAGTTCATATAAAAAAATATTAAAAGCATATTGTTTACAAAAAGACACTTGAATACATCTACTAAGGTCTCAATCAACTGTATACTTGAACCACTAACATGCTGGACATCCTAAAGGACTATAGAGATCTACTATATAATTGATGTTATAGATCAAAATAATCTAACCATAACATATTGCTCACTATAGTCTATGCAAAAGTGTGAGAACCTCTCACATCCACGGAGTTACAAAAAACATGATAATCCTAAAATTTCATTTAAACTAAAGGGAAGTAAGCAATTCATCTGATGTATCCACTTCACTTCTAACTGTAGGAGGGCTTTTTCTCTATTGCCTCCTCTAATTGATACAGGGACCTGGTCTATAATTTTATAGCTCAACATAGCTAAAGAGTATTTTTTATCCCTAAAGTGTCGAGCTATCGGCTGATCGCAATCTCGTCCATTTAAGGCCAATCTAATGGCCGATCGATGTTGTGCCATCCTTTCACGGAACTGGCACGATGTCTTGCCAATATAAATCAAGCTGCATGGACAACTTATAGCGTACACTACAAAAGTAAGAATATGCTTTATGGGGATCTTACGGCCTGAGTGTAGGTGGGATATATAAGCCCCTGGTTCCATATATCTACAAGTTGTACACCCCAAACATCTATAGCAACCTGTTTTTTTTACTTAAAAAGCTGCCCGAGGGGCGTCATAGAATTATAGCCAGTGATGTCATTACGAACAAGCCTATCTTTTAAATTACGACCTCTCCGATTTCCAAACATTACTTTAGAATCTTTCAACATTTTAAGTTGATGATCAGAGGTAATAATAGGCCAATGGTTTTTCACTGAAGCCTTGATGGTATTGCTTTCTGTGGTGGAATTATTGACAAAAATAATTTTTTTCGGTTACATTTTGATTTCCCTGAATGCTGCAAACTGGCCTCCCGAGATGTTTTTCATGTTTTTAACATTGCTGCCTCTAGATCTTTCCTGGGATATCCCCTTTGCTGGAACTTGTTACACATCACCTCCATCTGTCTCTTGGCCTCCGACTCATCACTCACAATTCTTCTAATTCTCAAAAACTGTGAGAAGGTTAAACCCTTCTTTAGGGCCACAGGATGAAAGCTGGACGCATGTAGCAGTGTGTTTCTATCCGTCGGTTTAGAAAAAAGGTAGGTTGACAGAGATCTACCATCCCAACTAATTTCCACATCGAGATAATGCACCCTATTAGGATCTGTTTGAAATGTAAACTTAATGGATTGGTGCAATATATTAATTTCCTCCATCATTTGAATAAATTGTTCCTTAGTTCCAGACCACAAAAGTATGATGTCGTCTATGTACTGTTGGTAGAATTGGAGGTATTGCATAAAAGACGAATTAGCAAAGAACCCAATTTTTCCATTTTGAACATGCAGATATTTGCTAGTGATGGGGAAACGTTCGAGCCCATAGCGCAACCCACCAGGTGTATGGAAAATTTTCCATCAAAGTAAAAATAGTTTCGGGTGAGTATCAATTTCAATAATTAAATAAAAAATGATACGCTGGGTCCTGAATACTCTCCACAATTTTCAATAAATTCTGACAATAAACCCTTCTTGATGGGGTATACACGTGTATAGATTAAACACGTCAACTGTGCATAATAGTAGTGAGGGAGATAAATCGTTTAATTTTTGTAACTGTAACAGTAAAGTAGTCGTATCTTTCAAAAAGAGTGTTTCCTTTTGCAAGAGTGGCTGGAGAAAGAAATCAAGATACTACGACACAGTATGAAACAGTGAATTACGAGCTGCAATTATTGGTCTTCCAGGGAGGGGGGGGGGGAAATCACACTTTGTGGATTTTGGGCAAGGTATAGATGAGAGGTACCACAGGTTGTTCTTGTATTAGATCTTTCTTGGTGGTTTCTGTGAGAGTGCCATCTTGAACTGCCAAAGCTAGTATGTCCTCCAATTCCTCTTTAAATGTCAGAGTCTGATCTGTATCTAAAAGTTTATATGTATTACAGTCATTTAGTTGGCTTTAAAATTCTGAGACATAACAGGTAGTGTCTTGAATTACTATCACACCACCTTTGTCTATGGGGTGGATAGTAATAGATTTTGTCTTCGCTCAATGATTTCAGTGCAGAATGTTGGGTACTAGAGAGATTTGCAAACTTTTTCTTAGGTTTAGAAGTGCTGGTCATCACCTCCTGGTCTACCAATCTAGAGAAGCATTGAATAGATGGATAAATTAGATTTAATTTTAAAAGGTGTCTTAGTCACCTCTCTGGTGTTAGAAATAGTCCCAAAGAATTATTTCAATTTCAAGCTGTGTTTAAACCGCCAAGCATCTATTTTCCAATCTAATGAATCAAAATTGTTTAAAGGTATAAAGGAAAGACCATTATTTAAAAGTTCTGTTTCTGCTGTAGTCAATATTCTAGAGGATAAATTAACCACAAGGTCCTCTTTCGGTATGTTCTTTTGCCTCTTATTCTGGCCTCCCCGTCTCATATACCTCCTCTTTCTAATCCACGACCTGCACGGGTGGTTACCCCTAAAGGGGGTTTTTGAGTCGAAGTTGAAGGTGCATTATCCTGATCACTACAGGAATTATTGGGTTCACTGGATCTCTCGGTATCATATGACCTATTCCTGCTACAGCTTCTATTAGGTTGCTTTTTGTATCTCGTGGGGGCCTTCCCCATTATCAAGGTATATACACTTTGTTCATCATAGTCCTTATTGACTTTTGTTAGTTTCTCTTTCTTAAATTTAATAAGATCTTGTTTATAGGTTTCAACCTGGTTGCTGAGTTTCTCCATCCACTTCACTGATTTATCTTGTGCAAACTTAGCAATGTGTGCAATTTCAATTCTAGTGATCTTCTCCTTTCACACTCTTAAACTCTACAACTGATTGAGACCTTAGTAGATGTATTCAAGTGTTTTTTTTGTAAACAGCATGCTTTTAATATTTTTTTATATTAACTGTGTTTTGTAACCTAGATAATTTATGGTGGTGTAGGGCTAGTCACTATGGTTACGGGACATGGCTGGTGGAGGAAGTGCCGCTGACGTGGCGTCACAAGTTATTTACGTCATCTCTTCGCCCCGGCGTCGGTGTTCCGCTGTGTGGCACACGGGTGAGTACTTAATGGTTGTTTTTTCTTATTGTATGTTATGGTCCCTGAGGAAAATTTCCAATTGGAGATTGAAACGTTGGAATAAACATTTATAGATGACCTGTTGGTGATAATATCTTAACTACAAGTCCTGAAAGTGCCGCCTATGACGCTTTTCTTGATATTACGGTGAGAGCTGCTTGCACCAGGGGAGGGCACCCAGGCAAGTAACATTTTTAGTGGATGTGGAGTGCTAGTCATTGGAGAAAATTAACTATATGTATATATTTATATATATATATATATATGATACAGTCTTTTATTTGACTTTAATTTATTCTGAGAGGGACCAACCTGTTAATAATTTTAAATTGTATTGTTTTACTTTTATACATCAGCTTCATGTCTTTTGTATGCTGAATACGGTAGAAGTCACATTATTGAGGCATTTTTTTTTGATGTTCTAAACTTAGCCCAGTCGACAAAATGTCCACCTTCACTGTAAATAAATCTCTGCAATGGTAAAAATGGGAGGGCAATTATGTACAAGAGTAAATTGGAATTGAATTAAATTTGCTTTTTACATCTATATGTTTGCTGACAAATTGCCTTCAGCTTTCAAGGTCTCTGCCCTTTTTTTTTTTCATGGTGTTTACTTTCACGTTCCATTCTATTATCCAGAGCAGCATGAAATGTTCCTCGCTTTGTTCATGTAATCATAGCATTTATACAGCTGGGGTGAGTTCAGGGTAGCTAGCAAATAAAACACTGTACATCAAGGAACAGCGGTGATTCTATGTGTTTTAGGTGTGGGTCCTCCCCTACTTTTATTCATTTTTTTCTATAACCTTTGAGTTGCGTTTGAGGAATTTGTTTAATAGAAAGAACACTTAGTATGGTTGCCAAAACAGTCTGCAGACAACTTCTGCTGTTAATTTATTTTATGGCTGCGAAAATGCCCTCCCATTCTTTATCTAGTATTTCCCACACCACTCACAGATACTCTATATATTTAAAATTTTCAGACGGGTTGGTCCACACACCCTAACTTTCAAACACATCTAAAGGTTCTACACTTTAAGCATTAAGGTGGTGATTCAGCTTAGGAAGGAATTGCAATGCTGCACGCAGACTATAGATATATGATATATGCACGCAGGCAGCTTTGCAATTCCCTCCTTGCTAATATGCAAATGCAGCAGGAGGTGTATGACACCCCCTGTATGACACCCCCTGTATGACACCCCCTGCTGAATTTGCAATCCCAGCACTGTGACAGTCACAGGCTGGGATCACCATCCCAACCATCAGTCGCAATGGTGGATGGCACCGGGCCGCGGGACAGCTGAGTAAGCCTCTGGCAGTTTCCTGGCTGGTTTGCGAGGCCAGGAAACTACATTTGTGGATGCAGCCCCTGGCCTTGCCACTTCTGTTAAACGGGGCTGACATGCCCCCGTTTCCGGGAACGCCGGCTGTCCCCGCCCTTGCACCGCCCATTAAATGCCCCTGACTGTCAATCAGTCAGAGGCATAGAAGGGGCTGCATGCAACCACACAGGACCCATTCTGCACATTCTCAGAACAGGTCCTGCGAGCGCACAGATTTCCGATAATCGGGAATCTGCGTTCAGCACTGCACATACGTCCCTGGACTCAGCCCCTAAGTCCATATTTATACATGATTAAAGACAAAATTATGTTATACTGTAGTTAGAGATGTGCGTGGAACCCCTGTGTTTTGGTTTTGGTTCTAATCTGTCATGTTTGGTTTTGATTTTGCCAAAACCACCTTCAAGTATTTTGGTTTTGGATCTGATTTTTTTTTTTTAAATAATAAAAACAGATAAAATCATGTAACTTGGTCTTGTTTTTGTTGCTATAGTATTATTACCTTTGATAACATTAACTTCCAGTCATTTCCAGTCAATTTCGACCACCTCACAGCTCACAATATTGTTTTTACCCATATTGGCCAAAGGCTGCAGCGAGCTGACTGGTTAAACTAAGTCACAGAGCAGCCGCACAAACACACGGCAGTTTAAAAAAAAAAGGGAGCACATCTAGGAAACATAGTGGCACTGCAGTGGCAGACAGGATGGCAGTTTAATATACCCTATACCAGTGGTCTCCAACCCGTAGCTCGCGGACGTAATTTGGGTAGTTCTCCTAGCTGCATTACTGCTGAGTCAACTAGGAGGAAGTGACCTCTGACAAAGCCATGGGTGGAGCCAGAGCCGTAACTAGGGTAGTGCAACCTATGCCACCGCACAGGGCACAGCAGGGCAGAAGGGCGCTGTTCAAGCCTTTCAATTTTCTCTTTATAATCATTCTCACTTGTAGCTTCCTCTTATTTCATCCACAGCATTTCCTGGCCTCCCCATCTTTTCCCTGGCCCTTCCCCATGAGGCCATGCCCTTTTTTGTCCCCATTTGAAAAATAGGGGGGGCGCCAATGCTCTTTCTGGCACAGGGCACCAACAAGTCTAGTTACGGCTCTGGGTGGAGTGACAGGGAAGCTCGTCAGGTGATTGCCATAGGACGACACCATACGTGATGGACACCATCTGGACATCACAGGAGTCAACTGCATTTGGGGTGAGTGACTCCTGCCCAGCACTGATGAAAAATCACACAGCAGCCCTGCCTATATCTTTGCTCCTCTATTGTACTTACCCCCTTGGAGCCAGTAAATAAATGTGAAATGTGCAAGAATACCACTGTATTAATTAAGTGCATTGATGTTTTCTATTAAACATTTTTTTTCATTTTCATTAAATGATCTTTAATTTGTCAGTTATTAGCCAGATTTTTTTTGTTTTTCAAAAATGTTAGTAGCTCTTCAGGAGGTTTCATTTTTCTTGAGTAGCTCGCATCCCAATTAAGGTTGGTGACCACTGCCCTATACGATGCTATAGAATGTTTCATTAATCAAGAAGTAGATAAGAGGCCCGAGGCCAGCACAAGTAAATAGAGGTGGAGTATTTAGTGGAAGCCAGGTAAAGCATTGACTGTTTGATTACTGTGTTATTATTATAACTGTAAAACAAAACATATCAGAGAAATGGAAAACACTATTAAAAAACAAGCATCCAAAATGAATGACATTGCAAGATACAAAACAACACTGTAAGGTACAGTAATACAAAATATCTGTCAAACACAGACAACTTGGCAAAGCCCATAATGAAAAGTCGTGCATGATGGAATCGTACTTGGTAATGTTGTATATTGAAAAGGAAATGCACAGTTTAACAAACCAAGCAGTTCAGTGACAGAGACTGACACTTTTGTGGCTGAAGTGCTTGGTTTGTTTGAGTCCACACAAAACAAGCTACCAATGGACTTTAGGCTGCCAACAGTTTTGTTAATCATCTCTACAGTGGAAAGAGGTCATTATCATCCTCATCCTCATCAGTGTTGTTGATATCATCATCACACAATATTATCTCATCTCCACTGGAATCCACCATTACACAAGTCTCTGTACTTTGTTGTATTTTAATGGCAAAGGTCTTTCTCATAGAATTTGTAGTTTATTTTATGAAAATCAGTTTTTCCACATTTTGAAAATGTAGCTCCTACGTCAATCGCTCACAAGGTTCCCGGCTGTGCTAAACACTCTTTCCGAGTACACAATGAAGAGTGGGCAGCTTAAGTACACCAAAGGTTTTTGGTGTACTCCAAATTGTATTTTTGTCTTTTTGTCCTCCTACTAATCAAAGAACTGTGTGACATGCTAATTTGTACATTGTCATTAAAATAATCCTCCACCATTCAAATTATACTTAGTGTGTCAGATTGAGCCATTGTAGAGTTGTCAATAATTGTGGTCAATCCCTTTTAGCCTGATGTCAAAATGGTGTTTAACTTTGATGCGCTGAGTTGACTCATGCTCACCACCAGTGGGTCTCTTAGAAAAGGTCAGTTTTTTTCCAGACAGCAACAGAAGAAACTGTCATCATGTCATGTGCCATTTGAGCTGACAAGTTGCTGGCAAGGAGCTCTTTGCATCTCTTAAGACATGTGTCAGTTTGAAAGAAATACATTATGTATGACTAAAACCTAGGATTAAGCATGTTTTCCAAAATGTAGTTATCCAGTTGCAAGATGTTGACAACCCTTTGGTCCTGGCAAAGTGAATAAAGAACTAGTCCAGCATACTAAGCAGAATCACTTAATTTCATCTCCTCCTTCAGTTTCTTTACCTGCTTGTCAGGGTTCAGCCTAGGATCGGCTATTTCTCACCTCTGCACTGGCTTCCCTTGACCTCTCATTAGGTCAGACATCTGGTGCAGTGATGGGCGAGGTGCTGAGCATTCTGCCTTAGGTGCTTGTGGACTATCATCGTTGGCTGTGTGTGTCAGGGATCGGAGTTCCCAGCATGGGCACCGCCATGACAGTTCCTATCATGTGTCAGCCTTCCAACCAATGGTAGCATGATCTTGTTCAGCTGATGCTGTGCTCCAATCATCTGCTACCCCTGGGTATATATCCGGCTCCAGAACTCCAGGAAGTTTCCTGATCAACAATTGTCACTCCTAGTGAGCTAGTAGACTCTTGTTCCAGGTTTCCTTGGTTCTCTCATTTGTTTCCAGAGTCTCCAGTGTTCCCTTGAACAACAGTGCTTTAACATCCCTGCCTGTGTATTACTACCAGTGTCTCCCAGAGCAGCAGTGCTAATTACATCTTTGCCTGAGTGCTTTACTTCCAGTGACAGTGCTATTACATCTCTGCCTGTGTACCAAGTCTCCTGTGTTATCTGTGAGCAGCAGTGCAACCAACATCTCTATCTGTGTACTTAGTCTCCAGTGTCTCCTGTGAGCAACAGTGTGATTACATCTCATCCTGTGTATAATTACCAGTGTCACCCCGTGGTGCAGAAGTGCGTCCACAAGCTGGTAAGAGTGTCTCCCTCGAGTGCACCCCATGGTGCAAAAGTGCGTCACCCCGTGGTGCAGAAGTTCGTCCACACACCAGTACCAGTGTCTCCCGAGTGCCACCCCATGGTGCAAAAGTGCATCACCCAGTGGTGCAGGAGTGCGTCCACACGCCAGTACCAGGGTCTCCCTTGAGTGCCACCCCATGGTGCAGAAGTGCGTCATCACCTGTGTCTTCCTTGAGTACCACCCTTCGGTGCAAAGGTGCATTAGCATGCTACCTGCTTTGCATTTCTTTAAGTACCTCTCAAGTGTCATCTCTAGTGTACCTCTCTGGTGCTAATTCTAGTGTATCTCTCTAGTGCCATTCCAAGTATCATATCCTAGTGTAGTAGTGCCTTTGCTAGTCACTTCCCTTGGGCTACTGATATTCGAGTGTTTATTCCCACAGATCTTGGATACCTGGTCAAAGGACCGTGACCTGCCTGCAGGGTGCAGCTAAGCCCATATCCCGCTTGGAGGGGTCACTGGCGAACACCTCTCTGCAGGTTAGACTCCACACCTTTGACCAGGTCTCGTCAACATTCAAGACTTGTGGATGAGGAGTCCTGATATCCAGGCCTGTTACCCCGAATTCTTCCAACATCAAGATCACAACCTCTTCATAGGGGATTCCAGGATGTCTAACCTGACACTGCTTTTCCAGTAGTATTATTAATTGAATCACCAGTCTCAGGCTGGCAGTGTCTGAACTCACCTAATTGGTTACTACTTAAAATGGTTTTAGTAGCTTGCATAAAATAGAAAGTATTCTCCAGTGTGCTGGACTAAGGTACATTCCCCTCCTTTCCCTATGTCATAGCTTTTTGTGTATATTTGGATGGCTTGTTGCTGTTCCTCCATTTGCTGAAGCATATAAAGGATGGAATTCCACCTGGTAACTACCTCTTACTTAAGTTGGTTTCATGGAAAATGTAACTATTCTTGCAGTCACTGCAATCTTCTACTTGCAGTTTGTCATGACTCTAGGAAAGTTGGCCTCCTGAGATGAATCAGACTCTGCGGGCTGAGACAGTGGTAGCAAGAACTGAGGAGGTTTTAGATAGATTTTCCTCATAGGAGAATTAAGACTTGAATCTTAGTAGCTTTTGAAAGAACACAAGGTTTTATTGAACAAACAGCGGAGAATTGGGAATGATGGGTAGAATCAGAACAAAAGTCCAGAACGATAGGAACATGAACCTGTGACAAAAATGCAGCAGCGTAGTAGGAGTTGGACGACTGGTATTAGTGCATGAACTCCACAAGCAGGACACTAGTCAAATGTTGCTGAGTATCCTCAATAGACGAAGGCAGGAATCCTGAGTCTGAGTCACCGGGGTTCACCCAGTAAGATGAGACGGGCATCCTAGGTCAAAGGTGTAGAGGTAAATCCAGCTAGACTGCGACGTCATAGGCTTGCGATGAGAGTGAGTCTTGTGTATACAATGTTGCATCGAACGTCAGATATAGTACACTGAGATGTGTCACCGTGATATGGACAAAGTACACAGATGTGCATCAATGGGTGCTGCAGGTTTTGTACCCAAAGTGGTGTCTATAGGTGCTGCAGGCTTTGTATCCAAAGTGGTGTTGTTAGGTGCTGCGGGCTTTGTATCCAAAGTAGCATCTTTAGGTGCTGCAGGTTTTGTATCCAAAGTGGCGTCTTACGACACGGAGCAGGACACGAGGATAACAGGAAGTCCAAGATCAAATGATATCAGGAGCCAAATACTTGGACTTGAGAAGACATTGTACGGGCACTGAATGATCATCCAGGAAGTGTTTTTAAATGCAGTGCCTGTTGCTTATTGGTGATTGAGTCCCAGCTGACAGGAAACACAGGTAGACTCTGGCTACAGCAAGATGGCCGCGCCCATGAACTGGAGACTCCATGGGCAATTTTGGAGGAGGACATCATACAGCTCTAGGGACGCCAGTCAGCGTGGAGGAAAGGTCTGCGCCCTGCGACTGGAGCATTGCCGCGATGAAGTGAAGAGGCTGCCCTTGCCCATGAATCAGAGAGCAGAGGTAAGTAATGCTGCTGGCTGGGCTCTCCATTTGGACCTGATGTCGGTGTTCCTGACACAGTTGCTTACTGGTGAAAATGTTTAGAAATTTTTCGGGCAATGAATAGCATCGCCTGCACACCCCTGTCATTATTTAAAAAAAAATTTGGAACCACCAAGTTTTTTGTGTGGGCAAAACATGGGACATGTTCAGATTCACTGAGTTATAATGTTCTCACAATGTTGCATGCATTATCGGAATTTAAAATCCTGAGGAGAGTCCCAGCAGGGTATTTTTTAACACAATGCCTGAATACACAACATAGTGCCTCACAGCGCTCCTAGTAATGGCACCCTAATGATGTTATTTTTTAATACAGTGTCTGAACACACAACACAGTGCTTCACAGCGCTCCTAGTAATGGCACCCTAATGATGTTATTTTTGAATACAGTGTCTGAACACACAACACAGTGCTTCACAGCACTCCTAGTAATGGCACCCTACTGATGTTATTTTTGAATACAGTGTCTGAACACACAACACAGTGCCTCACAGCGCTCCTAGTAATGGCACTCTAATGATGTTATTTTTTAACACAGTGCCTGAACACAAAAAATACAGTACCTCACATCGCTCCTAGTAATAGCATCATAATGACATTATTTTTTAACACAGTGCTTGAACACACAACAAAGTGTTTTTAACACAGTGCCTAGCTCTGAACACACAACAAAGTGTTTTATTTTTATTTTTTTAACACAGTGCCTGAACACACAAGACAATGTTTTTTAACACAGTGCTTAGCTCTGAACACACAACACCTTGCCTCACAGTGCTACAGTCCACAGTGCCTCTGTGGGTTTCTTTTTTAATGACACAGTGCCACTTTAACACAGTGCTCCTTAATAGCCGTTTTTTAGTGGCTGGCTCTGAACGCATAACACAGTGCCTCACAGTGCTGTAGTCTACAGTACCTCTACAGTGCCCCTTTAACACAGTGCTCCTAATTGTTTTTTGTTTATGACAAAGTTCCCCTGTAGGCTTTAAAACAGTGCTCCAGTCCACTCCTAATGGTGTTTTTATTGCCTAGTCACAATGCTGCAGCCCAATCCCACACTCTCTCCCTCCGGTCTCCTGTGTAATATGTTGCCTGGTCATGAGGGAGGGACTTTAATATGCAATCCAAAACATGCAAGATCCAATGATGAAAGATGACGTTTTGACTCGTTCGATATCCGAGCTTGGCGGGAAGACCCAAACCGGGACACGGTGCGACTCTGAACCCCTAAGTTTCCACAGAAACTGAACTGCACATCTCTAGTTATAGTGTAGTAACATACATTATATATATATATGTAAATTCTAGAATAAACATGAGGATCTAACTAGTGCGTTTCTTAATCAAACTGTGAATGCCCAATTACCATAACAAAGTGACCTCATTCAGAAAGGAACTTACACTTACAATTTATAATTTTATGACCTAGGACTTACCTTCCTTATGGACGCGGAAATAAGTATTATATTATTAGGAGGAGTTGGAGAGGATTGCGCTCCTGCACTGCTTCCTATATGCAATACACTCTGGGCACTAGGACCCAGAGTCAGCTGGAGGTGCGAACTCCAACTTGAGGTGACACTAAGTATGCGCAGCCCAATGTCCGAGTGCTACCTATTATAGGCATTAAAGCCATTACTGTGTCCACCGCTGTGTATACTGCATACCGTTGTTTAACCCTGGGTGTTACCACTGTTTACCGCTGTTACCAATAAACCTGCAAGCCTGGTTAAGGACCTCTCTGTGTGGAATGGACCTGCATTTTACACACGCTGGTACCTATTGCAACCACCCAGGTCCAAATGGTTATATCAATAGGAGAAACCAGATTATTCCATGGGGAAATGTTTGCACAACCTAATTTTCAAATACATTAAAAGGTGACTGAATGTACAATACACCATCTAAAATGCAAATGTAGGGATGAAGTTGTGAGTACAATGAAATGCGTCGGTGGCTTTGACCTGCAGTTCCTCGCATCCACCGTGAACTCACACTATATTCCCGGTTGACTGCCGGCCACATGCATCTCTGATGAAGTTTTTATATGCTGAATAAAAATAGATTTTATATAAAGATATTTAATCAGCTTTTGTAAAGAATTAAAAGTCTTTATAATTTGCAATGAGCAGCTTTTGTCCATTTTGGTTCCTTCCTATTCATCATCGATAAATGTCGTGGTAACCATGCGGAAACGCCAGTTTCTGCATATTTTAGTTACTAGGTCATTTATCATTAGGGGTCCCAAATGGGCCACCTGATATTCAGCAAACTCCGAAAACTGAAAGTTTTTGGAGTTTGCTTGCGCGAACAAGGGTCATCTTCAGACGGAGCTTGTTCTCGGATCTCCCATAGGAAGGAGTTACGGGGATGTAAGGAGGGATCTGAGCAGATGGCCTTCTCACTACCTTCCTGGCGGCTGTGCACATGCGTAACCGCACTACTTCTGTAGCTGTGATACTAACCGAGGGGACAGTTTCCTTTCGAAGCAGCTGTCCAAAAACACCGGAGCAATGATGAATTGCTGACGTGCAAAGTTTCCCCCGCTGCAAGTTGGACACTTAAGTATCCCTCGCATCGTGATCGATACTTAATCATCGGGAGCCATGCGGCTTCCGATGATGAATAGGCCCCATTGTCATCTTTTGGTACAAGGGTGTCTGTCTGTCTATCTGTCTATCTATCTATCAATGTATCTATCTGTCTATCTATTATCTATCTGTCTGTCTATCTATTATTATTATTATTACATTTTATTTATAGGGCGCCACAAGTGGTCTGCAGCGCCGTGCATACAGTAAAGGGTACACAGAAAATTACATTACAATACAGTAACCAACTTATAAACAGAGCACCAGTAACAATTAGCAACACAATTCTCCATACACAATACAGCTGGGAAGGTGAAGGCTGTCATAGAAGTGCTAGAGAAGAGGACTGTGAGACAGTGAGGAGGAGGACCCTGCTCCTAGAAGCTTACAATCTAGGGGAAAGGGGATATCAATCTATCTATCTATCTATCTATCTATCTATCTATCTATCTATCTATCTATCTATCTATCTCAAATGCAACTAAGCATTGATAGATCCAGCATTTCAGGGTTGAATACTTTCGAACTTTGCAGTGGATTTTTTACATATTACAGCAGATCTCTAAATCCAGAATCGGTCTGACTGCATTGTAGAACAAGGTGGGAACGCCCTGAGAAAGTGACAGTCATAGCAAACCTTTGCTCCAAGACGTAGAGAAGCAGCAACATTGTCCTGTTGTTATATTATGTTTTCACTACAAGATAGCAGAAATGTTACACTGGCTTGGGGGAAGAAGTTTTTCTTTGAGCAGGTTAAGGTGATGAATCAGAGGCTCAGGAGCAGAACATAACAGTCCGCAGGCATCAGCATTGCTGTGAGGTTATTCGTCTGTGTCCTTCTTACATTGGTAGATTTTGTACCTTACACAACATTCTGTTATCCAATCCCAGGGGATAGCAGACTGGTGTGTGACATTTTAGGGGCGTGACCGTGTGTGTCGCACCCGTTTCTCGTCATGCTGGGGGCGAGCCCAACACTCTGGCAGGTGCTGGGCTGCCAACCACCTCTCCTGGCAATAAATGGATGCTGCACACAAACCTCTCAGCCACTTATCAGCCTCCATAAGCTCCTGCTGTCATTCTGGTGTAGCACTTAGCAAACATAGTATTTCAGAAGAAACTACATCGGAGGTCACAGTACAATCTAATTCTGTGAATTCATTTTTGAGAACTGCACCTGCTAACATTGTCATGAAAACCAATATTAGCCGACAATCTGTCAATTTGATTCACAAAGACCAATGTGGCAAACCAGAGCACCCCGGAAAGAGAAACTGTTCGGCGTGTACAGTCCTGCTAAAAGTTTGCCCTTTCTGTCCTTCTTATAGTTGAATACACTATGGCCAGATGTACTAAGCTCTGAAATGTAATAAACTGGGGAGTGATAAACCACCAGCCAATCAGCTGCTAACTGTCATTTTTCAAACACAGCCTGTAACATGACGGTTAGTGGCTGGTCATTTATCACACTCCACTTTATCACTTTTCAGAGCTTAGTACATCTCCCCTATAGGGGTCTGTTCATAGAGCAGTGAAAAGCCCTGTTTAGCTGAAAACAGGGCTTTTCACTGCTTTCGGCCTCCGTCGTGCGCATGCGCATTAGGGCACCATCGACCCGCTTGCGAGCGTCCTACGCTCGCGAGCGGGTCTGAATCAGGCCCACTGTTCGTTCTTTCACAATGACAGATTGCTGACTGACACACAAGGAAAACAACATGACATTTTGACGTTGGACATAATGAAAAGTGAAAAGAACAATAAAAATTAGTCATTTTTTTAATGACAAAGATTTTGCTAAACCAGCATAACTTCAATCAGCTACTTTGGTTGTGCTTTACTTTACTTTTATAGTAATTAACATGCATACAGAGCATACCTGCCTACTATCTGATTCCCCTCTCTGGGAGAAGCCTGGAGATGAGATGCAGCTGACCACTTTAGGTGCGAGGGTGGACGATTTGCGTCATTTTAGCCACGCCCCTTTGCTACGGAGTGCGATTCCCGATATTATCTCCCAATCCTGGAGAAGTGGACGAGATGTGGGAGATTCACCCACTTTTCCAAGGGTGCAGGGCACTACCTGAAAAATTGTGCATCTTCCGCACCTTCTGGAAGGGAATGGGTATGTGATGCTGGCTGTCGGGATGCCTAGTGTCAAAATACCAACAGCAGCATCCCGATGGTTGGTATCCCCATGGGGGTCAGGTAAGTATACTTACCATCCCTCCTTCTCCCCCTAACCCTCCCTTCTTGTAGCCTAACCCTAACCCTCCCCTAACCGGATCCCTAACCTTCCCCATTAGTGCCTAAACCTAAGTCTCCCCCCTTCATGCCTAAACCTAACACTCCCCCCTTAGTGCCTAACCCCTCCCCAGGGGTGCCTAACCCTAACCCTCCCCCCTGGGGGTGCCTAATCCTAACCTCCCCCCCAAAAAAACCTAACGCTAACCCCAATATGCTACCTAAACCTAACCCTCCCCCCCTTGGCTAACGCTAAAGGCGCCCCGGACTTACCTCATTCGGGCAGCCATTCTGGATTCCTGGCATCGGGATTAAGATAGGCGTAGGTAATTCAACGCCTATCTTAAGTCCCTTGTCGGGCTTCCCCTGTCAGGATTTAGACCGGCGGTAACTACATCCCCCTGGAAGAGTCCTATGCCAGTTTGCATTGCATAACATACATAAAGTCATTCTGTGCATGCCCAGAAAATAGGATGCCCGTATACAGTATGCGCCCATGCTGATTGCATGGATCTGACACTTGAGCGTGCTTGACTTAGAGAGGTACGATGGGGAGAGAAGGAGTGGTGTGACACATACTGTAGGTCGATTATGGGTGTGTTTCTGTAACTGCGTACAAATGCAGGCCATCACAAAGATGCATAAATGTCTGCTCAATTTGTTATATTCTGTGGGTGCTCGAGGACAAATGCAAATATATACGATGATAACGTTGCCAACATGATCAGTCAGCTTTTGATTGGCTGATTGCGAATGGCTGGCTGATAGCTGATAGGTGCTTTTCTCCATGCACGTGGACAGATTATGGTTTTGTACATGTTTTAGCAAATCTTTTTTTTTTTAAAGTTTAAGCTGTATTGAAATAATAATTAGCAAAACAAATGGTTGAAAAAATGGGTGTACGAGACGATGAGTATGTGCTGTGTACCAGACATTTATTATGTACAAAACAACAGTTTCTTTTTAATACAAGATATTTATTACCAGTTATTTATACAGCGCACACATATTCCTGTACAGAGAATATTAGTCCATTCACATCAGTCCCTGCACCAGTGGAGCTTACACTCTATATTCCCTACCACATGCTCACACACATACACACCAGGGTTAATTTTACGTTGGGAGCCAATTGATCTACCAGTTTCTTTTTTTATTAATGATCGGGAATGGTCTCCTCTCCAAGTTTTTGAAATTTTTTGAATGCCCATGAAGTTCAATTCTGAAGGGTTTTTATTATGTTGTTCACAAAAGTGTTTTGAAACACTGTGGGTTGGCAGTCCTTTTTTGATATTAAATATATGTTCCGCAATTCTGGTTTTTAATTTCGTCTGTCCTATATATTGATATCCACAGCTGCATTCAGAGGGACTTATATATCTATTAGAATGCAGCTGTGGATATCAATATATAGGACAGACGAAGAGGAAATTAAAAACCAGGGGAATTCAAAAAATTCCCAAAAATTGGAGAGGAGGAGACCATTCCCGATCATTAATAAAAAAAGAAACCAAATGGATTTTAGCTATGCTCACATTACAACCACATGGTCTTAAATATAGAAATAGAAATTAATGCTTTTTTATAAAAAATATTTTTATGTTTCCAAAAGTTTTTTTGACACTATCATTCATAACATATAATTATTACATATTATACTGGTTCTATTTAAATATTTTTAGCTAGTAGCGCGATTCCATTTTTATTCTTCTTATATTACTCAATAATGCTATCATTTTGGCATTAACACATGGTAGCCGCTTTTTTACAAGGAAGACCGATTTCAGACTTCCTGTTTTTTCAATAAAGTTTTTCCCTATAAATAGAGATTTTATTTAATTTAAAAACATCCTTGATAAAGGGCAGAAGTGCCTGAAATGAGTTGTATGTTGACACCACAAAGAATATCCTTCCTACCCTGGAGTAGCGCTTCACATCACGCACACCAGCGGAAAAATTATACAAGCACAGCAAGAACCAGCCAGCCGCGGAGAAAACCAGCACAGGGAAGGTAGGCAGAGACAGGGCTAGCTAGTTAGTTCTACCTGCAGCCACCCGGTCATTGCTTTGCTACTGGCAACATTGAAATCCACAGATAAAACATTCAAAAGACTTTTTTTAACTGTGTTAAAGAGCTATATAAACATTCACTAATTACCCCTCTTTTCACAGGTATCGCGCCACACACATACTTAGTTTTATTCATCACAAGCGCTAATTTTTATCTACTACTTACATTGTTTCTACTGTAAAGTGAGCTGCTACATTGTATATAATTTGTTTCCGTAGCGCAGCAGTACACATATTTTCACCAATTTGTACGCATCGCCTGTGCGAAAATAAGCAAATGTCGCAGCTCTCTGGATTTGTATTGTGGCACCTACCAAGGGATTTGCAAATCCAAGCAACTGGGTACAAGAGGCAGCATCGGTCACAGTCCAGTTGATTATTGGACGTGCAGAATGGCCATGAGAACTGAGACAGCGGAGCCATATTGACTGCGTACAGGATCGCAGTTGCAGGCAGAGGCAAGCCCGGAAATGGTCACGACACGCCTGTGTTTGTGTTTGAGTCGCCACCTTCCCATTGCCACCCGCATTTACTCCCTGCCTGTCAATCACTTTGCGAATAAGTCCTCTCCGCCAGCGTCATCGGTAATTAAACTTGACACATGCACAATGCGACACAGACCACCGATAATCGCTCAACTGTGTAAACATATATTGCGTCCATCTCTAAATCAGGCCCTGAGACCTAAATCAAGCTAGAGGACTTGCTTTTAACTTCGATATTGGTTTGTTGTAAAAATAGCTTTTATTTACACCTAATTAAATATCACAGAAGAGTGGTTGAAATTCTATTTATAAAATAATTATGCTCAAAAAGCAATTATGCTGAAAACCAATGGTAGCAATCACACTCCTAAACCAGAGAAAAACAAGGACTGGCCTTAGCCAATAGGTGGACATCACCTGCGTACAGAAAATGCCTTTTTCGCCAGCCAATTCATGTATATTGCTTTGCAATATACAGTCAGGTCCATAAATATTGGGACATTGACAGAATTTTCAGATTTTGGCCTCTATTCACCACCACAATGATTTTGAAATGAAACAAACAAGATGTGCTTTAACTGCAGACTTTCAGATTTAATTTGAGGGTAATTACATTCAAATCAGGTGAACGGTGTAGGAATTACAACGGTTTCTATATGTGCCTCCCACTTTTTAAGGGGCCAAAAGTAATGGGACTATCAACTCAAAAGCTATTTCATGGACAGGTGTGGGCTATTCCCTCGTTATTTCATTATCAATTAAGCAGGTAAAAGGTCTGGAGTTGATTCTAGGTGTGATATTTGCATTTGGAATCAGTTGCTGTCAACTCTCAATATGAGATCCAAAGAGCTGTCACTATCAGTGAAGCAAGCCATCATTAGGCTGAAAAATCAAAACAAACCCATCAGAGAGATAGCAAAAACATTAGGTGTGGCCAAATCAACTGTTTGGAACTTCTTAAAAAGAAAGAACACACCGGAGAGCTCAGCAACACCAAAAGCCTCGGAAAACCATGGAAAACAACTGTGGTGGATGACAAAATAATTATTTCCCTGGTGAAGAAAAACCCCTTCACAACAGTTGGCCAAATCAAGAACACTCTCCAGGAGGTAGATGTATATGTGTCAAAGTCAACAATCAAGAGAAGACTTCACAAGAGTGAATATAGAGGGTTCACCACAAGATGCAAACCATTGGTGAGCCATAAAAACAGGAAGACCAGATTAGTTTGTCAAACAACATCTAAAAAAGCCATTACAGTTCTGGAACAACATCCTATTGACAGATGAGACAAAGATCAACTTGTACCAGAGTGATGGAAAGAGAAGAGAAGGAAAGGAACTGCTCATGATCCAAAACATACCACCTCATCAGTGAAGCATGGTGGTGGTAGTGTCATGGTGTGGGCATGAATGGCTGCCAATGGAAATGGTTCCCTTGTATTTATTGATGATGTGACTGCTGACAAAAGCAGCAGAATGAATTCTGAAGTGTTTCGGGCAATATTATATGCTCATATTCAGTCAAATGCTTCAGAACTCATTGGACAGCGCTTCACAGTGCAGATGGACAATGACCCGAAGCATACTGCAAAAGCAACCAGTTTTTTAAGGCTAAAAAGTGGAATGTTATGCAATGGCCAAGTCAATCCCCTGACCTGAATCCGATTGAGCATGCATTTCACTTGATGAAGACAAAACTGAAGGGAAAATGCCCCAAGAACAAGCAGGAACTGAAAACATTTGCAGTAGAGGCCTGGCAGAGCATCACCAGGGATGAAACCCAGCGTCTGGTGATGTCTATGCGTTCCAGACTTCAGGCTGTAATTGCCTGCAAAGAATTTGCAACAAAGTATTAAAAAGTGAAAGTTAGATTTAGGATTGTTTAGTTTGTCCCATTACTTTTGGCCCCTTAAAAAGTGGGAGGCACATATAGAAACCGTTGTAATTCCTACACCGTTCACCTGATTTGGATGTAATTACCCTCAATTTAAATCTGAAAGTCTGCAGTTAAATCAAATCTTGTTTGTTTCATTTCAAAGCCATTGTGGTGGTGAATAGAGGCCAAAATATGAAAATTCTGTCAATGTCCCAATATTTATAGACCTGACTGTACATGAAAGTGGAAAGTTTTGGTAATGAGAGGCTGTGAGGCTATGTGGCATTCTATTCTAAACCAAGCAGATAACATCAGAGAAAATGCCTTTAAAGCTGAATTACTACCCATAAATAACTGGTTCCTTCATCTCTGCAGCGCCCTAGGGAGCTGCTTAGGGCAACTGATGTTCAGCAGGGACCTGTGGTTCATCTTACATTCTCAGCCTAAAGCAATGTCTATGTGACACTGCAGGAATCTCAGAGGTTGAGGCTTTTGATAGTAAGTACCACTCACACTCCTCAGAAATATTACACTACTTGCTTCTCTGCTTTTTTTTCATATTCTTAAATGACCTCTTATCTTTAAATTAAGCTTGGAGAAATGCAATTGTAGCATTAAGTGGTAAAATATGTGGGCGCTGTGGGTTCATTACTGGCACAGCCCCAGAGATCATCAGCATCACCACCAGAACTTGGAATGAGCCTAAATCTAATTGAGAATTGTCATGAACAGGGTTGGACTAACCCACAGGGGTACAGGGGAAATCCCTAGTGGGCCCATGCCCCTCCTCTAGGTTTCAGGTTCCAGACCTCAAATTATAGACTGTTACTCTATTAGATGCAGTTACCTGGTGGAGCAGGACCACTGATCAGCATGGGGGCTTGGTTCCCTTCTATAGAAACTACACCAAGATTTGCCTAATGGATAGCCAAGCGTCTGTGGTGGCTGGCCACACCCCCTCTGGTGGATGACCACACCCCTTAAGCATGGCTCCCTACCACTGCATTCCCTGGTGGGCCCTTCATCTCCCAGTCCCACACTGGTCATGAACGTAATTAAGTTACAAGATAACGATATGCACTTTTTCTGAATCACACGCAATGTCGATATTCACAAAGTTAAGTGATTTTATTTGCTACTGCGCGCACGTCTAAGTCACCAAAAAGCCGCACAGAGCATGCGCGACACGGAGTATATGCATAGGGGCTCAGCCGCGATTGAGACGCGTTTCATCCTTATACTCAGAACTTTTTCAAAGTGTGATTCAACTCTCAAAATGAATATGCATGGGGAATTTACAGAGTATAGGCATCACCGACATCTCCCACTATTTTAATGAGACCCTGACAGCGCTGGGATCATGGGAACATCTGTGTAAACTTTGTATGCTCTAACCCAGTTTTCCAGCTAACTCCCACAGACAAAGAGCATTGTGTGTGTGTGTGTTTGTATGTTAGAGACTTTTAAACTGTAATCTCCACAAGGACAGTGACTATTGTGAATGATCAAAGAAGCTCTTTAATCACTGCATAGAGTGTTGTAATGTTGCTATATAAATGTTGATAATTGTTCACAGGATCACTGTACTAAGGCCCTGATTCAGAGCCGGTCGCTATTTGCGCTCGCTCGTCCTGAAAATAGGGGTGGCTATTCAAATGAACCGTTCGCTGTTTGCGGTCTGTTCACGCCTCTAGGTCTGAACGAGCGTACAAAACATGCGATCGTTTTTTGGGAAACTACGCCCCCTGGCCGCTCGCATCCGACGTCATGTCCGCTATTTATTAGATTAATCGAGTACATCGAACAGGGTATGAACTGCTCGCTATTCTTGTGGTTGGTTTTTGCTACCACAATTTTGCGAGCAGTTCTGGCTAAAAAAAACCCAGTGACGTGGTCAATGACGCTGCTGTTTTAAATATGCACACCCATAAAACGCCCGTTTTGACCTTTAAGCACGCCTGCGTTCTGATTTCCACTCCCCGTTTTCAAGCACCTTCCCCTGTTACCACCCACATACGCCTCATCCTGTCACTCAAATTATCAGGCATTCGCTATTTTGCGAGCACATGAATTTTGGCCGCACTGACTGGTTCACGCATGCGTATAACGATCCGTACGCATGCGCAGTTTGGCAAACATCGCTCGGAGCGAACGAGCGGCCGCTTACGAGTGGCTCTGAATGAGGGCCTAAAAGTTTAACTTTAGTAAACGGGACACAAAACTACAATGTAACTTTTGGGTAGATTCCTCCTTTACATAAACATTCAGAGATAATACATTAGGATCCTCTCTAAATCCTGCCTAAGAGTCTGTATGCAAAGAATAAGATAAAGCTGTCAACACTTACTAAATACATTTAGGGTGACCATTCACAGTGGCCCAGGGCAACATAAAAAGTGAACACATGCATTGCCAGAGCAATTTTACACACCTATAGCGCAGGAGTTCTAACTAGATTAGCAGGAAATTTACCTTTTTTATTATTTCTCTTTTCTGATAGGCGTAAAAAGAAGAGTTTGTGTTTTTACTGACGATTCGTCATCGCTATGCAAAGTTACTTACATAAGCTTCTACAGGCTGTTATGCAAGTATGATTCTTGGTTTTGAATTGTTTTGTAGTATGTCATCTAATGGTCCCTAGTGCTGATAAAACTATGGGGGAGATTTATCAAAGCTTGGAAAGATATAAATCGGAGGAGCATAGAGGGGTAGATGTATTAAGCCTTGGAGAGTGATGAAGCAGAGAGAGATAAAGTACCAACCAATCAGCTCCTAACTGCCATTTTTCAAAAACAGCCTGTAAAGTGATAGTTAGGAGCTAATTGGTTGGCATTTTATCTCTCTCCACTTTATCACCCTCCAAGACTTGATACATCTCCCCCAAAGTACTGTAACAATCAATCAGCTCTTAACTGTCATTTTTCAAACACAGCCTGTACAATGACAGTTAGGAGCTGATTGGTTAGCACTTTATCTCTCTCAGGGGCAGATGTACTAAGCTCTGAAAAGTGATAAACTGGAGAGTGATAAACCACCAGCCAATCAGCTCCCAACTGTCATGTTACAGACTGTGTTTGAAAAATGACAGTTAGCAGCTGATTGGTTGGTGGTTTATCACTCTCCAGTTTATCACTTTTCAGTGCTTAGTATATGCTCTGATAAATCTCTGCCATTAGAAAGATATTTGGCCTTACTGCTTCCTTGTGTTGAACTAGATACTTGCAAATAACTATGGGCCTGATTCAGACCCACTCGCGAGCGGCTGTCTGTGGGTCGATGGTCTGCACTGAGCATGCGCACGACGGAGGGAGCTCCGTCGTGCGCATGCGCCAGACGCGGCGAGCGAAGGACTTTCCTTCGCTCGTTGTGTCTGATCAAAGGGGGCGTGCTGTCGATGTTGATTGACAGCACGCCCCCTTTGGTGGGCGTGCCGGGGGCGTGCCTCCCTGACGGGGGCGTTCCCAAGGGAACGCCTACTGTCAGAAGCCGGCCCACTGACATCACTAGTGATATCAGTGGGAGTGATTTTGGCTCTGATAGAGCCAAAATCACTCCGGGCCTTGCGGTTGAAAACCTCAACCGCAGGCTCCGGCTCGCAGTGGCGATGGTCACGATGGTCACGACCATCGCGGCCATCAAACTGCACGCTCGTATAGGCTGTGGGTGGTGACCCACAGCTATACGAGCGTCCAGGAGGACGCTCCATAATTATGGAGGGCGGCCCTCATTCAGAGCGTGCGCTCTGCTCAGAGCGTACGGCTCTGAATGAGGGCCTATGTTCTTAATTGAAGAAAATTACTTTTCAGACAATTTGTAGGAGAAACTAATACCTCAGAGCTTACCTTGGCTTCTGGCTCTGCTGGAAAGGCCAAGATGTGACAATCTGTGGCAAAATGCGTCATCAAACTCCACCAACTTAACTGGGGTGAGGAGCTACATATGGGGGGTGTCCTGGTGGGAGACTCACTTTGTGCCCTGCATATGCGCTAAGTGATTGTGGGGTCTATGTACTAAGGAGTTATAAGTGACAGAGTGAAAAGTGATAAGTCTGTGATAAGTGCCAGCCAATCAGCTTCAAACTGTCATCTCACAGACTGTGTTTGAAAAATGACAGTTGGGAGCTGATTGGCTGTCACCTTATCACAGACTTATCACTTTTCACTCTGTCACTTAGCACTCCTTAGTACATAGACCACTGTGTCCGTACTGTACTTTGAGTTGACATTACCTTTCGGCCAATTGCAGAGGTGCATCAGGGGTGTTCATATGTAAATCCAGCCATGTGAGAAGATACAATCCCTCCATTCTACTGAGTGATGCATCTAATTTTGACTTATATGCATTTTTAAGATACATCTGCTAATACAGTAGGTATATCTTTGTGTGTTTTATAGACCTGGTGCAAGTTTATAAGTTAATGATGATGACAGGCGCATTAAGATTGATAGTTTAGTCCTGATTGTACTGGTATATTTGTATTTTCTTGTTACAGCAAGCTACTTGCTATTACCTAACCATATTGACATGTTTACTCCTTGGCAGTGTATACTGATACAGCTCCAGTACTGGATTAAACATTGCTGTGTATCTTGCTACTGTATTTGTGGTTAATTAACACTAAAGCTGCATACACACACAACGATTTTTTGAACGATTATCGTTAAACGATATCGTTTAACAATAATCGTTTGAAAAAAATCGCTCACTTTCTGAATCAAACGATGTACGATTATCGTTCATGCGCGTTCATGTTTGTAGTTTGTAGTTCAGTCAGACTGACCAACTGAACGATTTTCATTAAGGGAATATGCAAAAATCGTTTGTAGTTCTAAAAAATCGTTCATTACACTTTAAAAAATCTGACAGATAATCTGACAGAAAATCGTTCATAAAATCGTTGGTAACAAAATCGTTGTTTGTGTATGCAGCTTTTACACACGGTCAGATTTGTCAGACTTGTCAGATTTGTCAGATGAACGACTGAACGATTAAACGATTTGGACGATTGAACGATTTTTGACTGCATTAAAATGAATGGAATCGTCCAAGTCTGACTGCTAACCCATCAGATGTCAGATATCGTTATCTGACAAACGGGAACGCGCATCGTTGATCGTCCATCGTTCAGGCATGTCAGATATGAACGATTTTCCATCAGATATGAACGACTGAACGATTTTTAAATCGTTATCGTCCATATCTGAAGAAAAAATCTGATCGTGTGTATGCACCATTAGATGTTGCGACTGTCTTTATACTGGATAGTTCTATTGGTGGTTTCCAGCTATGAAGCTGTATAGTGGAAAGTTTATTATTGCCAGTGCCTGGACGTTGGGTCAGTCTTATTCTTCCTTTGTGAGTTCAGGTGCTGCGGAACTGACAGCTGGGGATGCATAGATTATGGTGATGACAATAGACATTACATTACAGTATATAAGACAAAATAAAATGAATGCATGGAAGCATGGCAATTTATCTACAATTTACTTTCACTCAATAAAATGAAGCTAACGGTAAAATTATATTGCACTGCTAATTGTATTTTCTATGTCCTATTTAAAACGCTTTGTGAAATTCACCTTCCCTATTCTCAGGGTCTGTTAGTCTGTGTTTGTCTGTTTCTATAGTTTCTTGCACATAGGGGGTATTCAATTAGGCTGCGAAAAGTCGGAAAATGGCGATAATTTATCGCCGATGACTTCATTTTCAATTATCTCTGTATTAAATTTCAAAGACTTTTCGCACGTTCGAAAAGTCTTTGAAAAAAACGGGGATAACTTTTCACTATGTTTTACATGGCGAAAAAAGTGCAGAATTGGGGTTTAGGGGTGCAGGCTTTAAAAAAATAGCCTGCATCCCTGGGAATAGTCCCTAAAAATGAACTGTGTCAAAAAAATTAAAAGAAAAAAAAATTGGGACACCCCAAAAAAATGATTTTAATTTTGGGGTAAAAAAAAAAATGGGGAACACTGTTTAAAAAAAAGCGCAATAGGTTCAGGGGTAATCTGTAAGTAAGCGGCAGGTGTTTTCTAGAATAGGCTATTATTCTGCATTTTTGCAGAATTTAAAAAAAAATAGTTTAGGGACTTAAAAATATGCTAGTATCCATTTTCATGTACCCCAAATTTGATGTGAACACTTAAAAAAATGAAAAAATAAACGTAAGTGGTCTTCTGTATCATTTGTTCTAATGTCAGGAAAAAACACCTGCTGCGGCTATTTAAAAATGCAGAACACATTCTGCAGGGCTAAACGGGGGTACCCAGAGTGAACCCCCATGTATGGACATCTTTAGGGGGATCCTAGGAACAAAACCCGAAAAAATCCCAAATTTTTGGCGATACCTTTTTGCAGGCTCCCGTTTTCGCTGCTTCCTAATTGAATACGGGGATAAAGCGCGCCCGATACTTTTTCCCAGGAAAAGCTCCGATGTGGAGCGAAAAGTCCAGCACAGTCTTTTCGCTCCCATATTTAATAACCCCCTTATTCTACATAAGACACATACCCGGACCCCACATCACACTATCCCATTATCACCTGCACTTATTACCTCCTACAGTTTACAAAACAATACCTTTGTATTATACTTTATTAATTACCCTTTCATCTTTATACATTAGTTTTACATATCTACACTAGTTCTACAGTCAGGGATGGATTATCCACAAGTCTGCCTAAGGCTTTGTGGCCCAGATTCAGACACGCAGCCTGCCGATGTTTGCAATCTGCGCATGCATACAATATACAGTGTGCGTGCGTGAACCAGTCACTGCTATCGGGAAGCGTTCGCAGCCAGTACACAGATTCTCCGCAAGCATGAGTGACAGGACGTGCCGTTTGTGGGTGGTGATAGGGGGTGGTCGATGGTAACCGGGGCGTGGTGGTGCGAACGCAGGCGTGTCTGTGCATTGGAACGCCATTTCAGGGACGTGCATAATTAAGACGCAGCATCAGCATACATGTCACATGGCTGGATTACACACAGCAGCACTCGCAGTGCTTGCGGTAGGGTATGGTCAGCCACAAGTGCTGCGTATGGGTCCGATGTCAGCCGATGTTACCGATTGTTTCATACACTTCCTGGAGATTACGTATGTTACTAAGGGAAAGTGGGCGTCTTGTGTCAGGTTGGTGGGTGCCTAATTTCATACCACGATCGCACGACAAAACATAGTGGGTGTGCTAATGTCTTGCTAGCGATTGCGGGATTCGCATACTTTGGCTGTGGACGGCTGCGTGCAAACGCAGCCTTGCGACCGGGTCTGAATCAGGCCCTGTGTTCCAAATAGGGCCCTCCCTGACCTCAAATAACACAACATTTTTTTTCCTATTAAAAACAAGGCCTTGAGGGTCTGGACTGTGGGGTAGATGTTTAACCACTGAATTGGCTAATATATTTTTTTTTAAAAACGCTCAGAAATTGTTGGGTTTTTCTTTTTATAATTGATTTACAGTAGGTGAAGAACATCTGTGCTGTAGCATGGAGTATGTAAAATGTGCCCTATTAGGGTTCTCTGAGCATCGGAGATCCACTGCCCTAGGGGGCAACCTGCAGCAAAATTGTAGCCCCCATTCCCTTTTGGAAAAAAATGGTTTGTGCTGAAAGCACTGGGGTTCATCCTAAAACCCATGACTGGTGGATGTTGGAGAAATTATTGTCTAAAGTCCAAAAATAGTATTTTTAGATGAGACAGTACTGATCCTAACAAGCCTTGGCAGCAATAATGTGCTTGGACCTGCTGGCATTTGTAGAACTACAAGCACCAGCATGCCCTGGCATCCAGGGTCCAATGGGACATCTAGTGCCACAAAGTAAAATGTCAATACATTTCGATAAACACTACCCCATCCCTTATTATCTGCTTTATTATCCTGCTATATCCTAAGGCATGTCTTTATTTTTTCCTTCTTTTTCATCTTTTTCTTTCTTTTCTCTGGTGATCCAAATATTAAAATTAAAATAAAAAAATGATAAATGACGAGAACACGCTACTGTGGAGTTTTAATAATGCAAACTTTACTCATTAGTGTCCCAAAGGCTCCTGCAGACAAGCATCTCTTTCCCAACTCCGCACCTTTTCTGTAGAACCATGGGCCTGATTCAGACCCACTCGCGAGCGGCTGTCCGCTCGCAAGTGGGTCGATGTTCTGGACTGAGCATGCGCACGACGGAGGGAGCCAGACGCGACGAGCGAAGGAAAGTCCTTCGCTCGTTGTGTCCGATCAAAGGGGGCGTGCTGTCAATGTTGATTGACAGCACGCCCCCTTTGGTAGGCGTGCCGGGGGCGTGCCTCCCTGACGGGGGCGTTCCGACGGGAACGCCTCCCGTCAAAAGCCGGCCCACTGACATCACTAGTGATGTCAGTGGGAGTGATTTTGGCTCTGATAGAGCCAAAATCACTCCGGAGCTTGCGGTTGAAAACCTCAACCGCAGGCTCCGGCTCGCAATTTCGATGGTCGCGATGGTCTTGACCATCGCGGCCATCAAAATGCATGCTCGTATAGCCTGTGGGTGGTGACCCACAGCTATACGAGCGTCCAGAAGGACGCTCCATTTTCATGGAGGCCGGCCCTCATTCAGAGCGTGCGCTCTGCTCAGAGCGTACAGCTCTGAATGAGGGCCCATATCCATTAAGCTGAACTTCTTGTGATCGGCAGCTTTATAGCCAAAGGTCAGATTGTGAAAATAGAGTGATATCCTGCACATCACTCACTAGTCCATTAGAACTAGCCCGATCATGTGACTGCCATAGTACAACTCCTTGGGGAAATTGTATGTAGTGGTGTTAACCCCGTTTTTTGCCTAAAAAAGTGGTTATTACGGCTTCTTCAAAATGTTTGAAAGGCAGATTTCTCCAGTGGCACATCTAATCTCTTTTGTGAACGTCTCCACCATAGCCAGCTAGTGATCGTCACTTACTAAGCAATGAAAAGGTGAGCTTTCCATGTTTTGCCCCTCTGAGGAGGCGCTATGTGCTACTTACCAGTCCCGCCGCCTCGAGGCTCATATCAGAAGAGTGGGTGAACAGGGGTTCACCAGCGGCTGCCAGTGGGACCAGGGACCTATCTGGCATGTCGGTTTGTCCCTCCCTTTAACTGAAATGAATCACAGCTTATAGACATTCAGTGTGAATACATACAGGAGACCGGCAGTCGGGATGCCGGCGGTCAGAATCCCGATACTCAGAATCCTAACAAGGGCTCTGTAAGTATCCTAACCCTCCCCCTTCACCACCAAACTCTAACCCTCCCTTCATGCATCCTAACCCTAACCCCCCCCAGCAGCCTAACCCTCCTCGCTAGTGCCTAAAGGAATCGGTATGTAATACCACCAGCCGCATGGCCGGCAGTTCAAATCCCGGCAACGTCTGGCCGATAGAGGAAGAGATGGCAGCGGCAGCCCGACAGCGCTGGAAATCCCGGTCGTCCCCAGGTAAGTACTAACTACCCCAACCTACCCCCCTAACCCAAACCCTCCCTTAGGGGTGACTAACCCTAACCTCCCCCCAAGTGCCTAACCCTAATCCCCCCTCTAAGTGCCTAAACCTAACCCCCCCCTTCCCCGCTGCCTAAACCTAAGTCCCCAGGGGGGGTGCCTAACCCAACCTCCCCCCGGGGGTGCCTAACCCTAACCCCCCCTTCCCCTAGCCTAACCCTAACCCTCCTGGGAGGGTGCCTAACCATAAGTCCCCCCGGGAGCCCTAAACCTCTCTCCCTCCTCGCGGCTGTCCGCTCGTGGCACCTGGCTTCCCTTCGATCGGGATGCCGGGTGCCGGTCTCCCGGCGTAGGGGTAATGACAGGCATCTAGATTTTAGATGCCTGTCATTTAACCCTAGCCAGGATTGAGGAGTAGGGCAGCCGGCGGTCGATATTGTGGCCGCCGGCATCGTAAACGTATACCTGCCTAAACATAAACCTACCCTCTTAGTGCATAACCCTAACCTCTTCTCCCAGTGGTGCCTAAATCTAACCCCTCTTCCACCCCGTGGCCTAAACCTAACCTGCGTTGCTATATGTCACAGTGCGCCGGACCCTGGCTGCCACTTACCGGGTTCGGCAGCACTGGAATCTGCGGTGGGCAGCGAGCGGGGAGTCCCCTGCCATGACGTCTGCTCCAGGTTCCCTGCATGCCGGCTGAAAGTGCAGGTGGCCGCGGATCTCCTATGAGCACGTGCGCCATCCTGCAAAGTAGTTTAAAGGGACAGGCGCGCCAAACGTGAAGTCACGTTTGGCATGAGATTTGAACCTCCTCTATAAGAGGTAAGAGGAAGTCTCTGGCACCAGACAGGTGCCAGAGAATAGGCTCCATTCCATACTCCAGCGTTCCTAGTACTTACCTGTTATCCTGATCTTGACCTTGGCTTGTTTGTGACTCCGATTTCGTCTGACCCCATGTACTGCTCCTGATATCTGGTTCTGACCTGTGACCTGTTTACATCTGCTCCCTGGTACAGTCTCGTCTGTTTGGTTCTGACCCGGCCTGTCGACTACGTTTATTCTTCTGCACCTGATCCAGTGTCCACCAGTACCTGTATAGGGGAACCTAACCTGAGGGCGACAACCTGTATGTCGGATGCAGCCAAGTCCATACCTTCTTGCGAGGGTCTCTGGTGAATACCGCCGGCACATTAAACTCCGCGCCTCAGGTATAGGTCTAGCCAATTCCCTAAATACGGGCCGCATCCACAATCCGTCCGAGAGTTGTGACAGAATCCTCTGGCCAACAACATGGATGCTACTGGTAATCCGTCACCATGAGACCTGCTCGAGAACTTACTTGCTAGAGTCGAGAAGCAAGAACAAGACCAGGCTCAGATTATGCAGTGTTTGCAGACACTAATGCAGCAAGTCGGTGTCACTCAAGCACCTCCGGTACAACCAGGTTCATCTACTACGGCACCAGCCGCATGGGCTTCCGCACCAATACGGATTCTGAATCCAACAAAGTATGATGGGGATCCGACAGGCTGTCATTGATTCCTGAAGCAGTGCTCGATCCACTTCGAAGTCCAGGCAGCAAGTTTCCCTTCAGACTGGACTAAAGTGGCTTATATAATCTTGCTATTGTCAGGTCAAGCATTGGCTTGGGCCTCTCCATTGTGGGAAAGGAATGATCTGCTTGTCAACAACAGTGTCGAGTTTCTGAGAGCCTTTCGGGAGGTCTTTGATGAACCTGGGCGAGTATCCTCCGCAGGGTCGGCCATCTTACAGCTGAAACAGGGGAACCAATCTGCAGGACAGTATGCCATACAGTTCTGAAACCTTGCTTCAGAATTGGGGTGGAACAATGAAGCCTTGGTTGCCGCATTTATGCAGGGACTGTCGGATCAAATTAAAGATGTCCTTGCATCCAGGGAATTGCCAAGTTCCTTGGATGACTTGATCTCCTTGTGTAGACCTTCGCCACAGAGAGAGAGCATGAGAACAGTCCCGTCGCTACACTTTTAAGATGGCCCCACGATTCACTGCACCTATTGAGTCACCAGAGGAACCCATGCAGGTTGGGAAATCTCGCCTTCCTGCCGCAGAAAGAGAAAGGAGGTTCAAAAATAAACTTTATTTGTACTGTGGCGAATCAGGCCACCTCCTCTCTGGCTGTCCAAAGCATCCGGGAAACGAGAAGGCCTAAATGATCGAGGGGTGGTCAGTTTAGGTGCGTTGAAATACACCCCAAACAACCAAGTTACTTCCCAGTTTTCCATTGATGTAACCCTGGTTGTGGGGAATTCCTGTGAAGAAGTCAAAGCCTTCTTAGAATCAGGTGACAATGGCAATTTCATCATGGCTAAAAAGGTTCAAGAGTTAGGTATTGCTAGCATGCCGGTGCAAAAACCCCTTGGCATCATTGGTGTGGATGGAAATAAACTTCCCATGGCTACCATTCACTCACGAACGACAGAAATCACCATGCAAATAGGGGCTCTTCATCGTGAAAAATCAATAACATTCTATATCCTCCCGTCAGCCGAATGTCCTGTTATCCTGGGTCTTCCTTGGCTTTGCAAGCATGCCCCTGTTCTGGACTGGAGAGAGCATAAAATCCTGTCATGGGGTTCTCAATGCTGAGGGTCTTGTTTATTGTCTATTAAACCACCTCATCGCATCATTCGGACCTCCGTTGTCTCTTCAGAAGATCAGCTTCCAGCTCCATACCAGTCCTTCAGAGATGTTTTCAGCAAAAAGGCCGCATAGACGCTTCCTGACCATCTGGAGTGGGATTGCACTATAGATTTATTGCCTGGAAAGGTCCCACCTCGTGGAAGAATTTTTCCCCTCTCACTTCCCGAATCCCAGGCAGTTACTGAATACTATACATTACAGAGAACCTGGAACGTGGATTTATCAGAGAGTCTAAATCACCTGCTGGAGCTAGTCTCTTTTTGTTAAAAAGACGAATGGGGGTTTAAGACCATGCATCGATTATCGGAGCCTGAATGCAATTACCATCTAGGATCGATTCCCCCTACCTCTGATTTCAGAACTCTTTGATCGGATTAAGGGGGCAAAGATTTTCACTAAGCTAGATCTTCGCGGTGCCTACAATTTAATCAGAGTCCGATCTGGAAACGAGTGTAAAGCCACCTTTAACACTCGAGATGGCCACTACGAATACTTAGTTATGCCTTTCGGATTAAGCAACGCCCCAGCTGTGTTTCAAAAATACATGAATCATATTTTCCAGGATCTGTTGTATAAATACGGAGTGGTGTATTTGGACGATATCCTAATATTTTCTGAAGATATAGCAAGTCATCGCCAATATGTTTGTGAGGTGCTTTCTCAACTCCGAGCTAATCAGCTTTTCTGCAAACTTTAGAAATGCTCTTTTGAACAAAATGAACTGACATATCTGCGGTACATAATCTCGGGTTCCTGCCTTCGAATGGACCCAGAGAAGTTTTCCGCTATTGTCAACTGGTCCCGCCCAGTTGGATTGAAAGCAATACCACACTTCCTGGGTTTTTGCAACTTCTACCGCCAATTCATCAGGAACTACTCTTCCATCGCTGCTCCCATCACTGCTCTTACCAGGAAGGGTCAGGACACTTGTGAGTGGTCAACTGAGGCAGAGGAAGCCTTTGTCCATTTAAAACAGCACTTCCTTTCAGCACCCATCCTGAGACAACCTAATTGTGACCAACCATTTTTTCTGGAGGTGGACGCTTCCACGGTTGGGGTTGGGGCAGTCCTGTCACAGAGAGACAAAGGAAATAAGTGGTACTCATGTGGGTTCTTCTCCCGAAAGTTCTCTACATCAGAGAGGAATTATGCTGTTGGTGATAAGGAACTACTTACCATCAAACTCGCTCTACAAGAATGGCGATACTTGTTAGAAGGAGCTAAATTCCCTGTAACAGTCTACACCGATCATAAGAATTTGATGTACCTAAGGACAGTATAGGCTCCATTCCATACTCCAGCATTCCTAGTACTTACCTGTTATTCTGATCTTGACCTTGGCTTGTTTGTGATTCCGTTTTCATCTGACCCCTTGTACTGCTCCTGATATCTGGTTCTGACCTCAGCTGCTTCCTGTGACCTGTTTTCATCTGCTCCCTGGTACAGTCTCATCTGTTTGGTTCTGACCCGGCCTGTCGACTACGTTTATTCTTCTGCACCTGATCCAGTGTCCACCAGTACCTGTATAGGCGAACCTAACCTGAGGGCCACGACCTGTGTGTCGGATGCAGCCAAGTCCATACCTTCTTGCGAGGGTCCCTGGTGAATACCGCCGGCACATTAGACTCCGCGCCTCAGGCATTGGTCTAGCCAATTCCCTAAATACGGGCCGCATCCACAATCTGTCCGAGAGTTGTGACACTATACTTATGTTCGGGATTCCGGCATCGGCATCTCAAGTGATGTCGGGATAACGGCGCTGGTATTCTGGTCGCGGGTCGGGATTCTGGTGCCGGGATTTCAACCACCGGCATAACGACAGCGGGTATCTTAATTGCGTCCTATGCAGTGTACAGATGATCAGCAGAGCTGTGTGTTGATGTGGTTGTGAGCATGGTAAACAATACTGAGTAGGGATGGCCATTGACCATCAATAGTTAGCAATCATTGATGGTTACCTGTCGATGGTTTTACCATTGATGGAAGAGAGCCAATGGTTCTCCGCCATCAATGCATGAGTGGAGCCGATGGGTTTATTTTTTTTCTTGATGAGATGGAGCTTAGCCCCGCCCCCGGCAGCCACTAAGCCCATCCCCAAGTTTGATTGGTCGCAGCCCGCCGAGCCTCCTACAGTGGTGGCCACTGAGGGGTGCAAACCATCGATGGTTCACCACTGATGATTTTTGTGCCATTGATGGTAATCACTGATGGACCCATCGAAGGACACCCCACTATTGGCCATCCCTGATACTGTGCATGCGCAGACCTGTCTCCTGCCCAAGCTAAATACAAAGAAAACTGCAGGAAGGAGCGAGAGATAAGAAAATCTGGTAACAGGGGAGTTTTGTCAGTCATTGCCAGGATCAACATCTATGCTAAACACTGGCGGAAACAGTCTCCATAGGTGAAAAGCATCGAGAAGCGGTGACTATGATCTCTCTGGAGAATTGTAATAGACTCCTTAGATCTAAAGCCAGAATGTAATTGTACTGCTGCAATGTGTTAATAATATGTATAAAATAATGGCAGAAATTTCTGTACCTTGTCATATAAATTTACGCAAAGGAGCATTGTCTATTTATTATATTTTGTCTCCAGGACTGTCATATTGTCTACATATATAAAAGTCAGGCATTCCAGATTTACAACAGACCTGAACTCAGAGTAACCCTATTTTGTGACTCACTAACTATAATACATTGTTCCTGGGCTTTAAGGATCGTGTCATACTCAGATCAAACCTGTACATTGCTGTTTACTTTACTTAGTGGTCTGTTCATCACAGTTACAAGAAAGTATGAAAAAAAAAATGGGTGTGAAAAATGCACAAAGACGTATGGCGAATATATGTGGGGAAGGACTTGCACAATAAAATCTGTCCACTTTATCATACCACTGTAAGTGCAGATGCTTTATTAAATGATCAATCAACACCTATGGTGGCTATATCCATAAATATTTACCAGATACGCCGCTGTATCCATACGGTTTTTTCACTGCGTACTCCCTTATGTCTATAAACTTTTGAGGCTTTCCCTTAAGTCTACATGTATTTAGAGGAACCCCTGTGAGTTTTCACCTTTTGCAATCCAGCTAGAGGTGTGGGTGGATTATGCAATATTTATGACGCCATGTTCAGGCTGTGCTATTCCATTATATACTATGTTTTCACATGTTAGAATTATTAGCAGAGTGTATCCTAACCCTGTTGGGATTCTGGCCCTGATTCAGGGCCGGACGCTCTGAATCAGGGTCGGCCTTTTTTTTTTTTAGAACGGCCTCCTGGCCGCTCGCATAGCTGTGGGTGACCACCCACAGCTATAGCGAGCGGCAGGGAAGATGGTCGCGATGGTCAAGACCATCGCGACCATCGGGCTTGCGACGAGACCCTTGTGGTAGGGTCTCGTTGCCGCAAGCCCCAGAGAGATTTCGGCTCTAACAGAGCCGAAATCCCTCCCACTGACATCACTCGTGCTGTCAGTGGGGCTGCCCCCAAACGGAGGCGTTCACATGGGAACGCCTCTGTTTGGGTAGCCACTCCCCAGGCCTGCCCACCAAACATCGACAGCACGCCCCCTTTGGTACGAGACCCGGAGCGAAGGATTGCCCGTCACTATCCGGGTCTCACTCATGTGCACGATGGAGCCGGCTCCGTCGTGCGCATGCGCACTGGCCCACCATCGACCCGGTTGCGAGTGCACAGCGCTTGCGACCGGGCCAGAATCAGGCCCTCTGACCGCCGAAATCCTGAGCACCGGCATTGCGTACCCTAGCGGTATTCACTTGGTGCCGTAGTCCTCCAGATATAAAGTTACAATTGTACTGGCCGATATGGTTATACTATAGTTTGTGTAGCACGTTTTTACTTTTTACAGTAGTTATACTATAACATTTTGTCATCAGGGCTGATAATAATAATATTAGTGTTCATCACATAAACTTTAAGAATGTGCAGTGATATTATACGGCTAAGTATATGTTATAAATTTGTTACTATTACATAACTTTTCCCAACGAATTCATCTTATTGTCCTTTTTTGGCTATGTATGCGGCACTACCATTAATAATCACTATAACAATAATTTTTTGCTGTAAACATACCTGACCTGAAACAATTTGCTTGTATATACTCTTTATTGTGTCCTTGTATTTAATGTATTTATTTTTATACCATTCTCTTGAATGGGGTTGTGATGTCCCAGACGATCTCTTGGTGTGTTTGTCATACATAACCTACTACTGCGGAGTGTTATGGTAATTGCCAGTGTATGTTTTATTGTTTTAGAGGTCTTTAATTGCATTATATGCAGACCCAATTTTGCATTGATAGGAGTGGACATTATATTTGTAATGGGTGTTTTCTGTGCAGATATGCTATTCTAAAAATGTAGCTATGTGTCAGCTTGATTTGTTGATATTTCTTAGTTACACAGAGAAATGTGGAATTTTTTTGCATTTTTACAGTGCCTCGATGCTTTTATAAATGTAGCTATGTGTTAGCTTGTAGCTACACTGTGCATTGTGGCATCCCACAGCGATCTCTCTTTTCAGTGAAACACTAGCCAAAATAATAATCATAATACAAAGTACCATTAGCAGTAATTTCCAATTAAACTTGATACGGAACACCTCACTAATACATGGAGGGGAGGGGACTCAGGACCTCATTCAGAGTCGGTCGAAGCGGCCTCACGGTCGTATGGGAAAAGGGGCCGGATATTCAAATGATTCCCTCGCAAGTTGCGTCCCTAAGTTCGGATCGGTAGCTGGCCGACCAAGGGGAGGAAGCAGCCGGAATTAAAAAAAAATACGCCCCCTTCTCGTACGTATTGCATGTCATCTCCGGGCATATAAGGATTAATCGAGACCATCGGCAACCATCGAAACTGGTCGTAGAGCTTAAGGTTGACCATACCCTCTCTTAAGCTCTACGATCATGTCAGTGTAAAAACCTCACATGTCACATGTGCCATGACGCTACTTTGTTAATTATGCACTCCCATAAACCGTATGCACTCCCATAAAACGCCGTCAGCATAATTAGGCACGCCTGCGTTCGGATCTCCACTCCCCCCATTTTCAAGCACCTTCCCCTGTTACCACCCACAAACGCCTCAATCTGTCACTCAAACTACCGACCTGGCTGTGTTCAAGGAGAGAGAAATTTCTGATCATAGCGGCTAGTTTACGCATGCGCAGTATAGCGAACATCGGTGGTGTACGACCGTGCGGCCGTTTCGACCGACTCTAAATGAGGTAATCAGTTAGCCTGGCCCCTATTCAATTAGCTCTGCTTATCTGGGATCTCTTTTCAGGTCTCCTGGGACCCAAGAAATGGAGTATGCATTAACCCTTCAGTTATTGGGTGAGAACAGCTAGTTAACTTTACACAGATTCTGCGTGAGCGCCTGATAACCATTGTTAACACCCATTAAGGGTAACTTTGTGTGCACAAAGGACCACCCCACACCACAGATCCCAGCCACCATGGGATTATTTTGCGACAGGTACTTTCCTTCTTATCATTTCTGCAACACACTCATCAGAGGGACAATCACTATATTACATTGCACTGCACCAGCACCAGGGAGTATATATGTGACAAGCTCTGACAGCAGATACCATGTCTGCCTATCTATCACTGTGCATTATCAGAGACTCTCATTCCCTATTCACTGCCTCTAGCATAACGGGGGAAAGCAGATCTCCATGCAAATAAGCACTCAGACTCTGTTATCTAATCATGCTTTTCTTAGTGGAAACATGCATATGGCAATAATTGTTTAGTCTATTAAGTCCTAGAAATACCCACTTTTAATTAATTGGTTTCCCAAGAGTCATCTATACACTATTTCCATTCATGTTGCAAATTATTATTTTGGCTCATTGTGCCGTTTTAAATATTTGTATATACACCTCAGATCTCTTTTCACCTACACTTATATTTTTCCTACACTTTCTACTTATCCCATTTAGGGAGTCAAACACTCATTTAATATACACATCACCTGTTCCTTATATTCACTTATTCCTGTACTATTATGTTCACCAACATTATACACATAAAACTCTCTATATGAATGTATTCTTTGTGCACTTTCTGCAATTTATTGCATTATACATGCAATTATGTTTTCTAGTCTTATAATGTAGCACCCCTGTGTCTTCAATTCCTTTGTTGTTTATCTCTTTTGTGGTAAATAAAATGATTGTGCTCACTGTATTCTTATTTGATTTTGATTAACTAATGTGAGCAGACCTACTTGCTCCTGTGTGACAGTTCCCATTTCTTCCCCTATACTTCCTATATAATACTTTATTACAGCCATAAGGAGTAGGAGGCAGCTCCAGACCAGGAGATATTTTTTGAAATGTACTAAAGAAGTTATAAAGAAAAGGTTATCCAGTTCTAAAGAGTAGACTGTATGAGCTGTATTAGTAAATCCAAACTGAATTAGGGTAGTAGGCATAAAGATATTTTAAGAGTGTCACTTGCAATCTTAAAGCATCGGCAAACCTGATGCGTTTCATTGTTTTCAACAATTTCCTCAGAGAATGATAGTCAGTAGATGTGAATGGGTTTGAGGAAATTAAGTGTGACAGCCAGGTTTCAAAGTTGTTATGGAAGTAGGAGGGAGGACCCAGGGAGTGGTAGATAACTGCAGTTTGGCAGTTAATGGGGAAAAAAGATTCACAGAGTAAATCTTGAAGAACAAGAAGGTGAGAGAGAGGGTTTAGGCAGTAAATGGACAGCCAGGAGATAGTGGGGAGTTTGTATAGAGGAAAAGGTGCCATAAGCAAAGATGGCTGCTGAGGTAGGGTCAATGTTAACCCTGCATCAGGCGCACCTCTGGGACTCCCAGGTTCAGGGGCTGTGCGCCTGACAGGCGACTGTTGTTAAATCATTATTAGCACCAAATTAACTCAATTCTAACATTCTTAAAGTGATCAGTGACCTTCATTAGGATGTACAAAGAGAGAATATATGGAAATCTGATTCTCAAAACCACATTTATTAACCTTAAAGCAAGTAAAACAAAAAATACTACATTTTAAGAGGTGCAGTGTGCCTAAGAGGCCACCCTGGACAAACCTACATATTTCCGCAAAATATCCACAACCTTTGTAATTTTCATTCATAAAATGAGCAAAATACACAAAATTGTGAGAAAATAAAAAGAAATACGTACCTTCAAAAGTCAGACGAGTTTGGGCGCAATGAGCCTGAGAGGCCAGGAAGGTCACTACTGCACTCCATGCAGGCGGCGGGAAAACTGACTAGGGGGGTTTCAAACAGCACCTAGAGATAGGAAGGTACTAGGAGGGGAAGGCCCCTGCGCCCCCTTGTGGTGGAGAGGTGAGCGAATACAGCTTTGTGGCGCCTGTCAGGCCAGCTGCGCCCGACGCAGGATTAATGTTGTGGGAGTCATAAGGGATGAGGAGGGGAGAAAGTGGATTACGGCAGTGGGTGAGTTATTTAGGGGAATGAATTGTGGCAAGTGTGGGTAAATAAATATGGGCACAGATGGTGGGTAAATTGTGACAAGGTGGGGTACAGCTTTGATTCAGGGAAGATCATATGTGTCTAAGGGGAGGCAGAAGGGGAGCAAGGAGCAGAAAGGTTTAGTAGTTGGGGAGAGGGAAGGTGGAGGAAACAGAACATGAGGAGGGTGCAGAGATGACATGGAATGAGGTAAGAAGGTGCGGGATACAGGAGCATGGAAGGAATAAACTATAGTAAGGAGGATTACCATGGGTGAGGTGATGGACAGAGGAGGATAGGGTGGGAGAAAAAGAGAAATGAAGTAGCTGGATAGTGCATGATGATCATGTATTATGGAAAGATAGAAGGATGAAGGGAAAGGAGAGGACAGGCCACCTATGGGAATAAAAGGGGGTAGAATGCTAGATTGCAGTTAGGCAGGATGCTGAAGGGTAGTGAGTGAAATGCATAACCCTCCAAAGAGTAAAAATTAAATATACTAGAAGAGACAGAGGAGAGGAACCAATCAGCTCCTAATAGTTACTTTATAGGCTGTGTTTGAAACATGACAGTTAGGAGCTGATTGGTTGGTACTTTATCTCTCTCTACTTTATCTCTCCCACAGAAAGATATTCCTTCAGCTATTTATCCTTGTTTGCGGTCACAGCATACAAATGAAGTAGATCTAGAGCCAAATGTAACAGGGTGAGAGTTTAGAAAATGTGAGAGTTTAGCAGTAAACTTTTATACTTTTTAAACTCGCCCAATGTAATAAAGTCAGAGAACAGGCAAACTCGCCCAATGTAATAAAGTCAGAGAACAGGCAAACTCGCCCAATGTAATAAAGTCAGAGAACAGGCAAACTCGCCCAATGTAATAGAGTCAGAGAACAGGCAAACTCGCCCAATGTAACAGAGTCAGAGAACAGGCAAACTCACCCAATGTAATAGAGTCAGAGAACAGGCAAACTCACCCAATGTAACAGAGTCAGAGAACAGGCAAACTGACCCAATGTAATAGAGTTAGAGAACAGGCAAACTCGCCCAAAGTAATAGAGTCAGAGAACAGGCAATCTCGCCCAATGTAATAGAGTCAGAGAACAGGCAAACTCACCCAATGTAATAGAGTCAGAGAACAGGCAAACTCACCCAATGTAACAGAGTCAGAGAACAGGCAAACTCACCCAATGTAATAGAGTCAGAGAACAGGCAAACTCACCCAATGTAATAGAGTCAGAGAACAGGCAAACTCACCCAATGTAATAGAGTCAGAGCACAGGCAAACTCACCCAATGTAATAGAGTCAGAGAACAGGCAAACTCGCCCAATGTAATAGAGTCAGAGCACAGGCAAACTCACCCAATGTAATAGAGTCAGAGAACAGGCAAACTCACCCAATGTAATAGAGTCAGAGAACAGGCAAACTCACCCAATGTAATAGAGTCAGAGAACAGGCAAACTCGCCCAATGTAATAGAGTCAGAAAACAGGCAAACTCACGTGTTTTTAGCCTCAAAAAACTCTCATGATTTAACTCTCATCCAGATATTTTCCCATTTTGAAGATAAAAGTCGACCAATGTGAGAGGTTACTGCTAAACTCTCACATTTTCTAATCTCTCACCCTATTACATTTGGCCCCAAATTCTCATTGCACAACTTGTTGACATACATTTGAATCCTTCACAACCCAGCGCTCAAGTTCCCTGATACTCTTTGCCTCCCCAACCTAAGGACGGTATAAAACTTTGATGTAATATGATATAGTACCATTATTCCCTACACTCTCACCTTGTAACATCTCTATCTATACTTCCGGAAATTAAGCCAGGCAAATATACTTATGGGTCTTACAAAACCTTTCCGTTGTTAACAAAGCTGCGTTACCTGCTCTGCCTGTTGTTTCAAATCCAGCACTTACAGTATTGTATCGTACATATCACCATGTTAGCTTATCTATGTTCCACTTTCTTTTCTATACTTATACCATGACAACTGATTAATGTTTGCATTCACCTACCATGGCTCCCAGTATTTATAGACGAACCTGCTGCAAGGGCACCCCTCCCTCTGTATAGCCTTTGTGTGAGTTGCTTTATAGTAGAAGCAGCACCTAATTTCCATGCAGTTATTTACGTGAATAATGAATTATACATATACTAACCACCAGCCCATGCTTCCCACAGGAGCAATTCTGAATGTACATTGATAGTGTTTTGTAACAGAGGTCTTATAAGCTCGCCTTGTAGATGACACTAGTAATTTTTCGTTCTGACGTCAACACCAAAAGACACGCAAAAAATGGCCACGTAAAGTTGTCCAGGAGCAAAACAGTCTCCCCCTGGGGTAAACTTAAGCTACGTTAAGTGTCTGTCCCGGTGCTTTATTTATTGTTATGCCAAGGCAGTTTCTTACCGGTATTTGGACACATACATAAAAAAAATTAGCTTAAATATATGTTCAGAGAGAGTTCAAATCTAGTGATACTTATCTACAGGTGTCTTTTGGACTCTCAATGTTCTGTAAGCAGCTCCAAACATAAAATAAAGATAACAAAAAGTACTGTACAATAGTGTAATACTGTAAAAACTGTTTCATAAACAGCATCCAGTGTTTGCAGAGGGAATTGTTGTTGTTGCTAGGATAAAGTTTCCAATCACCAGCCGTGTTCCCTGCTAGATCAATGAAAATGCATCACGTAATCACAGTATCCAAACTGATGCTTACATAATGCTTACATGTAATCCAATTAGGTGCGAATGGCGAGTAGGGAGTTTGTTTCTTGAATCTCGCACACTTCGCAGCGAAGTGTGCTCCCGAGAATTCTCCAATCCGATTAAAAATGCCTATTCGCACTACACGCAGCGGAGGGGTGCGAATTGGCTGCCAAATGAGATTTGTGAGAAATGCATGAAAATGTGGGGAGACCATCCTGGACCCCCCAAAGCGGATAATTACGTTAACAGGATTGTATAGACGGCTGTTTGTGGGCATTAGGAAGGTACTGTACGTTTTTACATGGTGTCAAATGGCAGATTTGTGTTTTTTTTTAAATGCAAAAAAAAATTAGGAAAAAGGGTGATTTGGGGGTACTTTGAGGGCACCTTGAAAAATTAAAAAAAGACAATGATAAAAACAATTATTTTTAAACTAAAAACTTATTGTAATTAAATTTGGGGTGCCTAAACTAATGAAAAAGTTGATTTTGGGGTAATTTGAGGACATTTTTTTTTTAACCCCAAAAAATGACGTAATTATTGGACTAATTAAGCTAATTAGAAACTTCCAAGTGCCTAATTAGTCATTAGGGGATGGGGGGGGGGTATTCAAGGGGTGCAGCACGGAGTCCCCACATTTTAACCTTCAAATAAAGATTTTCCTTTCCATCTCTCACCCTCAGCGATTTCAGTCTGACTGATTCAGTGCGAGTTGCTAATTGGATTTCAAAATTAATTCACTATGCGAATTCGAAGTGAAAATAGCAACTCGCACCTCGCCATTCGCACCTAATAGGATTGGCCCCTCTGATTGCACGTGGTGCATTTCCATTGATCTAGCGGGGAACATGTATGTGATTGTTAATGAGTGGGGTGACTCATATTGTCTGATAATTTGCTGCTGTTATTGTATTTGCACCAAAGAGTTTGTGTCACACACAGTATAAGAAATTGTCGGCATTTGGACTCATTTGAAATTAAAGAATCGTTTTTCACACCCTTAAAACGCCCATTTTGACCTTTTGGCACGCCTGCGTTCGGATCTCCACTCCCCATTTTCAAGCACCTTCCCCTGTTACCACCCACAAACGCCTCATCCTGTCACTCAAATTAGCAGGCATTCGCTATATTGCGAGCACACGATTTTCGACCGTACTGACTGGTTCGCGCATGCGTATTACAACCCATACGCATGCGCAGATGTGCGAACATCGCTCGGAACGAACGAGCGGCCGCTTACGAGCGGCTCTGAATGAGGTCCACAATGCTTGGTGGAGGGATTAGCTGAAAACAGCCAAACTCCTACCTAGAACATCAAATTGGTCAGGGTTGGCTCTGTGAACACTATTTCTCACTTACAGTCAGGTGCATAAATATTGGGACGTAGGAGGCACATATAGAAACCGTTGTAATTCCTACACCGTTCACCTGATTTGGATGTGATTACCCTCAAATTAAATCTGAAAGTCTGCAGTTAAAGCACATCTTGTTTGTTTCATTTCAAAGCCATTGTGCTGGTGAATAGAGGCCAAAATATGAAAATTCTGTCAATGTTCCAATATTTATGCACCTGACTGTATGTCACAAAATAATATCAGTCAAACAACCACTGTTATCGTGACCTGCTCTGAGGCTTCCAGACTACACTAAGCCTTTCACTCTTTACTGTTATGAAAAGGAAGATATGATGTTCGTGTTTCCAACACAGTTGCATGCAAGCAAAAACCGTTCTATTGCATCTTACAGTACACTCCTTGATTCAGTATTGATTCATTTTTCTGTCTTCTCTGAGACTGTTGCTACTACTGTGATTGTTATGGAATCCCCAATGCCATTTGTTCTGTGCTCTCCCCTGACTGGACCCATTCCACAGGCGGCAGCTGCTTTTATTGTAAATACAAGGGTAAAATACATGTCCCATGCCAGACTGACCAAATATGACCTTATTTTACTGTCCTCTGAGAACATCACAAACTCACCAGGTGGCAAGAGTTAAAACCTGCTTCCCTCTACTGCAGCGGTGGCCAACCTGTGGCTCTTCCATTGTTCTGATGCGGCTCCTCTGCCTGACAATGACTGCCTCCTCCGATAGGCACGCATCTGTTCAGAGCAGCAGTATGTGCTGCTCTGGAGACATGTGTGGGAGATATGGTGGTATCACACCGCAAACAGGAGGCGAAGCTCAATTTGTGACTGAACCTGCAGCCACGAGGAGGACGCATTCACAGACGCCGGAGCCTACCTACGTGACATAGACATGTGGGGGCTGGAGTGACCCATGGAGTGGGAGGGAGTGTGGGGGAAGGTGGCTGGAATGGAGTGGTCCAGGGAGAGAGGGGGTGGTTGGAGTGGCACATGAGGGTCTGCTGGAGTGACAAGTAGGAGAGTTGGAGTGACACCGGAAGGGTTGGATTGTATTATGTGAATCTTTTATTTTTATTTATTTTTTATGTATTTTTTGTGGATGTGACTTTTTCAGTGTATTTTATGTGGATGTGTTTTTTTCAATGTTTTTAATATTGGTCTTGTTTTTTCTTTCCCTTTAATAGTTACCGCCACGGTGATTGTGTGCATGTGCTTTTACATGCTCCTACAAACATCATACCAGGGCGTTTTTTGCACATGCGCCTTTGGTGTGCACGTGATCTCGACTCTTTGACATACCTACAGATATTTTTGAGCTCTTTGCCTCTGACTGGTTGGCCACCCCTACTCTACTGAGTAAGAGTGTATACGATTGCATGCATGTAACTACACAACTTTATATAACATGCATATTATGCTTTATACAAGCCTGGTTCCATAGTCTATGTAGATGTCGTACAAATGACAAAGCATACTAGCTGCATGAGAGGCTGGCTGTCTACAGTATGAAGCAGCGGAAAGTGGCCACTTACCCTCGGTCTACTCAGCCCATGATACGGAATTAGCAGCCGGACTTAGGAAAAATCATTTGCACTGATTCTTGGCATCCATTTATCAAAGTACATGATTATGGAAATAACGTGGGTCCCTCACTTAAGTTGGGCCACACATCAAATCCATCCACTTTCTGCATGCAGTTTTATTTATTATCTGCTTTTTGCTATCAATCAATGCACTTCATAGCTAAAAACACATGTTGTCTCCAAAGGAAATATTTTGCTAACTCCATGAAACCTGCAGTGCTCATCCCACAGAAGAAGATTTAATTAACTCAGCCATTGTCTCCACTTGCCACATTAGAGGACCTTGCAAGGCTCCAAGATGAGGCTGCATGAAGGTCATAAGGTTGTACGTTACAGTGTGATCACTGCCTTGGCGGCTGTTAGATGACACGTATGGAACTACTGTAGAAATGAGCTTGCATGCACCAAAGGGTGGCACATGTAAGCATGGGAGGGATGAAACAGGAATGGTTTGCCCCAAAATTTACATTTGTTGCTCAACAGTATTATCATGCATTTCCTTTTTGTCAACCATATAATGTGGGCAACATTGAGGCGACACAGTAAGTAGCACGACCTCCACCTTGGAACCCCTCGTTCAGATGATTTTAAGCAAATGAAGAAATGTTGTCATTGTGAATCTGTAGGAGAAACTGATTGTATGCACTCTGGTTGGGTTTAAGCTTACCACCGTGTAAAATATGCTTAACAATTTTATTCAGAGCCTTGGGATAACTTTAATTATCAACTGAGACCAAGGAACCCACTTTACAAGCCAGGCAACAGATGGAATTTATAAAAAGTGTTGGGAATGACACAAAGTCACAGACATCCTGAAAAGCAAGGTTTGTGACATTCGTGCAGATTCCGGTCTTAACTGGCTTAAAGCAATTTTATTCTCAGCAGCTTGAGATCCACCACCAACAGAAAGACTGGATTGAGGGCTTCATTCAGAGGCGGCCGTACGGTGTACGACCGCACGGTCGCCTCGATGTTTGTCCAGTGCGCATGCGCATGAGGGAGCTGGCTCCTTCGTGTGCATGCGTGAGACCCGCTACGACCGACAGCGCCGGTCGTAGCAGGTCTCTTTCCAAAGGGGGCGAGCTGTCCATGTTGATTGACAGCTCGCCCCGTTTGGAAGGTGGGCCGGGGGGGTGGCAGCCCAAACGGAGGCGTTCCCATGGGAACGCCTGCCATTTGGGGGAGGCCCCACTGACATCTCTAGTGATGTCAGTGGAGAGCTTTCGGCTCTGATAGAGCCAGAAGCTCTCCGGGGCTTAGGACAAGTGAGACCCTACCCTAGGGTCTTGTCGTAAGCCCCGATGGCCGCGATGGTCTATGACCATCGCGACCATCACCCTAGCGGTCGTTAGAGCTGTGGGTGTAAACCCACAGCCTAACAACCGAAACAGAGGTGGGCGGTCAGGATGCAAGCGGCCGCCCAGTTTCTGAGCGACCTCTTGCATCCGCCGACCGCCTCTGAATGAGGGCCTGAGTCCACATGCGCTATTAATGGAAAAGTCAGTGAGACTACAATTATCTTGCCCTAAACATCTATCCAGCCTTTACCTTCAACTGACTGATGAACTTGACATAAACTATTGATGGAAAGTCATAATCATAATGTATTTTGGATTTTTCATTCACAGGATTCAAGCTGCATTGACCAAAAAAAAGCCAGTTCAATGTCATTCAGAAGTCATTCATTCCAGCTAGACCGGTGGGTGTCCAGTGTGTCAAAAGGGGCAGCAGAGGAAGACTTTCTTGGAACCCAGGTGGAAAAGCTTTTTTCAAATACTGCTGACCACTCATAGAGGTGTCGGGTGCCAAGTGTTGAATACATGGATCCATGCATCATTGGAGAAGAAAGCGTCTGCCCCTCACCCACACAAATATACCGTGTATGAGCATAGTCGACATTAAGCCAAAGTACCCTCCACCATTGTTTTTAAGGGAGGCGGGCATGCAACCATATTAACAAAGCAATGGGCAATTTAACATATTAAAGTCGAGATGTACTAAGCCTTGGAGTGTAATAAAGTGGAGAGATAAAGTACCATCCAATCAGCTCCTAACTGCCATTTTTCAAATACGGCCTGTAAAGTGATAGTTAGGAGCTGATTGGCTGGTACTCTATCACTCTCCAGTTTATCATTTTTCAAGGCTTAGTGCATCCCTGTATGAAAAGACTGGTTGTATGGTCACAGAATGTCTGGGTGACTTCTAACTCGCATATCATTTAGCTGGGACTCAGAGCACATTATAGCATGTTATAAAGTACCAATGTGATGAGATATGGAATAATATCTGACATCTGTGAAAGGCAGGCACCCATCTCATCAATCCTTTGCTTTATCAGAGGGTGACAGATTCCTTTGATTTCTAGGGTGCAAAAGGGACAAAAGTTCAGGCCAAGTCACTTGTGAACAACTTTCATCGCAAACCCATTGGTCATTGACAACATTACATGCCACACACAAGCTAAACATAAATGATTAAGGTTATCATTATATGGCTCATTAGTCTACATAAATCATGTTAGACTAATGAGCAAAATAAAGTTCCCATAATGAGAATTATACATGGCTCTCATAAACCAATTCATCATGCAAATTTGTGACATCTTTACTTTGGTCCAAACGATTGTGAAAAAAACGTTATGGATGAATCAAAACAAAGTAACAAACTGTTCACCAGGTCCGGTTCAACATTCAGCCTATGGCACCTTCTCACAGGATTATATGAAAGGCCATTAATATTATTAATCCAATGTTATTTTGAGTGTGTTGCTATTGGCAGTGTGTAAATAGGTCCCTAATGACAAGACTAAATGAACTTCTCCAGTCCATTTGGGCTTTCTGACAAATACATCCATTTTCTTTTTTCTTTTAGTTATAGCTAATGTTTTGTTATTTATTGTCCTATTTTTATTGAAGGTGTTGGCAAAAAGGTTCGACTTTATAAGTTCCTCTTTGAGCTGTTGCAGAAAGGCGACATGCGAGACTGTATCTGGTGGCTGGACCACGAGAGAGGGACCTTCCAGTTCTCATTCAAACACAAAGAGATATTTGCTCATCAATGGGGGCAACCAAAAGGAACCACAAGAAGATGACCAACCAGATGATGGCCCGCGCTCTCCGTAACTACGGCAAGACTGGGGAGATCAGGATAGTCCAGAAGAAGCTGACATATCAGTTTGACAGTATTGTTGGGATAGAGGAAAAGCAGATTCCACCAAACATGCACTCTCATAAGCCAGCCTCAACCGCCCCCTGGACACTGCCAACCGTTTTGGCATTTTTGGTTCTCAGTGAAGCTTATGAGCATTATACTGGCAAACGTATATTAGACATTGACTTGAAACTTCAATATTTTTCATTGAAGGGTGGCTCAAAGAAGCATTGGTGACTTGCCAGCTGAACCTCCCTTATCTGTGGAACTTACCTTTCATGTCTTGTCAATAAATAGGACAGAAAGTATTTCAGAACACAGTGTAAAGGGTTGAGGAGAGTATTGCTTAATGCAGAAAAGAGAAGCAGTGTAAGGGAATGCTGTAAAGTTCATTTAGGTGGGACGCGGAGCTGGATATTATTTTAGATTATTCAAAATGTTCTTTGTCAGCTATCCCTGCCAGGGCCTTAACCGAGAGGTTCCAATCTCACTGAAGAGAGGACTAAGGGCCTGATTCAGACCCGTTCGCTATCTGCATATGCTCGCTGGATGCGTATGCAAAGTTGTCAAAGTGACGCCACGGGAAGCGAACGCTCGCCAAGGCATAAGCACGCCCACCATGTCTTAGCGAGCGGCCACTTTGTGTATGTGTACACCCAATCGCACAGGCAAAGCCGCCCACCAGCAACACGTCATCTCCAGGAAGTGTATTAAAACATTGGTACATCGAGCACCATCGGATGTGAACGCAGTGCTTGAGGTAGCTTTACCCTACCGCAAGCATTGCGAGAAAATCAGTGTAAAAAAATGGCATGTGACGTGTACTATGACGCTGCTTGTTAATTATGCACGCCTCTTAAACGGCGTTGAAACACCCAGGCACGCCTGCGCTCGCATCTCCAACCCCCCGTTATTAGTGTCCTGCCCCTGTTACCACCCACAAATGGCCTCTCCTGTCACTCATTACCCTGGGCTGCCTTTGCTGGGCGAGTGAGAGAGTTGCGATCGCAGAGTGTAGTTCACGCACGCACAGAACGAAGCGTGCGCATGCGCGTACGCAGAACAGCGGGCCGCTTGCAAACGCACAGCGCGAGCGGCTCTGAATCAGGCCCTAAGCTCAAATGAATGTGTAAACACAACAGGCTGATCCATCCACTTCTATAGAATTCTATGTTTCTATAAGGATCAAAGAGGTTAAAAAAGGTTAAAAATAAAGGGCAGACATGATGGTCCAAGAGGTTCTTATCTGCCATTAAATTCTATGTTTCTATATGATGATACCATCAAGTGGATTAATAAGACTTACTGTATGTCAAGGACCTCTTCAACTGATTACTTTTTGTGGGCATTTCTTTAAACTGTTGTGGTCTAATGTGCATCGTCCAGGCTAGCCAGATGTTTTCTACAGTCTGTTCTGCCATTTATATTTTTTGTTATTTTTTGTTAAACATTTTTCTCTATTCACTGATAATGGATACAATGAGAATAAACCAGACTTATGTTTTAAGTTAAGAAAGACTGCACTTTCAGTAGCATTCCAGCAATAGGATGACGGAGATGCCCAGCTTGAGTGGTGGAGATGAACCTTAGATGTATGCATCTTTTTACAAGGTTTAGATCAGGGGTTCTCAACCCTAATTCTCAAGTACCACCAACAGGTCATGTTTTGTGGATTTCTTTGATCATGCACAGGTGAGTTGATCTATTTTGCTGGCACAGTACTAATCCCACCTGTTTCCACAGACAAAAATCCACAAATCATAACCTGCTCATGGGAACTTGAGGGTAGTGGTTGAGAGCCCCTGGTAGTGGCGTTAATAAGGTATTTGGAGTCCAGGGCAAGATGAAAAATGAAGGCCCCCCTCTCTATATTCGCACGCCTAAGGATGAAAAAGTGGACATGACACAAGGGGCGTGGCCACTGAAAAATGGCGGCATGTCAACATAACATACCACCGTTTGTCATCACTCTGGGGACATTCATTTCCATTCCATATGCACCTTAATGCCCCCAGTAGTAGTGCCCCTTTTGCAATGCCCACTGTAATAGTGCCCCTTATGCAATGTCCCAATAGTGCCCCTTATACAGTGCCCCCAGTAATGCCACTAATACAGTGCCCCCAGTAGTGCCCCATACAGTGCCACCAGTAGTGTTCCCCCTATGCAGTGCCCCCAGTGGTGGTCCCCCTTATGCAGTGCCCTCAGTAGTGCCCCTTATGCAGTGGCCTCAGTAGTACTCCTTATACAGTGCCCCCAGTAGTGGTTCCCCCTATGCAGTGCCCCCAGTGGTGGTCCCCCTTATGCAGTGCCCCCAGGAGTGCCCCTTATACAGTGCCCCCAGTAGTGGTCCCCCATATGCTGTGCCCTTTATACAGTGCCTCTAGTAGTGCACCTTACACAGTGCCCCCAGTAGTGATCCCCCTATGCACTGTCCCCAGTGGTGGTCCCCCTTATGCAGTGACCCCAGTAGTGATCCCCCTATGCACTGTCCCCAGTGGTGGTCCCTCTTATGCAGTGACCCCAGTAGTGCCCCTTATACAGTGCCCCTTATACAGTGTTCCCAGTAGTAGTCCCCCCTATGCAGTGCCCCCAGTAGTGGTCCCCCTTCTGCAGTGCCCCCAGTAGTGCCCCTTATACAGTGCCCCCAGTAGTGGTCCCACCTATGCAGTGCCCCTTATACAGTGCCCCCAGTAGTGCCCCTTATACAGTGCCCCCCTATGCAGTGCCCTCAGTTGCGGTCCCTCTAAGCCCCCAGTAGTGACCCTTATACAGTGCCCATTATAAAGTGCCCACAGTAGTGGTCTCCCCTATACAGTGCCCACAGTAGTGGTCTCCCCTATACAGTGCCCCCAGTAGCGACCCTTATACAGTGCCCCCAGTAGTGGTCCCCTCTATGCAGTGCCCCCAGTAGTGCCCCTTATGCAGTGCCCCCAGTAGTGCCTCTTATACAGTGCCCCCCTATGCAGAGTCTGTATGACTCTCATTGGCTGCTAAAACACAGCTTGTAAAGTGACAGTTAGGAGCTGACTGATTGGTACTTTATTTCTCTCCAAGACTTAGTACATCTACCCCAAAGAGAGCCTTAGAAAAGGTAACAAATTTAGCCTGTATAAATATCACAAATATCAATAAAAAAGATTTGTCTAACAAATGTTTCATACCAAAGACCAGCAGGCAAGAGGTCATGTAACCTATTGAAGATAAGCTTTTGAAAAAGGAAATTATATTGTTGTGGTCAGGAGGCCGTACATGTTACTTGGGACACAAAAAAGAGACTGATCTGAAATTCACGCAAGTCAGTGGTAACTGCGCCTGCATTGCTTGCATGGTACTAAGGGCCTGATTCAGCAAGGAACGCAACTGCTAATACGCATGCAATCGGCCCATTGTTGCATACTGTAAGCTCTTACGAGCAGGGCCCTCTATCCTCTTGTGCTTCTCCCTACTTTAGTTTCATCTACTTCTTACTCACCACTAGGGCACCTAACACTTGGCTGCTTATGCTCTGTTGCTTATCTGGGTGTTATGGTCACTAATGTAGCAATATATATTATTCATGTCCTGGTCCTGTATTGTATTGTTCTGTAAGTCGCTTGTCTACAACTTGTTTATGTACTTTGTAAGGCGCTGCGAAACATTTGTGGTGCCATATAAATAAATGATAATAATAATACTGCGCATGCGTATGCATAAAAGTTCTGCGATCGGGACTGCGATTGCAGAGGCTACGGAGACCTATCTCAGAGTGATTGACAGGAAGCGCCGTTTGTGCGTGGTGACGTGGGGGTGGTTGGCCGAAAGCAGGTGTGCCAGTGTATTGGGACGGCGTGGCATGGGCGTGCATAAAATAACCACTGCGTTACCAGATGCAGCCTGAGGCCTCATAGCGTGCGCTGAAGTAAGAAATTCCTGAGTGAGGTCTGACCTGCCTTATCTATGCGTATGGGTCCGATGTTACCGATTGTTTTGCTATGTTGCTACAGTATACGGATGTGAGTAAGGGGACGTGGGCGTCCTTATGTTAGGCTGCGATTGCAATGTGAATGCAAACATTTACATATCACCGCTGATATTAGCAACTGCGTTGCGTGCGTGTAAGCAGAATAGCGATCCGTGCTTAATCAGGCCCTAAATGCAGAAATCTACCCATATTTTGAATGGTACGAATCTCAGCATCCAGACGGCCCCTATCTGTTTGCTTGGTTTCATATCCGTCATCATTATATAGTGCACATGTGCATCAGATCTATACTTATTTATTTACGTGTACCCCCAACTCTGCACAGCCTGCAGCTACGTTGCCAATCCCTCTCTGAGAGCCCCCAATTGCACTCCTTCAGCCAAGTGGAGATGTGAGTGGAACACGTACAACAGTGTAACTGGTGCTTATAAAGGAATCGTGGATTAGTGACAACAGTGTTAGCAAAATTGTGTCAGTTATACACTAAACTCTATCATCAGATCACCCCAAACACTCATTCACACACATACTCCATCGTATCTGACACCAAAATATGCCGGGAATGGGTCAACTTTTCATTCTAAACATTAATCTATTAGACTGAGCTATTTATTAGACTCATCATAACTCTCAGATTATTCTTACTGATAATAAATGGTGGTGGGGATACAAAAGGCATGGCACAAGCAAACGTAAATATAAACATGTGTAGAAAATAATAAACTCGGGCCTAAACAGCCTGTCAGAAAAATAAGATTGTCGGGAACAATTGCCCCCTCCCACTACAACTCGCAAGGTCATAGGCCTACTACCTGATCCTGCGGGGACTACAACTTGGGAAGCCACCCATGCAGCCGAGAAGGACGGAACCCACCTGGGCCAGTGGCATCCCAAGTCTCCCAAAACTCGCCCTCAAACTTCCCCAGCCGCATGGGTAACTCCCCAGGCCCTAAAAAATGCTGAAACCATCTGCATAAAAAAAGGTCGTTCATAACCAGGCCACCCCACAACAAAGTTGACACCAACCTTCAAAAACCCTAGGGTGGGCAGGTGGGCAAACTCCGGAAAATAAAGAGGGCTTCTCTATCCCAAACTACCCATAAAACCCCAACAGCCACTCCCACAAGAAATATGCTAACACCCTATTGGACACTTACCTCCAAGCAAAGACCACTCCCCTCAACTAATCCCTAATGTTCCTGACTGTGCGAGGTGATAGATTGGAGGTTTATCCGTGCTCATTCTGAGTCATATACAACGACACTCCAGCATTAGGAAATAGTGTGGTGTCTGCGTAAGAATTAATCTAAATGCTGCATACTGTACCTTCTACCTACGTGCAGCAGGTAATGATATATCACAAGGTGTTATGAGGTGTTTTATTTCTAGAACAAAATCCGGCTTGTGGTTACCAATAGACTGATCAGGGAGCTGCTATTTGGCATATCTACTTCCTGCAATCAGACATGTAAATGATTTGCCTAAACGTTTGACTAGTGAAATTAGACACCCCTGAAACTGATAGGTATTTTGCTGTATAATTCTGTTTCGGTGGAGACGGCAGCACTAGCAGGGAAGTCAGATGGTTATCAAGAGTGCCAGAAAATCATGGCAAGGAGCATTACAATAGATCATTTTGGAAATACCTGCTATTAGGACAGTGAATGCATAACAGGGTGACATTAAAGGGGAATGCTGAGTCTTAGCTCCCCTCTCCCTCTAATATATCGTATACAGAGCTCTTGCAAATACAGGTATATAAAGAAAATGTATGTCATGATTTTGGCTCTACAGTCATGGTAAAGTTTATTATGTCAGCACCATTTATATAACACAACATATTAATTGTTTCCCCCATCGTAAATACGATATGTTTTTAGCAATCATGTAATATTGGCAATATAAAATAATGAACACATAATATTGGTCTATTAATCTAATTACTCATGAAATAATATTATGCCATACTTACCTACTCTCCCGAAATGGTCGGGAACCTCCCGAAAATCGTGTTGCGCTCCCGACCACCTGGAAGACTAGGCAAGTCTCCCGGAACCGCCCGCAGCCAGCCCGCACCCCCCTGTTACTGTCCATTTACTTACTATGCAGTCCGGGGGATCAGATGATGCGATTCGCGTTAAATTGCGTCATCGAAACCCTGCCCCACACTGTACCATACCTGTATTACCGGCTCTGCACAGGTGGGGGGGCGGGGCCATGATGATGCGATTGAGCCACCACGCCCCCCGCTCCACCCACCTGCTGTGTTCAGAGAGCCGACCTGGCTGTCTCCTCCCGGATATGGACAGCCTAAAAGGTAGGCAGGTATGTATTACGCCCATAAGATAAGTCTTACGTTTTTTTTTTCACCTTATTCATTTCATAATGATTGCCCACATATTATATAATATATTGTGTCTCCTCATCTTCTGATTGGCCAGATAGCTTTCTGGTGGTTTTGTTGTGGTTTGGGTGAAACCTGGAAGCTTTTGGTAATTTCAGAAAGCCACACATCGACGGCGGTTTGGGAACCTCCCTCCAAACAGCTGGGTAGTAAATCCAGTGGTTTGGAGGTCAAAACCCCTGGCAATGTGAGATGGTTTCACCCAGAGCGGGAGATGTATCAACTATCAAGCCTTAGAAAGAAATAAGGTATCAACCCTAAAATTGCGGTCAAACCTCCGATAATGTTTTTGGAGGTTGACCGCATTTCCCATATGCACCAGGTTTTGTTAAGTGAAGCTTTCCTGAGCTTGTTCCCGTACTAGCATCGATGCAAATAGTGGCCATCTCTGAATCTGGCCCAAATATTCCATGGGAATGGGAATTGCTGTAGGTGAAGGTCGTGAATGATCGGTTCTACTAATCAATCAAATGCTTGAGTTTTGTCATACAGTCCTCTTCAAATTGGGAAAATTTAAAAAAGGTTATTTAAAGGGGCTGATTTTTTTTTTTTTTTTTAGTAATATCTATAATCCTCAGAAGAGAAAGAATAGCTTGCACATATGAAGGGCATGTTACAGTCAAAAATTTAGAAAAATTATTATTATTATTATTATTATTATTATTATTATTATTATTATTATTAGGGGTTGAGTCTCCCATATCCACAATGCTTGGGACCAGAATTATTTTGAATATCGGATTTTTCCATATTTTGGAATATTTGCTTACCATAATGAGATTTCCAGGGCCCAAATCTAAACACAGAATATATTTATGTTTCATATACACCTTATACAAAAAGCCTGAAGGTAATTTTATACAATATTTTAAATAATTTTGTGTCTTAAAGAAAGTTAAAATTTTGGGATATGAGAGACTCAACCAGCATTATTATTATTGATAATGATCATCATTAAAACAGTATAACCTTCAAAAGTGACATACTGTATTAATAAGTGTAATGTAGTGCATATTAAAGTGACAGTGGTCTGGTGCTCGCCCGCTTTAAATTAAATTAGAAAAACAAAATGCGCTTACTAAAAAGCTGCAATTGCATATATATGTGAAGAGATAATTATCACAATCTGTGTGTAGGTCTGCTCAATAGCATATGAGCCAAATTTATCTCAGGCACACATCACATACACTTATACCCATGTTTTCAATCATCTATTTTGCTTGCAAAAATATGCATGAATTACTAAGCTTCAAAATAACTTTAAAAAACCCTGTATTTTACAGCATACACAACTTCCTCTAGCATGTGTGAGAAAAAATGTCTAAAACAAACTCAGAGAGAAACATAATATAGGCATTGGCCGTAAAGAAAGCACCAATCAGTGCCAGCTTTGCATTCACAATCAGCCAATCAGAAGAATGACCGTTGAGACAGCGACAGGACCCAGCTTACTGAAGGGGGTGTGGCCAAATCAGGGACATGGCCACGCCCCCTCCTGAAAAAAAGACAGGAAAATACTTTGCACAGTGCCTCAGCAGGTGGTCCATGCGCACACTGGGCCCATCCAAGAGACCCAGTTTCAGGTAATTACTACTTCCCTCTCTCGGTGGCCCCGATCAAGAGCAGTTTACTAGTGATGAGAACTGTCATCATCATCATCATTATCATTATTGTGTATCTGCGCTGGCCCTATACAATCTCTAGGGCACAGGTCTCCCATCAATTTAAAGTTCTGCTGAGTGATAATATTTCCACTCTGGATAAAATAGAGTATGCTTACAAGATTATTTTCCAAATGTCCTTCTTTAGTATATTAAAGGCAAATGGTCTGCAAAACAATTACATTGTTAATTACGCATACTGTACATTTCTGGCACATATTTCTGTTCTATTAAATTACAAGGCTATTATTATTATTATTATTATCAGGCTATTTACATTTGCACTTCTAACAGCGTATACGCAACTGAGAGAAGAAGAGTAATTAAGGTGGTGAATTTCCTTTCGGGAGTCATCACAAAGACAAAAAGAGATTACTTGTGGACTGAGCACCCCTTAATACCAAATTTTTATGCCCTACCAATGGTCCATAACAATATGGAGCAACCTATCGTATCAGGAATAGGAGGATTAATGCAAAAGGCGAGTAAATGTATTGATAAACAACTACACAGGTTATAAAACTGCCCTCCTCTACCAAAGACATCCTGGGTAAAATAGAAAAGATGATACTAACACCCAATACCTGGCTGCGTAAATGTGACGTAGAGTCACTGTACACAAGCATAGACCATGAGAGTGGCATAAAAGTGGTAGAGTATTTCCTCAATACAAGAGTGAAGCAATTTTAATGACTTTACTATCTAATGCTTAAAATTTGTGTTGACAAAACCATTATTTTGTTTTTAATATGTTCTACCTACAGACATGGGGTACAACTATGGGCACAATTTGTGCTCCAATATATGCCAATCTGTATGGTGAGAGAAAGAACATGTTTTCTTACAGGAGAATAATCTATATACTGAACACATAACAAGTTGGTTCAGATAAATAGATGACATATTAATCTTTTGGAAAGGAGAACGTGACCTCTACTTGAATTCATCACTGAATAAAATATCAGTAATATCAACTTAACATGAACAACTGCTATGAAAGGGTACATTTACTAAAGTGGGAGTTCTATTAAGAAGTGATGTTGCCCATAGAAACCAATCAGATTCCAGGTATTAACTTCTAGAAGGTGCTAGATAAATGAGTAAATGAGATAAAAGTAGAATCTGTTTGGTTGCCATGGGCAAAATCACTTCTTAATAGAACTCCCATCTTAGTAAATTTACCCCAAATAATTCATCAAGCTTTTTTTTAAAGTACAGCAATGAACAGCATCCTAACCTTGTGCACACACACAAAAAATGCCTATTCAGTTGCTTATAAGAGGGAATGCCAACCCTCAAAAAGATGAAACAATACACAAGGAAGAGCAGCCTTTATAACAGGCTTAAACCAATAATGTTATCAACTTGAGCTGGTAATATACATATACAGTATATATATATATATATATATATATATATATATACACACATATAATTTATTGATATGCCTAAAGGAACAAAATACATTTTTTAGTATGTAACAATGAAATGCTGGTGCCAGACTGAAATAATAATCACAAAAAATTGTAACAGCATTACAAATATAAAAAAACAGTATATATAAAAATAATTGAATCACTCTCAAGGGCCTTTTTTTAAAAGAACAAAAACAAACAAACTATTATGTGTCACTTGCTAAATATGTAGCCAGACAGGTTGAACAGTCCAAAGATATAGAAAATGCACTTTATATGTAGAAATAGGCTTGTATATATGAGCAGTATCTATTGGACCACTGGCTATGATCTGAATATTCTATACACCTATTAACAAAAATGACTAATAATACAATAAAACTGTATTTTACTGCACAAAACTTTACCACCACCAATATCATGATGACAATATTCACTTATATGTTTCATTTTGTTGTCACACAAAGACAAAACCTTGAGATGGTAGCTTATCACAATATTATATAAAGGTCATTGCACTTTTTTCACATTTTATCACAAAAAATAATAGTTCATGGTAGTGTACATACAGTATATATCACATATCTGACACTTTGTGTTTACATATATGACACTATGTATAGTCAGGATTTGCTAGAATTTTGACATGTCATCACATATTTATACCTTCTATATATATATATATATATATATATATTTTTTTTTTTTAAATTAGTACATATAATATATATGCACCTTAAATGTTATTGTAATTATAACACAGGTTCACATATGCTATAGTCATAATTTAGCACTATCTAGCATGATGTCAGTATAAATTATTCCCTAATGAAATAACATTAAATGTTTATTTTACATTGTTGATATATTTTTTTTTAAATAATGATGACTATTAGATAAAAATATACATATTTTAGTTATTGGATAAAAAAATATATATCTCATGGATAAGTGACTTTGGAAATTGTATATTACAGTATGTTACATAGTAAGACAAGACAAAACATCTTAAAAAATTATACCTACCAATTTAATGTCTGAAGCTCTAGAGACAATGAAATTTATTATAATAAATTAATAAATATCAAAATAAGATCTACTAATGATATTATTACTTCATGGACTAGTGCATCTCTGATGTGTGTGTGTAATATATCTATATATATATATATATATATACTGGATATATTTATATTCAAACTTATACATTTATATTCAAACTTAGGAACAGCCAATATAACTAATTTATATCATAAACAACATGTAACATTGGGGAATGTTGACACCGTATGAATATTAAATATGGATACTAATATACGTGTACATTTATTGATGTTAAGTGACCCCATGAAAGAGCAGTACCAACAAAAGATACACCTACGCTCTGAAGTTGGTCAACCAAATCAAAACAGGTGCACCCCCTCCCCCGTATACAAACGGAGGCAGAGCACATATCCCCATTGTAACGTCAGATGAAGGACTGATGGGCAGCCTTTCATAACCCAGTAAGGAGGGTAAATACCAGTGGAAATGAGGACTGAAGTTCATGCTTAGAAAAGCAGCCCAGGCGAAACGCGGATCAAAACACCACCTTATTAACTCTTCTCTCATTGGTGTATTTACTCCTAGAGTTAGTGGTAACATATAAGAAGAAATTATTTTCTCAAAACTATGGTTGTATTATTATGAGAAGAGACCAATAACAATTTAGGAGGGTACAAATATATACAAAATATGTACAAAATGAATCCCATTGAGTGTTACAGTCGTCCCACAAAATGTATAATAGCATATTGCTGTCATTATTTTGACCGTGTGCAGCGCCTCATCTGAGAAGTGGGACCCCTGCCCTGCATCTTACCTTGGTCCGACAAGTGAAGCGGGTCCCTCCTCCGCGGCACCAAAAGGCTCTGGCACGGTGCCAAATTGTTTGCTTTCACTGCGTAGCGCCATCTTCCAGACGATGTCACTGTAAAGGGGAGGAGGGACCTGCTTTCCGGAGCAAGGTAACTACACTTTGGGTACAGGGTGTGCAGTGCAGGGCCATCCTTTTGATCATTATTATTGGAGTTGCACCGATCAAACCCCATAATCTATGCAAACAATATGGCTTTTCAGGTGTAGACGTGTCTCCGTAATGATCTGCATAGGTTCGCGAATTAACCAAACACTCCTTTACTGTACTTCACCCACGTTAGTCAGATTTCTGATAATTTGCATGGGCTGTTTTATGGGTATTATGCACAGAGCGATCGTACATATTTTATGCTATGCAAAGCAAACTGGCCGCAGGTCCCACACTGTGCCAGCCCCTATATCCGCTGATGAGGAAGGCTCATCTGTTTTCTTAGAGTATTACAGCCCCTGCCAACATCCCTAGAGCGTAACAAATATTTGTTTAGTCTATTGTTTCCTTGTGGCAATTTATAGACAAATAAAAGATTGACAAGAAGCACTTGTAATTGAACAAGCATTCAGTGATTTCACAGCTATGAGTATTGTAAATGCACTGTGCAACCTAACCCCGTTCTGAAGAATTTCTTTAGCAGGCTTCCACTTAAGAGAAAAAAAAATAAAAAAATCCGGTTGGGACTGTTGTTTCTGCTTTAGTCTTTTCAAAGGTGAATGTGACTAATACTTTTACGAGGAAACAGGCAACCTGAGATGTGTGTAATACTTAAGCCCACCATAGAAAACAGATCATTACAGGGAAGTTTTTGTAGTTTTTTTTTTTTTTTCCGTTTATTTGTGCACTAGCAAAATATGGTTTCAATACGGGATATGCAAAACAATTAGCACAATGGACACGAGAGTAATCTTATGACACCTGTTGTACGGCCAAGCAGGAGAATAAAAGAAACGTGGTGTACTTTAGTAAATCAGAAACAAAGCTTGGTGGCTGGCACTCAATAGCTGCGATCTATGGCAAAAAAATCACTTTGAGGAAGGTGTGGGGGTTCTTCTGCTCTAGAAGTCTCCACTCTGCCCAGAGGAGAATACGTGAGGACCACACACCCAGGGGGAGTGAGCACAGTTTGGACTGTCAGTTCTGATATGGAATAAAAGTAATTAAGGACTCCGAGAGAGGTAGGTGGGTACACAGTTTCCTGCCCAGCCATGGAGGGGAAGCCACGCCCCCAATATTGTGCATCCACGCCAGCGCCGTAACAGGGTGGCAGTGCAGCCTATTGTGGCTTGCCCCCTAAACCCCTGACAGGGCCGGCTCTAGGGGTGTTTGACCAGTGCGGTTACACAGGGGCGCCACCCGTAGAGGGGCGGCACCGCTTCCCAGCATCCCAATTTCAGCAGGAAAGTACTGTGAAGTGGCCCACGGGTGGTCAAATCGGGAGTTTGGGGACCCCCACCACCGCAGCTGTGCGCATGCGTGTGGCATCCATTCACTGACAGGAGAGGGCAGGGGGAAACCCAGCCAGTGACGGAGTGCTGGGCTTTACCCCCAACCTGACATTATTTGGAGGCGTGCCATGCGGGCACGCCTCCAAATAATGTCACACAAGGGGCGTGGCCTATGGTAATTAGGCCACACACCCAAATTCGGTCGCGCGTGGCTGAGCCGTGCTCGATGTAAGGGCGTCTTCTCAAGGGCCGGCACAGGGTGCTCCGAACCCTGGAGCCGTCCCTGACCCCTGATGTCATTATGTTACATCTAGGGGGCGGGGCTAACGGCTCTAAGAAGTAGTGCACTATCCTGAGCGTCCCGGGCAGATCTCCAGTAGCTCTACTGGCAGCGACGGTGCCGCCCCAAGGGCCCTGTGTAACGGCACAGGTCATGCAATGCCCCTCCAGCAGTGTAACATCTCCATGGGCTCCAATAAGCCTAACAGGGTGCAGCCATGCTCTCTATGTATCTATCTGTCTATCTATCTATCTATCTATCTATCTATCTATCTATCTATCTATCTATCTATCTATCTATCTATCGATCATCCCATATTTACTACAGGCTAAACCTCCATAAAACTGCCAGTTTAGAAGGGGCTGGGTACGGGATGCCTGTGCTCGGTATCCCAGCGGTCTCTATCCTGACACCGGCATCCCGACATAGTCAGGATACCGACACCTGTTGGTCAGTATTCTAACCCTCCCCCTATCCCTACCCTTAACCCTAACCCTCCCTCCCTGCTGCCTAAACCTAACCTCCCCACTAGTGCCTAACCCTCCCCGCCTACAGCCTAACCCCAACCCTGCCCAGGGTGCCTAAACAACCCGGGATTCTGACAGGTGTTGGCATACTAAGGTTTAGAAAATATCAGTGGACTGTTGGTCTGATTGTGTTTCACTTGTGAAGAATAGAAACCACCAACTGTATTAAGCTTTGGTTTTACAAACAGCAAAAACTAAAAAAAAATGAAAATGAAGGTGGTTATGAGACAGACGAAATAGCTATATAAGAGCATACAGTACTATTAGCGCTATCTGACCAATCAGAAGGTGAGGAATCACAATACTGTACACTTAGAATGGGTGCAATCGTTTATGACAGTGATTTGTTTTCCCTGCAGAGTTTCTAAGATATAAGCCTGCCAAGAAAAACAGCCATACCTCTCAGTCTATATACAGTACAGGGGCGGATTGGGAATTGAAAGTGGCCCTGGAAAAATCAGAAAAAGAGGCCCCGTGTGCATGCGCCGTTGGCGCGCGCCCAAAAAATGTGTGTGACCTCACAGAAAGGGTGTGGCCTCATGGAAAGGGGTGTGGCCTCAAATGATATGCCATGCCCGCAAGCCACTCCCTGCCATTTTCATCATGCTGGGGGCATACTCACCGCTCGAGGAGCTGATGTGCATGCCCACAGCCCCTCTTTCAAGTGAATAAACACAGCATGTGACTGAGCATTTTCTTACCTATATGATTTCTCTGCAACAGGGAACCTCTGAAGAAATTGATCCTGGACAGGCCGTGTCTTAAGTCGGTAGTCACTATTCATGCAGGAGATCACATGGTCTGGAAACCACCTGTTTGTGTAGCAATAATGCCAATGTCACCATCATGCAACAGTAGTTCAACTAGATAATACTTAAGGGCCTATTCATCATCACTTAATTTCTACAAAGGCAAGTGAAAATTAACATGTTCACCTGCAATTGCAAAAATTAAGTTATCAGGCCATTCATCAAGAAGGTACAGCAGGAGATATCAGGCCATCCTCTTGCGGAATGGCCTGCTGACCCCATACAATAGTATGGCAACAGAATTTATCAAGCTCCGAAAATGCAATAATTTCGGAGCTTGACTGCAGGGAAACAGGTCCGGGTTGTGAAGAGGGATCCTTTTGGATCTGTCCCCCCCCTGTCCGACTCCTTCTGCCGGACATCAGGGCTCTTGTGCGCATGCGTGACATGTAGGTCACTCATGTGCACTTGTCTCACTGTTCCGAAAGGAGCAGTGAAACACTTCGGGGAGACAGCTGATTTTTGGATCAGCTGTCTCCGTGCCGGAGCAATGATGAACTGCTCTGGCGCTCGCAGCGAGATTGAATGTTAATTATCCGGGTCCGTTCGGACCCTGATAATTAACATAATGAATGAGTGTCCCCAAGTAGCAGCCCCCTTATACAGTGTCCCCAAGTAGCAGCCCCCTTATACAGTGTCCCCAAGTAGCAGCCCTCTTATACAGTGTCCCCAAGTAGCAGCCCCCTTATACAGTGTCCCCAAGTAGCAGCCCCTTATACAGTGTCCCCAGGTAGCAGCCCCTTATACAGTGTCCCCAGGTAGCAGCCCCCTTGTACAGTGTCCCCAAGTAGCAGCCCCTTATACAGTGTCCCCAAGTAGCAGCCCCTTATACAGTGTCCCCAGGTAGCAGCCCCCTTATACAGTGTCCCCAAGTAGCAGCCCTCTTATACAGTGTCCCCAAGTAGCAGCCCCTTATACAGTGTCCCCAGGTAGCAGCCCCCTTATACAGTGTCCCCAAGTAGCAGCCCCCTTATACAGTGTCCCCAAGTAGCAGCCCTTATACAGTGTCCCCAAGTAGCAGCCCCTTATACAGTGTCCCCAGGTAGCAGGCCCTTATACAGTGTCCCCAAGTAGCAGCCCCTTATACAGTGTCCCCAGGTAGCAGCCCCCTTATACAGTGTCCCCAAGTAGCAGCCCTCTTATACAGTGTTTCCAAGTAGCAGCCCCTTATACAGTGTCCCCAGGTAGCAGGCCCTTATACAGTGTCCCCAAGTAGCAGCCCCCTTATACAGTGTCCCCAGGTAGCAGCCCCTTATACAGTGTCCCCAAGTAGCAGCCCCTTATACAGTGTCCCCAGGTAGCAGGCCCTTATACAGTGTCCCCAAGTAGCAGCCCCCTTATACAGTGTCCCCAGGTAGCATCCCCCTTATACAGTGTCCCCAAGTAGCAGCCCCTTATACAGTGTCCCCAGGTAGCAGCCCCCTTATACAGTGTCCCCAAGTAGCAGCCCCTTATACAGTGTCCCTAAGTAGCAGCCCCTTATACAGTGCCCTAGGTAGCAGATGACAGGCAGCAGCACACAATAAGTGGGCGGGACTTTTGGAAAATTGGGCCTGTGTGTGCGGGGGCCGGGGGGTGATCGGCCTTATCGCCCCCCCCCTTTGGATCCACCGATGCTGACGCCGCTGTCACCGGCAGCCCCATTGCCCGACCCTGCTGCAGCTACAAAGATTGTCTCCTCTCTGCTCTGCACTCTCTCCCCAGGCTGTGAAATTAAACTTGACACTTCACAGCCTGGGGAGGGAAGAGTGGAGAGGAGACGATCAGGCCCCCCATCTACGTCGCAGCTTACCGACTCCCTCCCTTGATGTCCCGCTGCGGGTCCACGCCAGTGATGCCACCTTCCTTGTTCCTTGCAGCTTCTGTGGCGTGTGACGCTGAAAGTAATTGGGTGGGGTTTAAATAGACTGCCTCTGGCCTCTCTTCTCGCGAGAGAGACAGAGAGGCTAAGCTAAGGCAGAGCAGGGGCCATACAAGCAGCCGGGTGCCTGTGAAAGCCCGGCGGATGACGTAAATAAGGGAGCAGGGCCTCACAGAAAAGCGGCCCCACAACCATTCGGTCCACCGGGATTATTCCCGCTGAAAATACCTGCCAATCCGCCCCTGATACAGTATATACTGTAGAGGTCAGTATTACTGCCTCACAGCGCTGGGGTCATCATCATCAAAGTTTATTTATAAGACGCCACAATTTCTACAATGCCGGACAAAGCAAAAGAAATAAAATAAGTTAAACATAAATCATACTTGCCAACTCTCCCTCATTGTCAGGGAGACTCCCTGAAATAGTAGCGATCTCCCTGTCTCCCTGAAGAGTCTAGCAATCTCCCTAATTTTATCCTTACTCCCATTAAGAAGCTGTTATATTAAAAAACAGAGATATATACATTCAAATGGGATCATTAGTGTCATTTCCTTGCATTGGTTATTATAAGGCACAATGATCCCTATGAATTTCTGCAAAGTATTAGTGTGTTTTCATCAACAAACAGATCTTACTAACTGCTTTTGGGCTGGTTTACATTTGGATGTAAGTCAGGTTTAGGACACGCCTCTCAGATGTAGCAGTACACGCCCATCACATGTATGACACGCCTCTCAGATGTAGCAGTACACGCCCATCACATGTATGACACGCCTCTCAGATTTATCAGTACACGCCCACTGTAACACGCGCTCATAGGTGCTGCTTTCACAATCTCCCTGAAATGGTATTTTAAATGTAGGCAAGTATGACATAAATACATACAAGACATGAACCTACAAGCCATGTGAGACCAGTTGCGTGTCAAGGCAGGACATGTGTAATTGCTCAGAGCATGTATACTCATACAGTTCAGAGCATGTGCAAGTCATACAAATCATGTTTCGTTCAAGCATTTTCCCGGCGATTTCCTCACGGCGCATGCGCAAAAAGCCAGAAAAATGGCCGTGGTGGCCATTTTCCGGCATTTTGTGCAAGGCTGAGACACCCGACGTGGGACCTCGGAGAGGTAAGTATTAGATAATATGGGTGCAGGGTGTGTGGTGCTGCCCCCCCCCACACCCTGCACCGCACACCCTGCACCCATTATAGATACACCCCTGGGTCAGACATAAGACATATGGGGTACATTTACTAAAGTGAGATTTTTTAGAAAAGGACTTGTTGCCCATAGCAACTAATCAGATTCTACTTAACATCTGGCCGGGAGCCTCCCAAACAACGCTGACGCTTCCTCCCCCCCAGAGTAAAGATAAAAACCACTGCAGCGGGTGGGGGGAAAGGATGGGGTGACGTGCTGAATCACGTCACTGTGGCCCCGCCCCCACAATGCTGTTAATTACGGAATTGTGAAGAGGGGGCGGGGCCACTATGACGCGACCAGGCAGTCACGCCCCCGGTCCTGCCCCCAATACTACAGCATTGCCCGGCCACGCCCCCCACTGTAAGCAGGCATTCAGGGAAGTATGCTTAACATTTAACTAGCACCTTCTAGAAGATAATAGCTAGAATCTCATTGGATGCTATGGGCATAATCTCTACTACTAAACACCCGCACTTTTGTAAATTTACCCCCTAGAGTGACTTTGAATACCACCAGGGAACTATGGGCCTGATTCAGAGCCAGCCGCAATTAGCGCTTGCTCGTCCTGAAAATAGGGGTGGCTATTCAAATGAACCGTTCGCTGTTTGCGGTCTGTTCACGCCTCTAGTTCTGAACGAGCGAACAAAACTTGCGGTCGTTTTTTGGGAAACTACGCCCCCTGGCCGCTCGCATCCTACGTCATGTCCGCTATTTATTAGATTAATCGAGTACATCGAACAGGGTATGAACTGCTCGCTATTCTTGTGGTTGGTTTTTGCTACCACAATTTTGCAAGCAGTTCTGGCTAAAAAAAAAACCCAGTGACGTGGTCAATGACGCTGCTGTTTTAAATATGCACACCCATAAAATGCCCGTTTTGACCTTTAAGCACGCCTGCGATCGGATCTCCACTCCCCGTTTTCAAACACCTTCCCCTGTTACCACCCACATACGCCTCATCCTGTCACTCAAATTAGCAGGCATTCGCTATTTTGCGAGCACATGAATTTCGGCCGCACTGACTGGTTCGCGCATGCGTATAACGATCCGTACGCATGCGCAGTTGGGCAAACATCGCTCGGAGCGAACGAGCTGCCGCTTACGAGTGGCTCTGAATCAGGCCCTATGTCTGCGTAGTTTGTATGTTCTCTCTTTGTTGATTCAGGGCCTGATTCACTACGGAACGCAGCTGCGAATGCAAAAGCGATTACGCACGCGGTTCAACTGCCATAGTATGCTAATCCATTGTGATCACAATGCCGCCGCTGCAATACATAAGGACGCCCACTTTACCTTACACACATCCGTTATGTTTAGCAAGACTGCAAAAACATCGGTACAATCGAGTAACATCGCAGCCTCACGCACACTTGCACAAGCTCTGACCTTACATTGAAAATGCTAACCTCATCGTACGCTATGAGGCCTCAGGCTGCGTATGGCATCACAGTGGCTAATTTATGCACACCCCTGTGTCGGCGCTCAAACGCCCTGACACGCCTGCGTTCAGCTGACTCCCCCCCCGTTACCACTAACAAACGGCACTTCCTGTCAATCACTCTGCTATAGGTCGGCGTAGTCTTTGTGATCAAGTCCCGATCACAATAGCTAATTCACGCGCGCGTGCAATGCGATGCACACGCATGCGCAGCACGCAACAATAGGCTGATTGCGTGCGTATTAGCAATTGCGTTCCTTGCTGAAACAGGCCCTCAGTCTCCATAGACATACTGGTAGGCTAATTGGCTTCTAACAAAGTTAACCCTAGCTGGTGTTTCTGAAAGCATTTACCTTAATGTTATACAATTGGAACCTTCAATGTTGCTTTTACCCAGTTGAAATGATCAAATATCTCTATGATTTGTGCAATAATTATTTTATATTATATTATACTAGTTTAATTAAAGCGATCGCTGGCATGCATACCATTATTATAACTGACCCTTTTTCTCTCCCCGCAGAATAAAATCTGGTGTAAACTGTGACATACTATAGTATTTAGATCGTCCTGTATCTGAGATAGAATATATATTTTTCTTCGTACTGGCAATCTATGAGGACGATTCAATTCAGCGCAATTTGGAATAGCTCCGGGAAGGAGTACCGGCAGGTATTCGACTGACAGCGCTGCTAAGCCCGACTAGAACCACTTAATTTATTTTATTTATTTATTTTTATTTTATTTATTACCAGTTTCTTATATAGCGCAGCATATTCCGTTGCGCTTTACAATTGTATCCATTAATAGAACAAAACTGGGTAATAACAGACAGACATATAGGTAGGAAGGCCCTGCTCGCAAGCTTACAGTCTATAATTCGGAGGATGGCGTTTACTGCGCATTAAGCTGGTTGTTTAGTCGCACTAACCTCTTTTCTCTGACTAAAGTGTCAGCTGCGATGCTGTTAGTCAGAAAACAGCATCGCAACCGGCACTCAGGGGTCTATTTACTAAGCAGTGTTAGGAGACAGAGTGAAAAGTGATAAGGTGCCATCCAATCAGCTCCCAACTGTCATTTTTCAAACACAGCCTGTGAGATGACAGTTGGGAGCTGATTGGCTGGCACCTTATCACTTTCTTATCACTCTGTCTCCTAACGCTGCATAGTAAATAGACCCCTTAAGCCGGATTACTGCTCTCACCTCAGTAGGCTGCGAGGAGAAATCCTCTACTCAGACTTACTGTAACAGCGCGGTCAATTGAATAGCTCCGGGAACTCCTTCCGGGGGTTATTCAAGATTGCGTTGAATTGAATCGCGCCCCCCCTCCCTATTTTAGTACTGCAAATGATATAACCTATAATTGTGTAAGCATGATTGGTATGTTGAAACTATTTTATCGAAACCATCACCGAAGAGTCAATCCCAAATATAAAGGTTGGTCTGCTCAAAGCCTTTAGGGGTAAAAAAAAAAAGCAAAGATAAAAAAAAATAATTATATGAAAGTTATTTAATGTGTGGAATATTAAGAAAAGAAGTACAGCCTGATTTGTGCTATTCTAGCAGCTGTCATTATGGTGGAGAAACCTGTCGTACCTGTCAAATTCCTTCTCCTCCCCGTTCCACAAGTCCACTCTATAAAAGCAAGGTACAATATTACAGTCCCTACATTCTGCAGGTTAGACAGCCACTTGTAGAAAGCTTGTGCGGTGACAGTGATGACAGCGGAGACATAGAGACCTGTGGAAACTACAGAATTGGTGATCATTGCCTAATTTTGAAGTGTACTTGGGTGCTGACACCATGGGTGTCCTACCTATTCTAGCGCTCTTCGCCGTTGGCTTACTCAACGTGGTGTCTGCCGAGAATGGAGGTAACTATGAATTCATTGTTATGATGCATACACACGGTCAGATTTTTCCTTCAGAAATTAACGATAACGATTTAAAAATCGTTCAGTCGTTCATATCTGAAGGAAAATCTGACATATCTGACATACCTGAACGATGGACGATCAATGATGCGCATTCCCGTTTGTCAGATAACGATTTCTGACATCTGATGTGTTTGCAGTCAGACTTGGACGATTCCATTCATTTTACTGCAGTCAAAAATCGTTCAATCGTTCAAATCGTTCAAATCGTTCAAAACTTTGGTAAAATCATTCAAATCGTTCAAAACTTTGGTAAAATCGTTCAAATCGTTCAAATCGTTCAATTGTTCAATCGTTCATCTGACAAATCTGACCGTGTGTATGCTCCATTATATAAGCACATCATTTCTTGGCAGTCTGTCAACAAAATGACCACTTATGGGAAATCCAAAAGTCTGATGGCGTATTTGTTTCCGAATCAATTATACTAACCAGCAGCGCTTGCAGGTTGCAAAAATAAGCTAAAGGACTTTGAGACTGGTGTCAGTATTGGGAAGTGATATAGGATGAAGAATCAGAACGCGGACAATCATATTGATCAGTGAAAAACCATTACTTGGGAGATAAAGTGGGTGGAGATAAAGTACCAACCAATCAGCTCCTAACTGTCACTTTGCAGGCTGTGTTTGAAAAATGACAGTTAGGAGCTGATTGGTTGGTACTTTATCTCCATCCATTTTATCTCTCTCCTAGACCCCTAACTGTTGGTAATTATTGACTCGACTTTAGAATATAATGGCGTTTTGGTCTAATGTGATCTATGGAATGATGTTTCAACGCGTCAATAGATACAACTTAATAAACCATAGTAATCATTTATAACGCTGTTATATAATAATACTTGCTTATAAGTAACAAATGACGTTTAGATTTTTATCTTTTTCAGTGGTCAGAGATGACAAATTATAATCTTAGTCATAAACCCCTGGGACAAATAAATTGTTTTATTTAATCTACTGCATCCCAGTCATATACAATAATTGGGGTCCCTTAGAACATGCCAAAAAGACTCAAACAGATATGAATGTGATGTAACTGCTAAACCACTATAATGTTAGCAATAATGTATGTTAAACAGGCTTAGAATGTACAGTATAATTGAAGTGGTGCAGAATGTACTATTGTAAATAGTGTGAAGTTCAGTCGTACTGTAGGTGTATTTTCAGAACTGACATTTGTACTAAATGAAAAGTCCCTATTTGTCCTATTCATTCACTACACCAGGTTTTGTTATGGGACAATGTGACATATGGAGGAGAGAGAGGGTGCAGCATTGATTGAGGCTACTGTTTAGCTTTGTCATGGGTGGGGGGGGGGGGTTGAAAATGACAGAATATTAAAACAGGTGACTCAGTTGAAAAAATTGTAAAGGCTCCTCAATACACAATCTGAGAACTGTGCCCATTGTATAGCAAATAAAGTAGGTACAGCTATATAAGGAACCAATAAAAGAGCAAACTGGCATTCCTTTACAGACGTCTTTGGTATGCTAGCCTGTTAACGCTTTCTTTATACAATAAACTATAGAGATTACCTCTCCTGAGAAACCAGACGTCACTTGATCTACAGTTTATTCTTGTATTGTCACATATTCTTAGGATGTCAACTATTGTTTGCATTTTCACACTGCCGGTATATATGTGTATTGCCCCTACAAAGAGAACCAATTTGCCTACCTACCTACTGTACTCTAATTCTTGTTCCAGTTCTTTCCTACTGTACTCTAATTCTTATTCCAGTTCTTTTCTACTGTACTCTAATTCTTGTTCCAGTTCTTTTCTACTGTACTCTAATTCTTATTCCAATTGTTTACTACTGCACTCTAATTCTTGTTCCAGTTCTTTTCTACTGTACTCTAATTCTTATTCCAATTGTTTACTACTGCACTCTAATTCTTGTTCCAGTTCTTTTCTACTGTACTCTAATTCTTATTCCAATTGTTTACTACTGCACTCTAATTCTTATTCCAGTTGTTTTCTACTGTACTCTAATTCTTGTTCCAGTTCTTTCCTACTGTACTCTAATTCTTGTTCCAGTTCTTTTCTAATGTACTGTAATTTTTGTTCCAGTTCTTTCCTACTGTACTCTGATTCTTGTTCCAGATCTTTCCAACGGTACTGTAATTCTTGTACCAGATCTTTCCTACTGTACTGTAATTCTTGTTCCAGTTCTTTCCTATTGTACTGTAATTCTTGTTCCAGATCTTTCCTACGGTACTGTAATTCTTGTACCAGTTCTTTCCTATGGTACTGTAATTCTTGTACCAGATCTTTCCTACTGTACTCTAATTCTTGTTCCAGTTCTTTCCTATTGTACTGTAATTCTTGTTCCAGATCTTTCCTACGGTACTGTAATTCTTGTACCAGTTCTTTCCTATGGTACTGTAATTCTTGTACCAGATCTTTCCTACTGTACTGTAATTCTTGTTCCAGTTCTTTCCTATTGTACTGTAATTCTTGTTCGAGATCTTTCCTACGGTACTGTAATTCTAGTACCAGATCTTTCCTACTGTACTGTAATTCTTGTTCCAGTTCTTTCCTATAGTACTGTAATTCTTGTTCCAGATCTTTCCTACTGTACTCTAATTCTTGTTCTAGTTCTTTCCTACTGTACTCTAATTCTTGTTCTAGTTCTTTCCTACTGTAATCTAATTCTTGTTCCAGTTCTTTCCCACTGTACTCTAATTCTTGTTCCAGTTCTTTTCTGTTCTCTCTCATTCAATGAACATAATTGAAAAAGGTCTCTCTTCATTTTGTATACGTAATTATTAGAGATGTGCGGGTCCGGATTTCTGAAATCCGAACACACCTGAATGTAGAGGTTCCGAGCAGAACCGGGTCAAGGTCACTTTTTGTGACCGAGTCCTCTTTCGGATCTGTTGCTGGTTTGGAACTAGGATTTAAAAAACAAACTTGGGTTTTGGATTTGGACCTTTTAGCTGTTTATATCGATTTTTTTATCGATTTTTATAAAATTCAAAAGCAAAAAACTTGAGGGTGGTTTTGCAAATCCAAAACCAAAACTCGAAGATGAATCCAGATCCAACACAAACCCAAAACACGGGGGTCCGTGCACATCTCTAATAATTGGGTATACTGTACATATTGATACAACAATGTATTGTGCATTTTACTGCACTGAATCTATGTGTTTAATTAATTTTGATATCTTGACTCAACAGTATGTTAGTCATTATATCTATATCTATTATTTGCATAATTACAATTAACAATATAATTTGCTACATCAGTAGTCCCCAAACTCAGTCCTCAATGAACCTTAACAGTCCAGGTTCTAAGGATATCAATGCTTAATCACAGGTCATTACACTAATTAGTACTTCAGTCGCTTTGATTATACCATCTGCACACCGGCATGGATATCCTTAAAACCTGGCTTGTTAGGCTGCCTTGAGGACTGAGTTTGTGAAACCCTGCTCTACACCATTGCAGAATGCACTCTCTAGAACACAGGTTCTCAAACTCGGTCCTCAGGACCGCAAACAGTGTATGTTTTTCAAGTCTCCTCACAGAATCGCAAGGGAAATAATTAGCTTCACCTGTGGATCTTTTATAATGTGTCAGTGAGTAATGAATACACCTGTGCACTGTGTAGGGTCCTGAGTTTGAGAACCACGGCTCTAGAAAACTGTTTTGCAAACAGCTTTATATTTAAAGCCCGTATTCAATTAGAGGTGAAAAGACGCGATCTGTCGAAAAGCATTTGCTGATACGATGTTTTTGCCACTTTCCAAAGTATCATCCTATTTAATTCCAGGATGGTTTCGCATGTGCGAAAACTCCATAGACAATAACAGGCGAAGATGTTTCTCCACCCAAACACAGGAGAAAAGATGTTTCAAAATCCCTATTTTGAAGTAAAAATGTGGGGACTTGGTTCAGAACCCTTTAGGAACCCCCCCTAATGACTAATTAGGCAAAGAAATAAAAAAAATGATCTTAATACCCCTTAAAAAAGGTATCAAATTTTGGGGGTGAAAATATGAAAAGTAAAATGGGTTGTAAGTATTGGGTCGTGTATTTTGGGGTGCTGTATGGATGGATCAGGTGTTTTTAGGGTTGCAGGTGGCAGCAGCAGGTGTATTTTTTAAATATTTTTCTAATACATTTTAGAGACACATAAGTATACTAGCACCCATTTACATGTACCCCAGGACCGGATTGAGGGCCACATGGGCCTGGAGCTGAAAATGATTAAGAGCCTATTGTGAAAAGCAGATGAGGTGTGACCAGTGCTGTGTGGTGTGGCCAGAGCCACATGGGCATATACACCCACTATAATCTCAACACCAATGTCTCTGTAAATATGTAAAAAAGAAAAAAAATTCTATTTTGTGAGGTAACTAGAAATACAATTTTACTACTTAGGATTTATGGCTGAACATGTGGACAGCAGATGGTCAGTCAACATCATGCTGTCATGATGATGGGCCTATTTTTATTTGGAGGCCTGGAGCTGTAGCTCCATCCGCCCCATTGTTAATCTGGCCCTGATGTACCCCCAATATAACTACAGCAATTGTTTTTCACAGAAGACATTGCTTTATATCATTTTTCCACACTTATGCAAATATACTTATTACAGCCCTTTGACTCAATATAAGATCAGATCCCTAATTACTGTTAGTAGGGCTATTAATACACTTCTATATTGATTTCCCAGGTCATTTAGGCTTTTTAGGGGGTACAGACTGAGTTCCCCTAAAGAACCTGTCTTTTTCACTAGTTTCGCTATGCGATGCATTCACACATATGCGCTTTCACCTGTTTTGCAATTGAAAATCGGGAGCGCGCCTTGTGTAAGTAGGCGAACACTTTGCCTCAAGACAGACGAATGGGGCAAAAACACCACGCTTATCGCCGATCTCGGCTTTTCGCCGCTAATTGAATCCGGCACTATAAGGGAGATCTGGAATAACAGTTTGGTGGTTTTAAAGACCCTGAGTGTCATTCTTTTGCTATTACATATATATTTACAAAGAGTTACGAATGGTCTTTGCCATGCTTCTCAAGACATCTTCACCTGCTTCTTTAGAGGTGTTCTACCTGTACTGTACTTAGTCTTCCAAACCATTTAGACATACATATATAGTTCGGCAACACACATTTCCTAATTCTTACAAAATCCTGTCTTTCTGTGAAGCACCTGTATAAGAGCAGTAGACAAGCTGCATGCAATTGCATTGCACAAGTGAAATCTTAAGTGAACTTTTATAGCCGACACTTTTAACAACCGTCATTTGATCTTATTATGTGATTTAAGACAAACAGATCTAATCGCGTCATGGAGCAAAAAAAAGTTCTCCCTATCTGAATGACAGACAGTACCAGATTCTTGCATAAAGCTTTTTAGCAAAGACTGTGGGGTATATATACATAGCATCAGTTTTGCACGGGTTTCCAGAAACCTGCCCAGAATCCACACTTTGGAATACAATTGAACATCAGAGCACCATTGAAGTTTTTTCCATTAAAAGTGTAGAAACCCCAGATTTACAAAGCAGCGGGTTTAGAAACAGCCCCAATCCCACCTATAAACTTGCCAAAAAATGTAATTGGTTTTGACAGCTGATAGCAAAAAGAGCATGCTGTTTCATGGCAGGTATATAGTCCAGAGGTTCCCAAACACGGTCCTCAAGGCTCCGCAAAAGTTCAGGTTTTAGAGGTATCCATGGTTGAGCACAGGTGGTTAAATCAAATTGACTGAGGTATTACGTCACGTGTTCAAGCATGGATATCCTTAAAACCTGGACTGTAAGGGTGCATTGGGGACCACATTTGGGAACCTCTGATCTAGTCAGAATGTCAACAGTCAGAATGTCGTCAGTGAGAATGTAGGCAGTCAGAATGTCAGCATCAAAATGTAGGCAGTGAGAATGCCGGCAGTGAGAATGTAGGTAGTCAGAATGTTGGCAGTCAAAATGTATGCAGTCAGAATGTCGGCAGTCAGAATGTCAGCATCAAAATGTTGGCAGTCAGTATGTAGGCAGTCAGAATGTCAGCAGTAAACTTTTGTGTTATTTTTACAGTTAGGTTTAGTTTTAGGGTTAGGGGCTAGGAGCTAGAGTAAGGCTAAAATCTCCAAAAATGTGTGGTGTCAGCATGCAATAATTTTAACCTTGTTGACATTGAGAACATTTCATACCACACCCATCTAAATGCAAAATCAATGAATACTGCGCACTAAACAGTGATCCCCAGCTGCCTCACAATGACTCTGAGGAGTAACACCCACTCCTCTACAATATAGATAACAAAGAACATTTTTGTAATGGTGAGTGGCGCTATAGATACTGAAGATGTGAACTTCAATCCATACGATTAATTCCAGCTATCGCTTTGCTATTTAATATGCAAATTTATTTAAAATTTCATGAATGATAAAACAACCACACAAATAAAGCCATATAAAATCAATGTACAATCAATGATTAAAGTGCTTATGCAGGGAATTCACAGCAGCATTACATTTTAGCAGCAACTAATTGGCATTATAACATCCGCCATATTAGCCAAACAAGTTTTGCCGTAGGGGAAGAGGCACTTTCAGAATCAAGGACTCTCTTAACACAGCTCACCAAGGCGTTGCTACCTCTGCGTAGCATGTCAGCGCTATATAAATAACTGTGAATAAATAAGTAAACTGGAAGATAAATATTCCAAAAGGCTGAAGTGTCATCTTTTCGGTCATTGAGTTTGCTGCAAAAAAGAAACAGGTAGATCAGAGCATTACTTTAAGCACTAGACAGGAAAATTTCATTTTTATAGGAATTACATCTGCAAGTGCTGATGTATAATACTGATGAAATGGTGCAATGCCAACATCTTGAATTATACATAAACTTAGGGATGGCCATTGACCATCAATGTTTACAAAACATCGATGGTTACAGCCGATGTCAGATAGTTTTGCCACTGATGGCGGAGAACCCCCAGTTGGTTTGTTTTTAACTTAGCTCCACCCCAATGTACCTGTAAAGCTCCACCCCTTGGTTCTGATTGGCCAGCAGCCCAGCATGCCATAGAGCAGCGATGACCATCGGTGGTTGAAACCATCGATGGTTTCTTTTTTTTAAATTTTTTATACTACCGATGGTACCATCAATAGGGACCATCGATGGTTATCCACCGTTGGCTAACCCTACATAAACTAGGAAAGGGACCAGGCATATGCCGGGTCACCTCAGTGTCTGCCCACTGCTCTGCCCTATCCCACTCCCTCTGTATCCGCTAATCAGACCCATGCTCTGTCAGGCACTGCCCTACTCTCTGCCTTCTGCTATGCCCACCCAACCTCCTTCATGTCTAGTGCTCTGTCCTGCTCCACCCCTAGCTCTGTTCTGCCACCCTCTCTGTCCCACCCCACTCCCCAACTCTGTCCTAACCCCAGCTCCATCCCGCCCCATACTTACTGGGTTCACAGTAGCCCAGCAGGTCCTCCTCCTCTCCCGTCTCACACATGCTGGAGACATGACAGACTTTAGCAGATTATTATTGATATACCTTCTTTTCAAACAGGAGCGTGAGCTGACACCTCTGCAGGTTAATGAATAACGCCTTGTGTGTTGCTCTGGAGCAAACAGACTCGGAGTGTTGCTATAACTAAGGAAGTTGTATACAGAGCAGTATTGCACATAAAAGTTATGACGGAGATTTCAGTATAATAATTATCTGGGTAAAAGGTAGGGGATTCCTGCCAGCTACAGTACGTGCTTATGTAAATAGTAAATACCATATTATCATTCTCACTTGTAGAATCCTCTTCTTTATCCCCAGCATCTCCTGGCCTCCCCTATCTCCTCCCTGGCCCTTCCCCATGAGGCCATGGCCCTTTTTCAGGTGCACTATCTTATGTCCCTATTTAAAAAATGGGGGTGGGGGCACCAATGCTCTCTGTGGCACAGGGCACCAAAAAGTCTAGTTACAGCTCTGGTTATCGTAATTTATTTAGAAAATCTCACAAATCTCCGCACTGCCAAGCAGTCGCTTATTATAAGGTAGTTGTAAGATATGATGGTAAATAAGGTATTCATCATATTCACATTTATCTGTCTTGGAGAAAAACGCCTAAGCACACATGACCATGACAATTCAATGTTCTCACCTTCTGCAAACAATATCAGCATGTTTTTGCTATGAATGCCTAAGCTGTAAAGTCCTGTTTATTCAGTCAGTACTAATATAGTACTATGCAACTGTTTTATTTTTAACTAGTTTTGTAGAAACCCATAAATATGTCCTTGGTTTTGTGACATGAAGTACATTTGTTCAGAGAAATTCTATGGTAATTTGTAGTCCTAATCTTAACCAATAGGTGCAGCATGATGGCACAGTGGCTAGCATTGTTATCTCACATCTCTAGGGCCATGGTTTCAGGGCTGATGCAAGCCCTTGGGGTACACCAGGTGGCAATCCCAACCCCCTCAGAGGTGGCACCTCCAATTCCCCTTTGGGGCAGCACTTTGTAACTTTGGGGGAGTTGCTTTGTAACCTTGGCAGGCAGGTTGGGGTGGGTCATTTAGTGCTTCAGGTACCCTCTCTTACCATTGGTGCCCTAGGCAACTGTATGGTTTTAATTCAGACTAGGATCATATCTGTGTGGAGCTTGCATGTTCTCTCTGTGTTTCTGTCAGTTTCCACCGGTTGCTCTAGTTTCCACTAACAATGCGAAACATAATGGTAGGTTAATTGGCTTCTGACAAAATGAACCTTTGTTTGCATGTGGTATAGAATTTAAACTAAATGCTCCAACGGGGCAGACAGTGATGTAACAGGTTGAACACTCTCTGTAAAGGATTGCATAAGCTGGCAGTGCTAGATCAGTGGTTCTCAAACTCGGTCCTCGGGACCCCACACAGTTCACTTTTTGCAGGACGCCCAGCAGGTGCACAGGTGTATTCATTACTCACTGACACATTTTAAAAGATCTACAGGTGCAGCTAAGTATTTCACTAGTAATTATGTGAGGAGACCTGCAAAACATGCACTGTTTGGGGTCCTGGGGACCAAGTTTGAGAACTTGTGTGCTAGATAAATAAAAGATAATAACAGATCCTCCAACATGACCCCTTCCACCAGGTAGAAAATGCTCTGCTCCTGGACTTCCTTCTTATTATATGATTGCAGCCACCTGTGTTGAATTGATTAATGTGGAGGGTATTTCAGCACAGGTGACGGCAATAATCAAGGGAAGTCCAGGAGTGGAGAACTTTGTACCTGGTGGAAGGGGTCATGTTGGAAGCTATGTAATAACAGTAATACATTGAATTTCACTGAAAGATGTGTCACATCCCTGTCAAATTAGTTTAGCAAATATCACAGTCTCAGTTCTTTGAAATAGAAAAATGTTGAGCAGCCATCTCAGCCAAAGCATTAATATTTATCTCACCATAACTACAATATAAAGTGTGTGCTAGCAACAGCTATGGGTGCAGTTGTTGTGATGTATGTACTATTAAACTCATGTTTTGGAGTAACCACTGCAAAAAAATCAAAACAAAATACAAAGTTACATTGCAATGTGCGTATTCAGATAGCAGCTGGCATGAATTCATATTAGCTTGCCTTGTTATGGTAAATTCACTGCATGAATTCAGCCAAATTTTGGGCGCCTCTCCCATTGATAAATAGTCCCCTGATAGTGTAAACATAAGGCAGATCTGAGAAATTCAGGACACGAGAATCCTATACCCAATCATACATTAGGGCCAAATTATGATATTCCTTTAAAAAACCGTTGAACAAGCGCCAAATGTTTGCCAGCCAGTTTCAAGAGCCCAGTGTGGACTGTGGACTGTGGACCTATACATTTTAATGCCAATATGGGATCACTACAAAAGTGTCAATAAAGATTGATTTGAATATTACATCTTAGTTTTTATCCAATTCCTATCCTAGGACTGTTATACCCCCTTTACACCAGAGCTAAAACCTGGGTTATTGCAAGGTTAACCCAGGTAGCTCCTGGTGTAAAAGGGGACAGGGTTGGATTCCCGTTTCAGGTGACCCGGCAATCGAACTCAAGTAACTTGAAGGGTTTAACTCAGGAATGACCCGTAAAACCCTGCAGTGTAAATGGCGCGATCCGGGTCACGATGACCTTGAGCGCGCCACATGCCGGCCGATTAGCTGGCTTCAGTGGCGCTAGGAGATGATGTAATCTCCAAGCAACCACTTCAATGCCGGAAGAGCCCGGTCGCTGCAGGCCCGGCTACGGTGTGAACGGCGCTGACTCGGGAATTTCCTGGGTCGGTGCCGGCTAAATTCTGGGCCTGATCCAGTTTGGAACCCTGCTCCAACCACCGGGTCGGACCCGGAATTTAGGTATAAAAGCAGTATTACATGAAAGAGACTGGTAGCTGGGATTTAGCGTATAGCACAGTGGAGTCTATAATCATTGGATTTGTGATTTTTACGCTTGTCACTACTATGATACAAACTATTGTTTTATTTTTTTCCTAACAGCAGACTGCAAATATAATGGAAATATTTACAACGATGGAGACACAATTATTGACGGATGCAATGTCTGGTAAGTAGCCTATTCCGATACCAAGAAAACAGCAGAAAATGTAATTATTATTTTTTTTTTCGATATTTACATATTGCTGCAAGAATACATAAAGTAGTATGTACTAACCACATATAACCATGTGTATGTATTAACCACATATCTCTCTCGGTCAGTTATCACACAGAAGAGCAGTACTGTCAAGTCAACAACTCATATTGGTGACATTTTATAACAAACCTGTGCATTATGTAATTAACTAACGTAAAGGGCTCATTTCAATTGGCGCCACTATGGGGTCTATTTACTAAGCCTTGGATAGAGATAAAGTGGACAGAGATAAAGTCTCAACCAATCAGCTCCTAACTGCCATGTCACAGGGTGTTTGAAAAATGACAGTTAGGAGCTGATTGGTTGGGATTTTATCTCTGTTTATTTTACCTCCATCCAAGGCTTAGTAAATATACCCCTATGTCACGCCCCCGCCAGTAAGTGCAGCTTTATGCCACACTTACAGTACAGCTAGACGCAGGGATATTTATTCACAGCCCCATAGGGCTGAGCTGCGTACAAAAATCCACAAGACCGGCATGAGATCGGGCCACAAGTTCCGCTGCCATTGCCGGAGTTCCCCTTAATTCAATTGAACCCAAAGTGGCTTTTCTGTTCTGTCATGTGTCCTGCAGAGGGCACAGTATGTGCGGCACAGGGTGTCACCACCCATAGTGATGCCACTGAGAGGGCATGTGAGAATTTCCTTTAGAATGACGCTATATGACAGGCCTAGCCAACCTGCGGCTCTCCAGCTGTTGTAAAACTACATATCCCAACATGCCCTGCCACAGTTTTTTGCATTCCCTAATAACAAAATTGTGGCAGGGCATGCTGGGACTTGTAGTTTCACAACAGCTGGAGAGCCACAGGTTAGCCAGGCCTGCTATATGATCTTCCACTTTTTTCTTTTACTTTGCAACAGAATATTTACAGTCTTCTTATACAGCAAATGACTTGTCCATATAAGCTATATTGCCATTATAAGCTGACGCTAAAACAATCAAATCATTTATTTTCTACTTACAGCGAATGCGTGAATGGAGTGGTCGATGAATGTTCCCCCAAGGCCGATTGCACAGGTAAGATTATATTGTGATTTTATTATATTATTATCATTATAAAAAAAAACCACTCCATTTATCATTTAGGGGGAGATCTAGCAAACCTTCTGTACAGGACAGGTGAAGAAGATTCCCAATAGCAACCAATCAGCTTCTATCTACCATTTTATAGAATGTACTAGGTAAATGGTAGCTATAAACTGATTGGTTGCTATGAGCAACACTTCCACTTGTCCTTTTTTGAAGGTTAAATCTCCCCCTAAGTGATTTATAAACTATAGAGGGAGATTTAATTAAGTGGGAAGTTGCATCTCCGCACTTTGGGCCTGATTCAGCAAGGAACGCAGTTGCTTATATGCACTCAATCAGCCGATTTAATGCGTACTGTCCAGGTGCTGCGGTCATAACTGCGTACGCAGAGGCTATGCAGACTAATGACAGAGTGATTGACAGGAAGTGGTATTTGTGGGTGGTGACGGGGGGAGGGGTCAGGCGAACGCAGGTGCGCCAGTGCGTTTCAACGCTGTTTCATGGGCGTGCATAAATTATTCACTGCGATAACCAGACGCCTCCTGAGGTCTCATAGAGTGCGTAGAAGTAAGAAATTCCTGAGTGAGGTCCGACCTGCCTTAACTGTGCATATGGGTCCGATGTTACTCGATGTTACCGATTGTTTCGCTATGTTGTCAAAGTATACGGATGAGAGTAAGGGTAAGTGGGTGTCCTTATATTAGGCTGCGATCGCAATGCGAATGCACACATTTACATATCACCACTGATATTAGCAACGCAGTTGCATGCGTATAAGCAGAATAACGATCCGTGCTTAATGAGGCCCATTATGTTTAATTACGGGAGGGAAAAGCTTGCTGGTTTTTGCTTTTAATATTATATTTTATTATATATCACATATTACCTATCAGAATTACTGGAGGACACAACTACATCCTATGAGCCATAATGCCCTGTACAGTTGTACAACAGACTCCCTGCCCTCATCATGGCTCCATGTTTAGACAACGCTACTCAAACTACAGATGTGTAGATGCCTAAATCAGTGCAATTTACTGATCTACTATAGAACTGGAGCAAAGACTGACATTTGACCTGCTTATAGCCCCCGTGATCTGAGTGCTAGACCTGTAAGTCTGTGCAGAGTCGGGGAGATACAGGGGTCTATGTACTAAGCCTTGGAGAGAGATAAAGTGGATGGCGATAAAGTACCAACCTATCAGCTCCTAACTGTCACATTGCAAGCTGTATTTGAAAAATGACAGTTAGGAGCTGATTGGTTTGTTGCTTTATCTTCATCCATTTTATCTCTTTCCACAGCTTAGAACCCCACAGGTTGCTGTTAGGTTCTACTGGAACCCTCCGCAGTAATACAACTCGGCTGCCTGGGAAGGAAAACCTTGCTCATTATTGCTTGCACCTCCATGGTGTGAGGCTTTCCTTATGTAATTACCCACACCCACAACCCATCACACCAATTTCTGATTGGCCATTGCTTTTATCAAGTATAACTGCGTAGCCAAAGACAGAGAAAAGTGTACTCATAAATTTGCATGACTTTAAAAACAAAATGGAGATTACTAGTGTAGTCCATTTACCCTGTTTCTTTGTTAACTCCATAACACTGTTCTAACTGTGTGCCCTTGGTAACTCACATATCAAATGATCTATGTTTTCTTATTGTAAAACAGACAAGAAATTGGCTTCGGCTTCAGTTGATACAGCCACTGGATATGAAAACGAACCAGATGTCATTGGAAGCAGCAACGAAAAAATTGCAAAGCGTTCCTTAAACATGGGAGGAGAAGCTAACTTTCTAAGTACGTATTAAACCCATCATCATAGTCATCGCAACAGTCTTAGCAGCAGGGAGGGGACATGCAAAACTTCCTGGCACTGGGCCTCTCTGGGTGCCTGAGCATCCAAGGAGGCCTAACCATTCTCACAATGGCCGCCCCCCCCCATGCTTGACCATTCCCCCCCCCACTGGTTCCTAGTGAATAGATAGGCTACATTCTCAGTGATGTCACTGGTTCCTAGTGAGTGGGTAGGTTGCATTCTCAGTGATGTCACTGGTTCCTAATGATATCACTGGTTCCTAGTCGAGGGTTATAGGCTGCATTCTCTGTTATGTCATTAGTTCCTAGTAAGTGGTTAGGCTGCATTCACAGTGATATCGCTAGGTCCTATAGTGAGAGGATAGGCTTTATTGTCTGTGATGTCACTGGTTCCTAATGATATCCCTGGTTCCTAGTGAGGGGATAGGCTGCATTCATAGTGATATTGATGGGTCCTATAGTGAGAGGATAGGCTGCATCCTCAGTGATGTCACCGGCTCCCAGTGAGTGGTTAGGCTGCATCCTTAGTGATGTCACCGGCTCCCAGTGAGTGGTTAGGCTGCATCCTTAGTGATGTCACCGGCTCCCAGTGAGTGGTTAGGCTGCATCCTCAGTGATGTCACTGGCTCCCAGTGAGTGGTTAGGCTGCATTCTCGGTGATGTCACTGATTACTAGATAGATCTGTATTTATTTAAACAATAAGATTAGAATTTAAATACATTACTAAATAAGCAAGGCCGGACAATAAATGACCATAAAAAACACCGGGATTACATCAGTACATTTCCCCAGCCAAACTAACCACAACAATGCGCTTGGCCCACAGGACACAATTCATGTTACTCCGTAGCTTCTTAGTGATATTGCTGGTTCCTAGTCGAGGGTTATAGGCTGCATTCTCTGTTATGTCATTAGTTCCTAGTAAGTGGTTAGGCTGCATTCACAGTGATATCGCTAGGTCCTATAGTGAGAGGATAGGCTTTATTGTCTGTGATGTCACTGGTTCCTAATGATATCCCTGGTTCCTAGTGAGGGGATAGGCTGCATTCATAGTGATATTGATGGGTCCTATAGTGAGAGGATAGGCTGCATCCTCAGTGATGTCACCGGCTCCCAGTGAGTGGTTAGGCTGCATCCTTAGTGATGTCACCGGCTCCCAGTGAGTGGTTAGGCTGCATCCTTAGTGATGTCACCGGCTCCCAGTGAGTGGTTAGGCTGCATCCTCAGTGATGTCACTGGCTCCCAGTGAGTGGTTAGGCTGCATTCTCGGTGATGTCACTGATTACTAGATAGATCTGTATTTATTTAAGCAATAAGATTAGAATTTAAATACATTACTAAATAAGCAAGGCCGGACAATAAATGACCATAAAAAACACCGGGATTACATCAGTACATTTCCCCAGCCAAACTAACCACAACAATGCGCTTGGCCCACAGGACACAATTCATGTTACTCCGTAGCTTCTTAGTGATATTGCTGGTTCCTAGTCGAGGGTTATAGGCTGCATTCTCTGTTATGTCATTAGTTCCTAGTAAGTGGTTAGGCTGCATTCACAGTGATATCGCTAGGTCCTATAGTGAGAGGATAGGCTTTATTGTCTGTGATGTCACTGGTTCCTAATGATATCCCTGGTTCCTAGTGAGGGGATAGGCTGCATTCATAGTGATATTGATGGGTCCTATAGTGAGAGGATAGGCTGCATCCTCAGTGATGTCACCGGCTCCCAGTGAGTGGTTAGGCTGCATCCTCAGTGATGTCACTGGCTCCCAGTGAGTGGTTAGGCTGCATTCTCAGTGATGTCACTGATTACTAGATAGATCTGTATTTATTTAAACAATAAGATTAGAATTTAAATACATTACTAAATAAGCAAGGCCGGACAATAAATGACCATAAAAAACACCGGGATTACATCAGTACATTTCCCCAGCCAAACTAACCACAACAATGCGCTTGGCCCACAGGACACAATTCATGTTACTCCGTAGCTTCTTAGTGCTCTAAAGTGTGTTGCAAAAGTTGACATTTATAAAACAATAAAGCTATTTGTCTCTGTTAATCCCAGACAGCAAAGCAGATGGCAGCTTCTCAATGGGAGGAATGGGAGGAATGGGAGGAATGGGAGGAATGGCCGTCCAGCAAAGTGGCAAGAGTGTCATCAGTAGCAGCATGAGCGAAGTGAAATCATCTGGTGGTCTTGATGGCATGTCAATGCTTCAAAGTGGAAAAGGTAAGTGTTATTGCCCAGCCTAAAAAGCTGTCAAATATTCGACCACACATGGTTATATACTCTCATTTCCTTCAATGGTTATTGAGGCTCAACTTTGAAATTATATTGCCCTAATTTTAAGAAAATGATGGTCAGTCTTAGTCATTATCTGTCCTTGAAGAAATGCGTCAGGTTGGTGGTTTCGGCAAGGGACGCTGAGTTATTCCACTTTTAGCCTGCAAAAATGGCTGTTTTTATGATTGCTCAGGAGGTGGAGATAATTAGGACCACCCAGGAAACAGGTGGAGGAAAATTTAGAAAGTCAAGACCATACTTAACTACTCTCCCAGGACATCAGGGAGACTCCCGAATTTCAGACAATCCCCATTTGATCTGAAAAGAGCGGGTCACCCTTTCATGTCCTTCTCACTTTCTACTAAGAGGGAAGGAGGGCCATAATGATACGATTCTGTGTGAATTGTGTCATCATGGTGCTGACCTCACTGCGTGATGCCAGGGCAGCCATGATGTAATTTGAGTTGCCCCTATCTCTGGCACTGGCAACTGCATCTTCCCTCCAGTAGATTTATTGGCTCACTGGAGGTGATGGATTTTATTGAGGGATTACACAACACAAAGCAATAAAATGACAGACTAGGTGGGGCTGTAACTTGTACAGCAAGCAGTGGTAAGAAGCAGGGAGGGGAAGGCATTTCAGTGCTCTGAGCTTGTGCCTAAAGTATGGGCATGGATCTAGTATTAGAGTCACTAAAGGGGACTTGGAGAGACATATAAGGAGCAGAGATGGCATGGATAGAGCTAAGGTAGAAAAATAGGAAGAAGGGCCCTGCATGTCAGAGATGACATACGTATATACTATATTGTATATTCAGTGCTTATTTCTACTATTTTTTTAGGGATTTATAGATCATTTTGGACATGAACATACTTTGTAAATGTACTCTGTATTTCAATGCATACTGGGCCTATATTATGAAGTGGAAAATAGATTTTTTTTTCCTTCAAAATTTGCAACGGTGAAATCTTTGAAGGTATTACATGAACGAACAGGTCATGAAGGCAGCAGCCCTCTAGGGGGCTCTGTTTATGTCTATCTCACTTTTGGCAAGATGTATCAAGCCTTGGAACAGTTGCCCAGAGCAACCAATCAGCTTATAACTGTCCTTCCATAGACTGTGCTGGATAAATGACAGTTAGATGCTGATTTGTAGCTTTGGGCAACTTCTCCACTTTATCTCTCTCCAAGGCTTGATACATCTCCCTCTTTATTTGACAAGCCAGGGATTAAGCTGAGCAGAAGCCATGGACAGTTGGCCCAACTGCTCACAAACTATTCATTGCAAGGGGCGCCCGGCGCATCATTGTTGAGCCAGTCTACAGTAGAGCTGCTGCAGGCAGAGCATCATGAGCTTGTTGTTCATTAACATTCTATGCCCATATGCGACAATGGGGCCTATACGTATTGTGGCATGCTAAAAGCTGCTTTGTGCATTCATCACATTTAGCTAATTATTTTTTATTTTTGCATTGTTTCTTCTTATTTTAAACAGAAGTTAATATCCAAGTAGGCGGTGGTGCTCAAGGTGGCATGAGCAGTATCCAAGTAGGCGGTGGTGCTCAAAGTGGCATGAGTAGCAGCTACCAAGTCAGCAGTGGTTCTCAATCCGGCATGAGTAGTGGTATCCAAGGAGGTGGTGGTGCTCAAGGCAGCATGAGTGGAATCCAATTCGGCGGTGGTGCACAAGGTGGCATAAACGGTATCCAAGTAGGCGGTGGTGCTCAACGTGGCATGAGTAGCAGCTACCAAGTCAGCAGTGGTTCTCAATCCGGCATGAGTAGTGGTATCCAAGGAGGTGGTGGTGCTCAAGGCGGCATGAGTGGAATCCAATTCGGCGGTGGTGCACAAGGTGGCATGAGTGGTATCGAAGGAGGCGGTGGTGCTCAAGGCGGCATGAGTAGCAGCTACCAAGTCAGCAGTGGTTCTCAATCCGGCATGAGTAGTGGTATCCAAGGAGGCGGTGGTGCTCAAGGTGGCATGAGCGGTATCCAATTCGGCGGTGGTGCACAAGGTGGCATGAGTGGTATCCAAGGAGGCGGCAGTGCTCAAGGAGGCATGATTAGTATCCAAGGAGGTGGTGGTGCTCAAAGCGGCATGAGCAGTATCCAAGTAGGCGGTGGTGAACAAGGTGGCATAAACGGTATCCAAGTAGGTGGTGGTGCTCAAAGTGGCATGAGTAGCAGCTTCCAAGTCAGTGGTGGTTCTCAATCCGGCATGAATAGTGGTATCCAAGGAGGCGGTGGTGCTCAAGGTGGCATAAGTGGTATCCAATTTGGCGGTGGTGCACAAGGTGGCATGAGTGGTATCCAAATAGGCGGTGGTGCTCAAGGTGGCATGAGTGGTATCCAAGAAGGCGGTGGTGCTCAAGGCGGCATGATTAGTATCCAAGGAGGTGGTGGTGCACAAGGTGGCATAAACGGTATCCAAGTAGGCGGTGGTGCTCAAAGTGGCATGAGTAGCAGCTTCCAAGTGAGCGGTGGTTCTCAAGCCGACATGAATAGTGGTATCCAAGGAGTTGGTGGTGCTCAAGGTGGCATGAGTGGTATCCAAGGAGGCGGTGGTGCTCAAGGCAGCATGATCAGTATCCAAGGAGGCGGTGGTGCTCAAGGTGGCATGAGTGGTATCCAAGGAGGCGGTGGTGCTCAAGGCAGCATGAGCAGTATCCAAGTAGGCGGTGGTGCACAAGGTGGCATAAACGGTATCCAAGTAAGCGGTGGTGCTCAAAGTGGCATGAGTAGCAGCTTCCAACTCAGCGGTGGTTCTCAATCCGGCATGAATAGCGCTATCGAAGGAGGCGGTGGTGCTCAAGGCAGCATGAGTGGTATCCAAATCGGTGGTGGTGCACAAGGTGGCATGAGCGGTATCCAAGTAGGCGGTGGTGCTCAAGCTGGCATGAATAGCGGTATCCAAGTAGAAGGTGGTGCTCAAGGTGGCATGAGCGGTATCCAAGCCAGCGGTGGTGCTCAAGGCGGCATAAGCGGTATCCAATTTGGCGGTGGTGCTCAAGGTGGCTTAAATATGAATGGCATAGGAGTGACGAAGATGCTGGGTGGAGCTGTGAATGTAAATATCGGGGAGCAAGGAAAGACAAGTAAGTTATAGCTTTTATAGTGACATTGTTAATTTCAACTTGCTGTTGGTGAGGCTTCACAATGTGATGTTAGATCAGGGTTTCCCAAGCTCAGTCCTCAAGGCACCCTAACAGTCCAGGGGTTAAGGATATCCATGCTTGGACACAGATGGTATAATCATGCTGACTGAAATACTAATTAAATCACCTGTTCTTAAACATGGATATCCTTAAAACCTGGACTGTTAGGGTGCCTTGAGGACCAAGTTTGGGAACCACAGTGGTATGTAATATTTACATTACATTTGAATGTAAAAGTCTATGGGAGCCTATTAATCAAACTAATTCTACCGCTAAAATTTGCTATGCAAGATATCTCCTGCTTTCCGAACTAAACTGATTGCTGCAGTCCTCTCCATAGCTTTTTATGGATGCGGCATTACTGGGGCTATTTAACTCTCTCCGAATAGCTTACATTTTCTGAACTGGTCTCCTATAGCTAATACTGCCAGATGAAGGCTTTAGCCTGCTTACCTCTATGGGGCAGCATGACTGGATCCCTTGCTGCTGGTCTGTAGCTGTTACCAGTGCCCATCATAGCTTTTTTCATTTTCACGCGTGGGGCCTGGTGGCCAGGCATATGTAGTTACACCATCTGGGTTCAAACCTAGAAGCAAAGTGATGTTACAGTAGCTATCCGTTTACTTTCTACCTATCAGAGCCTGTGTCCCGGCGACTGCGCCATACAACATGATAAATTGCTTCAAAATAACATTGCAAATAGCCGCAGTATACCGTATTAAGGAATGTTAGTTTTCAGGAGAAATGTAATATATAGGCTTCTATGGATCGGCAATACTTTTATTACAATGAAAATATCCAATAGTAACTATAGAACATTTGTACAATTTGTTACCGGTTCCGTTATCATATAGCAAATTGTACAAATGTTTACATTTTCAATATACAATTAATAACCTCATTCACGCCTGTATTACTTTCTTATACGTTAACGGAAACTCTGTAAACCTTTATTTATGACTAGGCATTTACTATTCTACTGACAGGTGCCTTTTGTTCTTACTTGCATTGAGTATTGTAGCAGAATTTCAGACTCAGGAGCAATGACAAAAAAAAAGGGACGCTGGATTTTTTCCGACCTACTTCTTGAAAGGAAACATTCATGTGTGTGTGTGTGCGTGCACGTGCGTGTGTGTGCGCATGCGTGTGCGTGTGTGTGTGTGCGTGCGTGTGTGTGTACAAAAGGCCAAAATATGTTTAAAGAGAACCGCGTTTTTGCAAAATATAAGGAGGATAGAATTGTGTGAACCAGTGGCAAAAGCAGAGTGAGGTCATTGATAAAGGTGCTAATAAATTCTATTTAAAAAAATAAATAAAATGTATTATTGGTCCGTGAAACATCACCTTTCAAATGGTGAGAGTGAATACAGCCATTACGAAAACTTGGATGAAATGCAGTTCCTTAGGGATTCAAATTCATACAGATCATGTTAGTATAGAAATAACAAATCAATTACATATACACGGTGGGTGTTATTAAATATCTCAGATGCAATCAAACATATTTGGGAGCATGGGTGTGACTACCATAGGTTCAAGGGGTGCGGCCTCTATGGAGCCCGGAGCTAAGGGGGGCCCATCTTCCTTACAATCTTTTGCTATGGGGCCTTCAAATACCTAGTTACACTCCTGCTTGGGAGCCAAAAAAAACAAAGGTTCAACACAGCACTATTCATCAGACCAAAGAGAGGATCAATTTAGGGTCTGATTCAGAGATATATTCAGTGCCGATCGGTTGATCGATTATCAGTTAACTGTGCATGCATTTAACTCACACAGCCCATGCATCAAGGTACATTACCGCAGTCGCTCGCAGTGATTATTCGCAAAGTGATTGACAGTCCGGGTGCGTTTAGGGAAGGTAACGAGGAGTGGCAGCAAAAACGCAGACGTGTCACTTTTTTTTGGGGGGGGGGCGTCTTACAGGCTGTGTCTGTGATCCTGTATGCAGTAAACATGGCTCCTAGGTTTTGGTACACGTGACCAATCTGCTCACCATTGGGTTACTTGATTGTCTTTGTACGCAGATGCTTGGATTTGCAAAGCCAGAGGTGGGGATCTCAATACATTCCTCTGCGTCTTCCACATTTGCATATTTTTCGCACGGCATTAGGGTACAACTCTGAATCAGGGCCAAAGAGCTAAAGATGGGACTGTCAGACTGGGATCCAAAAGTATCACAAATGACAGTATTAATGTATATGCTTTGAGAATCTAAATAAAAACACCCACACTGTTATACATCATTTACACGTTACTAGGTTTAAATTAAAAGGTTACCATGTTCTGTGCAAATTGAACAGTCAGCCTACAGTATTTACTAAGCATTCTTAGGTGTATCACATTCAGCTTGTTCCAGGTATAAATTTTTCTTTTTTTTTTTATATACAGTAGATTACAATTATCTATTTTCAAAGGTACTGTAGTGATATAACCCTTCCTTCCCTGTAACAGACCTGGTTGATTTGAATGGTGGTGCACAGCTGGGCGGTGCCAACATACAAGTAGGGGGTTTGCTGGGACAACACGGTGGGCAGACAGTGCAAATCTCCGAGCAACATGAAATTCAGGGTGGACTTAAAAGTAAGTTATAGTTGGCATTACTAAGTTAGTATATTTACAGCCATTAGAAATTACATTCTCAATTTTACAAATGGCAGTACAATGGTAGTGAGTGTGTCTGGCATAGCGAGAGGACTGATCTGCAGGAGAACTTCACAAAGACTGAAAACGCTGCATAGCTGTGAATTATTTAGTGTTTGATTATAAAACTAATAATAAAAGTAAATTCATTTACATAATGAGAATGTAATATAGGCTGCTGTTGTCTACTCTATAGCCAGATATGGTTGATGTAAATGGTGGAATACACTTTGGTGATGCCGACATACAACTGGGAGGGGGGTGAGGTGACTGGGGAATACACTGGGAATGTGGCTTTAAGTAGCGATCAAAAAACAAAACATTATAAGTCACAGAAAAATAATCAATTAGGGGTGAACTTGGGCACATTAGGAGCACCCACTCCCCATCCCAGACAGTGCCGTAATAGGGGTCAACTGTACCATGTGCTGGCCCTGCCCCCTCAGAGAACGGCACACATGATGTCATTATGTTGCACAGAGTGGGCAGGGCTGATAGCACCGTTAAGGTCAGCACTGACTGGAGCATCCTGAGGATTCTCCGATCAGCGGTGCCGACTGCAGGGTGCCTGTCTTTAATATCCAGAGACAATTTCACATATATGACATACAGATTGTTTCAGTATATAAAAATTAAACAATATTATATAGTTTACAATTAACTGTTGTTAAGGGTAGTGATATAACCCTTCCTTCCCCGTAACAGACCTGGTTAATTTCAATGGTGGTGCACAGCTGGGCGGTGCCAACATACAAGTAGGGGGTTTGCTGGGACAACACGGTGGGCAAACAGTGCAAATCTCTGGACAAGAACTTCAGGGTGGACTTAAAAGTAAGTTATAGTTGGCATTACTAAGTTAGTATATTTACAGCCATTAGAAATTACATTCCTGAGTTTACAAATGGCAGTACAATGGTAGTGAATGTGTCTGGCATAGCGAGAGGACTGATCTGCAGGAGAACTTCACAAAGACTGAAAACGCTGCATAGCTGTGAATTATTTAGTGTTTGATTATAAAACTAATAATAAAAGTAAATTCATTTACATAATGAGAATGTAATGTAGGCTGCTGTTGTCTACTCTATAGCCAGATATGGTTGATGTAAATGGTGGAATACACTTTGGTGATGCCGACATACAACTGGGAGGGGGGTGAGGTGACTGGGGAATACACTGGGAATGTGGCTTTAAGTAGCGATCTAAAAACAAAACATTATAAATCACAGAAAAATAATCAATTAGGGGTGAACTTGGGTACATTAGAAGCACCCACTCCCCATCCCAGACAGTGCCGTAATAGGGGTCAACTGTACCCTGTGCCATCCCTGCCCCCTCAGAGAACGGCACAGATGATGTCATTATGTTGCACAGAGTGGGCAGGGCTGATAGCACCATTAAGGTCAGCACTGACTGGAGCATCCTGAGGATTCTCTGATCAGCGGTGCCGACTGCAGGGTGCCTGTCTTTAATGTCCAGAAGACAATCTCACATATATGTCATACAGATTGTTTCAGGCATAACAATTATACAATATTATATAGTTTACAAGTAACTGTTATTAAGGGTAGCGATATCCTTCCTTCCCCTTAACAGACCTGGTTGATTTGAATGGTGGTGCACAGCTGGGCGGTGCCAACATACAAGTAGGGGGTTTGCTGGGACAACACGGTGGGCAAACAGTGCAATTCTCCGGGCAACATGAACTTCAGGGTGGACTTAAAAGTAAGTTATAGTTGTCATTACTAAGTTAGTATATTTACAGCCATTAGAAATTACATTCCTGAGTTTACAAATGGCAGTACAATGGTAGTGAATGTGTCTGGCATAGCGAGAGGACTGATCTGCAGGAGAACTTCACAAAGACTGAAAACGCTGCATAGCTGTGAATTATTTAGTGTTTGATTATAAAACTAATAATAAAAGTAAATTCATTTACATAATGAGAATGTAATATAGGCTGCTGTTGTCTACTCCATAACCAGATATGGTTGATGTAAATGGTGGAATACACTTTGGTGATGCCGACATACAACTGGGAGGGGGGTGAGGTGACTGGGGAATACACTGGGAATGTGGCTTTAAGTAGCGATCAAAAACAAAACATTATAAATCACAGAAAAATAATCAATTAGGGGTGAACTTGGGCACATTAGGAGCACCCACTCCCCATCCCAGACAGTGCCGTAATAGGGGTCAACTGTACCCTGTGCCAGCCCTGCCCCCTCAGAGAACGGCACACATGATGTCATTATGTTGCACAGAGTAGGCAGGGCTGATAGCACCGTTAAGGTCAGCACTGACTGGAGCATCCTGAGGATTCTCCGATCAGCGGTGCCGACTGCAGGGTGCCTGTCTTTAATATCCAGAAGACAATCTCACATATATGTCATACAGATTGTTTCAGGCATAACAATTATACAATATTATATAGTTTACAAGTAACTGTTATTAAGGGTAGCGATATCCTTCCTTCCCCTTAACAGACCTGGTTGATTTGAATGGTGGTGCACAGCTGGGCGGTGCCAACATACAAGTAGGGGGTTTGCTGGGACAACACGGTGGGCAAACAGTGCAATTCTCCGGGCAACAAGAACTTCAGGGTGGACTTAAAAGTAAGTTATAGTTGACATTACTAAGTTAGTATATTTACAGCCATTAGAAATTACATTCCCGATTTTACAAATGGCAGTACAATGGTAGTGAATGTGTCTGGCATAGCGAGAGGACTGATCTGCAGGAGAACTTCACAAAGACTGAAAACGCTGCATAGCTGTGAATTATTCAGTGTTTGATTATAAAACTAATAATAAAAGTAAATTCATTTACATAATGAGAATGTAATATAGGCTGCTGTTGTCTACTCCATAACCAGATATGGTTGATGTAAATGGTGGAATACACTTTGGTGATGCCGACATACAACTGGGAGGGGGGTGAGGTGACTGGGGAATACACTGGGAATGTGGCTATAAGTAGCGATCAAAAAACAAAACATTATAAATCACAGAAAAATAATCAATTAGGGGTGAACTTGGACACATTAGGAGCACCCACTCCCCATCCCAGACAGTGCCGTAATAGGGGTCAACTGTACCCTGTGCCGGCCCTGCCCCCTCAGAAAATGGCACACATGATGTCATTATGTTGCACAGAGTGGGCAGGGCTGATAGCACCGTTAAGGTCAGCACTGACTGGAGCATCCTGAGGATTCTCCGATCAGCGGTGCCGACTGCAGGGTGCCTGTCTTTAATATCCAGAAGACAATCTCAAATATATGTCATACAGATTGTTTCAGGCATAACAATTATACAATATTATATAGTTTACAAGTAACTGTTATTAAGGGTAGCGATATCCTTCCTTCCCCTTAACAGACCTGGTTGATTTGAATGGTGGTGCACAGCTGGGCGGTGCCAACATACAAGTAGGGGGTTTGCTGGGACAACACGGTGGGCAAACAGTGCAATTCTCCGGGCAACAAGAACTTCAGGGTGGACTTAAAAGTAAGTTATAGTTGGCATTACTAAGTTAGTATATTTACAGCCATTAGAAATTACATTCTCAATTTTACAAATGGCAGTACAATGGTAGTGAATGTGTCTGGCATAGCGAGAGGACTGATCTGCAGGAGAACTTCACAAAGACTGAAAACGCTGCATAGCTGTGAATTATTTAGTGTTTGATTATAAAACTAATAATAAAAGTAAATTAATTTACATAATGAGAATGTAATATAGGCTGCTGTTGTCTACTCTATAGCCAGATATGGTTGATGTAAATGGTGGAATACACTTTGGTGATGCCGACATACAACTGGGAGGGGGGTGAGGTGACTGGGGAATACACTGGGAATGTGGCTTTAAGTAGCGATCAAAAAACAAAACATTATAAATCACAGAAATATAATCAATTAGGGGTGAACTTGGGTACATTAGAAGCACCCACTCCCCATCCCAGACAGTGCCGTAATAGGGGTCAACTGTACCCTGTGCCATCCCTGCCCCCTCAGAGAACGGCACAGATGATGTCATTATGTTGCACAGAGTGGGCAGGGCTGATAGCACCATTAAGGTCAGCACTGACTGGAGCATCCTGAGGATTCTCCGATCAGCGGTCCAGACTGCAGGGTGCCTGTCTTTAATATCCAGAAGACAATCTCAAATATATGTCATACAGATTGTTTCAGGCATAACAATTATACAATATTATATAGTTTACAAGTAACTGTTATTAAGGGTAGCGATATCCTTCCTTCCCCTTAACAGACCTGGTTGATTTGAATGGTGGTGCACAGCTGGGCGGTGCCAACATACAAGTAGGGGGTTTGCTGGGACAACACGGTGGGCAAACAGTGCAATTCTCCGGGCAACAAGAACTTCAGGGTGGACTTAAAAGTAAGTTATAGTTGGCATTACTAAGTTAGTATATTTACAGCCATTAGAAATTACATTCCCGAGTTTACAAATGGCAGTACAATGGTAGTGAATGTGTCTGGCATAGCGAGAGGACTGATCTGCAGGAGAACTTCACAAAGACTGAAAACGCTGCATAGCTCTGAATTATTTAGTGTTTGATTATAAAACTAATAATAAAAGTAAATAAATTTACATAATGAGAATGTAATGTAGGCTGCTGTTGTCTACTCCTTAGCCAGATATGGTTGATGTAAATGGTGGAATACACTTTGGTGATGCCGACATACAACTGGGAGGGGGGTGAGTTGACTGGGGAATACACTGGGAATGTGGCTTTAAGTAGCGATCAAAAAACAAAACATTATAAATCACAGAAAAATAATCAATTAGGGGTGAACTTGGACACATTAGGAGCACCCACTCCCCATCCCAGACAGTGCCGTAATAGGGGTCAACTGTACCCTGTGCCGGCCCTGCCCCCTCAGAAAATGGCACACATGATGTCATTATGTTGCACAGAGTGGGCAAGGCTGATAGCACCGTTAAGGTCAGCACTGACTGGAGCATCCTGAGGATTCTCCGATCAGCGGTCCAGACTGCAGGGTGCCTGTCTTTAATGTCCAGAAGACAATCTCAAATATATGTCATACAGATTGTTTCAGGCATAAGAATTATACAATATTATATAGTTTACAACAAGTAACTGTTATTAAGGGTAGCGATATTCTTCCTTCCCCTTAACAGATCTGGTTGATTTGAATGGTGGTGCACAGCTGGGCGGTGCCAACATACAAGTAGGGGGTTTGCTGGGGCAACACGGTGGGCAGACAGTGCAAATCTCTGGGCAACAAGAAATTCAGGGTGGACTTAAAAGTAAGTTATAGTTGTCATTACTAAGTCAATATAGTTACAGCCATTATAATTAACATTCCTTATTTTACAAATGACAGTACAATGTTAGTGAATGTGTCTGGCATAGTTAGACGACCAATGTGTAGACGGTGTTGAACTGGGGCATGATGGGCCTACCGGGGGAATGCAGTGATAGGGGCCCATACATAGGGGTGTGGCCACTCTCCAGAGGGGGTGTGGTGAGCCTCCACAAAAGCTTGGCTTACCATTAGAGAGGACATAGTCTGGAGCACTTTAAAAATATATTTATGTTAATACTACTAGTGCATGCATGATAATATACCAGATAATAATAATAATAGCAGCAATGCATTATAGAAAATACACCATAGTCCTGTGCAGTATAGTGTAACATTTGTATAATTAACGTGCAAAGTCTGAAACCTGATCCCTAGAGGGGGAGTGGCCCTCAGGCAGTGGGGCCCATCAGGGGTTTCTCCTGTACCCCTGTGGGCCAGTCCAACCCTGTGTGTAGAGGAACTTCACAAGACTTGAAATGCCGCAAAGCTGTGAATTTTTTTTTTTAACAGTAAAATTGTCAAAAAGTAAATGGATTTACAATAATGAGAATGTAATGTAGGTTGCTCTATTTATTTCCATAGCCAGACACGACTGATGTAAATGGTGGCATAGACTTCAAAGACAGTGCTAGATACTGTAAATGACAGTTAGAAGTCGATTGGTTTCTTTGGGCAACTTCTCCACTTTACTGTATGTCTCTCCAAGGCTTGATACCTCTTCCCCTTAATAACATTGGGCTTCTGGGTTGTCCATCCACATTTATACATCATTTACTCTTTATTAGTCTTAAATTATTAAGTTGCTGTGTTCTGTGCAAACTGAACACTCAGACTATTTTTGGGCATAAACAACATATGAACTGTATCACATACACATTGTTCCAAGAATAATACTTATACAATTTTATATTGTTTACAAGTAAATTGTTATTAAGAGTAGTGATATAACCCTTCCTTCCCGATAACAGACCTGGTTGATTTGAATGGTGGTGCACATTTGGGCAATGTCGACATACAAGTGGGGGGTATCTTGGGACAACACGGTGGGCAGACAGTGCATATTGCTGGGCAACAAGAAATTCAGGGTGGACTTAAAAGTAAGTTATAGTTGTCATTACTAAATTAGTATATTTACAGCCATTAGAAATTAAATTCCTAATTTTAAAAATGGCAGTACAATGATAGTGAATGTGTTTGGCATAGTTAGAGGACTGATATGCAGGAGAACTTCAGAAAGACTGAAAACGCTGAACAGTTGTGAAATATTTAGTGTTTGATTATTATACTAATCATTAAAAGTAAATTAATTTACATAATGAGAATATAATGTAGGTTGCTCTTGTCTACTACATAGCCAGATATGATTGATATAAATGGTGGAATACACTTTGATGATGCCAACATACAACTGGGAAGGGGGGGGGGGAGTTGACTGGTGAACAAACTGGGAATATGGTTTTAAATAGCAATCAAGAAACAAAACAATATATATTACTGAAAATAATCAATTAGGGGTGAATTTTGGATTATTAGGAGCACTCACCCCCATCCCAGATGGTGCCATAATAGGGCTTAAATGTACCTTGTGCCGGCCCTGCCCCCTCAGAGAATGGCACACATGATGTTATTAAGTTGCACAGAGGGGGCAGGACCAATAGCATCGGTAAGGGCAGGATTGATCGGAGGGTCCTAAGGATTCTCCGATCAGCTGTACAGACTGCAGGTTGCCCGTCTGGAATGTCTAAAAGACAATCTCAACTTTATCAGATACAAATTGTTCCAGGTATAAAAATTATACAATATGATATAGTTTACAAGTAACTGTTATTAAGGGTAGTAATATAACCCTTCCTTCCCTGTAACAGACCTGGTTGATTTGAACGGTGGTGCACAGTTGGGCGGTGCCAACATACAAGTGGGGGGTTTGCTGGGACAACACGGTGGGCAGACAGTGCAAATCTCTGGGCAACAAGACATTCAGGGTGGACTTAAAAGTAAGTTATAGTTGTCATTACTAAGTTAGTATATTTACAGCCATTAGAAATTACATTCCCAATTTTACAAATGACAGTACAATGATAGTGAATGTGCCTGGCATAGCGAGAGGATTTATGTGTAGAGGAACTTCAAGAAGACTGAAAACGCTGCATAGCTGTGAATATTTAATTTACTTTTATTGAAAAACCAATCTTGTTACTATAACTGACCCTCTGGAAATCTCAGTCTTGTTTGTATTCCATCAGCCTAGTGCTGATACGATACATAATAGCCCATGAGCAGCCCTGTTGTGCATGATTAAGAGTAGGGAAAAACTGAGAGATTCCATTTCAAATGGACGGCGCATGCGCAGGGAAGTGGTACATGTACGTTTCCACAGTACCATCCTAAGATGGCATTATATCTAATTAGACAAGCGACATTAAGCTTAACTTTTCATGCTTAGAAAGTGGTCATTACGCTTCGCTGCCAAAGTTGGCTCATGCAGTGGCGTTATTTACAGAAACCAAAGGCGATGCTAGAGAAAGCTCTGATTTCTCCATGGACTGTCTCTTAGGCAGTCGCAGCTCCAGAAGTAAGGCTGCAGCGCAGTCCAAAATTCAAATAAGGGAGCCACACCAACTGCCAGAGAGTCCCGGCCGGCAATATTTAGAGGGGCAGTTGGTGTGGCTCCCCATTTGAACTTTGAATTGCGCTGCAGCTCCACCTCTGGAACCACCACTGCTCTAAATACATTTTGAAGAAGCAATCATAAAGCCTTTTTTTCTCCTTAGTGATATATGCTTCTTAGAAAAAGCTCAAACAGCATTTAGTATTCTTGCTGGTTAATTTCTCCTTTCATACATACTCACAAAGCGGACAGTATTTCACTCAGAAATAAGAAATGGACATCTATAGTTTGGAATAAAATGGCTCCAATTTGGAGCTTTACGGCCATTTAATATAGGAGACATTGCAGCTACTGATTAGTTCTCTCACTCACACCACACGCAAATAACTTAAAAAAAGTGAACCAAAACATTCCCTAGTTTTCATAGTGATACAGATGGAGGAGAGGAGGTATAATCCGTAATGGCAAATCTGTGCAATTTAGCAATGATACAAGTGACCAGTGGTATCTGAATATCAACATTCGAATAAAATTGAGGTCAATGCTATATTACAAACAGGACTGTAGAGCAGGACCAGGGAGCATGGCCTAATCGTGGAGGTGTGGCCATGCCTCCTAAAAATATATAAAAAATACTATGTGTGTGCCGCACTGTGTGCTGCACAGAGGGTGCCGTGATGCCCTTCAGCCAGGGATAGATCCAGGGGTGGGGGCAATCAGTGCGATCGCTCCCTCAGCCCTTCATGCAAGCAGATAAGACTGCTGCTACTCAGGGGCATCTGTCTTCCTGGAGACACTACAGCCCAACACACAGTAGTGTGTGCTGGGCTGGCGAGAGAGGCTACTGCCACTGGCAGGTAAGAATGAGAGGGGGTGGATCTGAGCCCTGACCGGCCTCCAACAAGCCCTGGCCCAGGTAATTTGTACCCAATCCCCCCTCTTTGCAACCCTAATTACAAATACAAAGGGCTAATAAAATTAACTTAAAAATATAAATGCTCAGAAATTATTAAAGCTGTGCATCACAACAAAAGGAAATGTAAATTAATTTAGCTTGACATATGTCTATTAAGCATATGTTTTAATTATGTATTACTGTTTTCAATTTTTTTTAAATAGCTCAAAACAAATTGGTGCCAGCATACAGAGGCATCATACGTCAGCAAACACTATAGTAACCCCTTATGATGGGGATACAAGGTCATTCAAAATAATTGGGAAACATAATAATGAACGTGGAATTGTGAAAACTTATGAGGCTAATAAAGAAGAAAGATATGCATTTAATTTATTTATATTTAAACTTAATTCACAGAGGCCCAAATGAAATAGACTTTGCAATTTCATTGATTTAGCCCATAGATTTAAATCAGCAACAATTTAAAAGGTGAATTCAACCTGTTTTCCGTCAAAATTATTGCCGCTTTTATATCTATGGACGAAATTTCTAATATATTAGAGTAAAAGACTCCCAATATATATTGGGAGAGTATTAGATTATTTTATTCTTTAGAAAAGGTGTCCAAATTCATTCAGACTAACAAATTAAGTTCACATACTATTATTCATCATGATGCTGTTTACAGTAATTGCGTTTAATTTTTTTCCCTTTTTTCTAAAACAGACTTGCTTGATTTGAATGGTGGCAAAATAAATTTTGGCGGTGCCAACGTACTGCTGGGGGGATTACATGGTGAACAATCTGGCAATACAGCTTTCCAAAATAGTGGGGAAGCAAAGGCTTTTGGAATAAATGGAAAATATGAAATTAAGGGTGGATTTCAGAAAGCATCTGGTGAGGATAAGGATGGAGGAAAACGTAAGTTATAGATAAGTGTAGTTAAATTTCAAAAGTCTACGGATATGGGATATGGAAGCAGGAAAACTAAATTTATAGATCTATTGTAGCTAGATTTGTAATATTTACATCTCTGATTTGATTGGGAGGTGGAGGGTTACAGTGCATATCTCTTGTTGAATTTAGGATCATTATTCATTTTAAATGTGGTAAATAAAACTAGGCAACCTACAGTGGGAGGAATAATTTGGTAATAAACTGTGAATTTAGTATTTAATACTGGTGGGGATGCAACAAATTTTGAATCGAAAGGAAAACATGAAATGAAGGGTGGATATGGGCAATTATCTAAGGAGGATAAGGAAGAAGGGAAACATGAGCTGTAAATCTTTGCAGCCCAATGTTATATGTCGAAAATACTGAAAAAAATTGGAAAGTGGCGCAAACCTTGTTTTTGTGTCAGGGTTACATGAGCGCTCCTAGATTCAATGCTAATTATACTGGATAAAAGCAAATACATTATATTTAAATTAAAATGAAGCAAACTTTACTGTTTTAAAACAGTTTTCAAAACAGTTGAGATTGAATTTAAAATTAGCAAATGGATCTGACTGATGGCAAATTGCTTTGTACAGGTACTACCATTCCCCAATATAGGGAAGTAGATTTTGGTATTAGAGGTATACTGTAGGATGTGTCACTAAGATTTTAAATAGATGAAACATTAGAAAACATTTGGGGAACATAAGAATTAAGGAAACTCTAAATGTATTTATTTAGGTTTCGATAATTTCAAAATAGATTAGAAATGGTGGGATGATGTTCTATACACTTTTGAATTAAGGGGATGTATGAAATGTGCCAAAATGTATCATAGTCAAAACTAACATAGTCAAAGATATGATACTATAATTATGAAGCACAGATTACAGTAACTGTATTTGATTTATTTTCCCATTCTCTCAAACAGACCATATTGATTTTACTGGTGGCAATATACAACTGGGTGGTGCCAACATAGATATGGGGGGATTGCTTGGTGAACAAACTGGTAATTTTGAGATCCATAATGGTGGGGAGACAAAAACTTTTGAAATTCATGGAAAACATGAAATTAATGGTGGATCATCTCATACAGAAGGAGGAAAACGTAAGTGTTAGATATTTCTAGATCAGTGGTGAAGTTTGCAATTCCAAAATAGATTGGGAAGTGGTGCAAGCCTTATGTTGGATCCAGGGTTTTTGGAGTGCACACAGGTTCAGTAATAGTAAAATGATAACAAGTAATTTTTGCTTAATTTAAAATGAAGCAACAGTTACAGTTTATTGGTGATATTTTCCATTGTTAAACAGATCTGATTGATTTAAAATGGGGCAAATAGACCTGAGTGATACAAATTTGTATCAAAGGGGTATTTTTATATAAACAAAAATCTAGGGTGCGCTTGAAAAAAATTTGGTGAGGATTTAAAAATAAGAAAGTTCTAATTTTTAAATATTTGTACTTAACATTTTTGACCTTTCACAATTTCTAAAATATTTTGGGAAATTATGGGATAATTTCCTATAACTGTTAAAATATGGGGTGTACAAAATGCATCAAAATGTATTAATAGTCAAAGCATAATGTTAATATATTATAATCTAGCATGAAGCACAGTTCACAGCAACTGCATTTAAATTTTTTTTTCAATTTCTCAAAAAGACCTAATTGATTTTAACGGTGGCAATATACAACTGAACGGTGCCAAGATAGATCTGAGGAGATTGCTTGGTTAAAAAACTAGTAATTTTGAGTTATATAATGGTGGGAAACAAGAACTTTTGAAATTAATGGCAAACATCAAACTAAGTGTGGCTTTGGGAAAGCATTTGTTGCAGATAAGGAAGTCGGAAAACATAAGTTTAAGATATGTACAGCTAGATTTCAAATGTCTACTTTCCCAAATATGATTTTGAGGTGGTGGGAAACAGTGCAAATTTTCTGTTTACATAAAGGCTTTCATGATTGCACCTGGATTAAAAAAACGAATGTAAAAAGAAAACACATTTGTTTTAATTTAACATGAAGCAACATTTGCTGTTTTAGATGATGTACAGTATAAATGTATTCAAAAAATCTGATTGATACAAAGGAGGCAAAATAGAGCAGGTTTATGCTACATTGCCTCTATGGGGTATATTATTCAGCAATCTGGGAAATCACATATTGGCTGTGAAGGGGAGACAAGGATATTCTAAATCTATGGAAAATAAGAAATTCAGGGTGTATTTGGGGAACACCCGAAAAAGATAATTACACGTTAATTAGTTGTCGCTAAACTGTAAACATAAATATCTCTGAAATGTGCTGGTTAAGTGATGGGATCATTTTCTATTAATATTATAATTCAGGGTTTTCAAAATGCATCCACATTAATTGAGTCATCCCATAAAGTTAGCACAATTTCAGTTTTCATGATGCACAGCTTACATTAGCTAAATTGGTTCTTTTGAAAACCAGATCTGAGTAATTACAAAGATGGAAAAATCCAAATAGGCAATATCACCTTAAACCTGGGGGATTTGAATGACCAACAAACTGGGAATATAGCAATTCAAAATGGTGGGACATCAAGTTTTGAAATTGAAGGACAACAGCTGGGGGGTGATCATAGTGAAAAAACTGGTAATATAGAGCTCCATCATGGGGAGTTGGGGTGGCTTGGGATAAGGAATTTTGAAATTAATCAAAGCAATGGAAGTTAAAAGTAGATTTAGGAAATCATCTGACGAGGAGAAGGAATCGATAAAATATAGTATGTGAAGCTAGATTTCAAATGTCTACTTTTTAAAGCACCCTGAGTCATATTAGAGAAAAGTATTATATAAATAAAAAAAAAATTCCCAAATATGATTTAGAGGTATTAAGATACAGTACAGGTTTAAATTGGGGTCTACTGATTGCACCTGAAACCAGGAAAAAAAGACATAGAAAGAAAACACATTTATATCTAATTTAACACGAAGTGATGTTTTGGATGACTTACCATTCAGCAATTTGGAATACCAGATTTTGGCTGTGGAGGGGAAACATGGATAATTTAAATATATGGAAAGTAGAAATTGAGGGTATTTTTAAAGAATAAATTACAATGTAATTATTTGTCACTGATCTTTAAACATAAATACCCCTGAAATATTTTGGTGAAGTGATGGAATAATTTCCTATTGCTGTTATAATTAAGTGTTTTCAAAATGGATCCATATGAATTCAGTCACCAATTAAAGTTGACAGTTTGCATTTCCATGATGCACAGTTTACAGTAACTGAATTGTTTTTTGTTTTTGTTTTCAAAATCAGAACTGGTTAATTACAAAGATGGAAAAATCCAAATAGGCGATGTCACCTTAAACCTGGGGGATTTGATTGCCCAACAAACTGGGAAAATCCAAAATGATGGGACATCAAACAGTCATTTTGAATTTAATGGACAACAGCTTGGGGGTGTTAATGGTGAGACAACTGGTAACATAGCAAGCCATCATGGGGAGAGATATAGACTTTTGAAATTAATGAGAAACAATACAAATTAATGTGTTTTTTTTTATGAAGCAGCGGCTTTTGTAACCTATTGGTTCCTGGCGGGTTGCAGGTGAAATTTTAAAAGGGCAAAAGTGAAGAAATTTTTTTTTAATGAAAATGTTTACCTGTAACCTGCTGGACAGCATCAGCTTACAAAAGCCAATGCTATGTAAATGAAGCCCTAACGGTGGATTTGGGAAATCATTGGATATGGATAAGCAAAGTAGGCACCTTATGTTATAGTATGTGTAGCTAGATTTCAATGCCTACTTTTAAAGCACTTTGCATCCTATAGGGAAAAAAAAGCTTTATAAATTAAATTATTATTTTTCCAAATATGATTTAGATGTGGTGGGATACAGTGCAAGACTTATGTTTAAATTGGGGCCTCCTTGAGATACAGTGCAAGATTTATGTTTAAATTGTGGTCTCCTGATTACACCCAAAGTCAGGATAAATTTACATAGAAAGAAAACACATTTATTTTACTTTAACATGAAGCAACATTTACTGTTTTGGATGATATATACATTTGTTAAACAGATTTGACTGAGTTGAAAGAAGGCTAAATAGATTAAAATGACGCTACATTGTATCTATGGGATTTATTATTAAGCAGATTGGAAAAACAGATTTTGACTGTGGAGGGGAGACAGGGATATTTTTAATTTATGGAAAAGTAGAAATTAATGGTATTTTTAAAGAATACCTGAGGAAGATAATTACAATTTAATTATTTGTCGCTGAGCTTTAAACATAAATCTCCCTGAAATATTTTGGTGAAGTGATAAGATAATTCCCTATTGATGTTATAATTCAGTGTTTTCAAAATGAATCTGCATCCATTAACTCACCCCATAAAGTTAACACAGTTTGCATTTCCAAGATGCACAGCTTACAGTAAGTGAATTGTTTTTTTTATTATTATTTTCTTCTTTAAAACTAGATCTGATTACTTACAAAGATGGAAAAATCCAAATAGGCAATATCACCTTTTCCCTGGGGGATTTGATTGGTGGGAAATCAACTCATTTTGAAATTAATGGACAACAGCTTGGGGATGTTCATGGTGAGAAAATTAGTATTATAGCATTCCCTCATGGGGGGAGATAAGGACTTTTGAAATTAATGGAAAACAATGGAAATGAATTGCTTTATTTACCAAGCAGTGGCTCTTATAAGCCGTTGGTTCCTGGCAGGTGTAGGTGAAAATTTAAATTGGCAACCGCAGTCAGTGTAAAGCATGCCGGCTTTGCACTGACTGCGGAAGCCATTTAAAATTTTCACTTGTAACCCACTGGACAGAATAATCTTAAAAAGTTGCTTCTTCATAAAGAAAGCACTAAGGGTAGATATGGGAAATTATTGGATGAGGAAAAGAAAATGGACACCTTATGTTACAGTATGTGTAGCTAAATTTCAAATGTCTACTTTTAAAGAACCTTGAGTCCTATAGGAAAAAATTGCTTTATTAATAAAAATGTTCTATTATTTTCCAAAATATAATTTAGAGGTGGTGGGATACAGTGCAAGACTAATGTTTTGATTGCACCCGAAGCCAGGAAAAATTACATAGACAGAAAACACATTTATTTTACTTTAACATGCAGCAATCTTTTCTCTTTTGGATGATGTCTAAATTTGTTAAACAGATTGATTGAGTTGAAAGAAGGCCAAATAGATTAGGATGATGCTACATTGTATGTATGGGATTTATCATTTAGCAATTTGGAAAAACAGATTTTGACTCTGGAGTGGTGACAGGGATAATTTAAATCTATGGAAAATTAGAAATTGAGGGTATTTTTAGAGAATATCTGAGGAAGATAATTACAATTGAATTATTTGTCACTGAGCTTTAAACAATATCCTTAAAATATTTTGCTGAGGCAATGGCATAATTTCCTATTGATGTTATAATTATTGGTTTTCAAAATGTATCCACATTCATTAAATCACCCCATAAAGTTGACACAGTTTGCATATCCAAGATGCACAGCTTACAGTAAGTGGATTGTTTTTCTCTTTTTTTTCTTCTTCAAAACCAGATCTGATAAATTACAAAGATGGAAAAATATAAATAAGCAATGTCACCTTAAACTTGGGGAATTTGATTGCCCAGAAATCTGGGAAGATAACAATCCAAAATGGTGGGACATAAAGGACTTTTGAAATTAAAGGACAACAGTTGGGGGGTGTTCATGGTCAGAAAAGTGGCGATATAGAGTTCCATCATGGTGGGGAGGGAAGAATTTTTTAAGTTAATGGAAAACTTTAAATTAAAGTTGGATTTGGGAATACATCTGAGGAGGATAAGAAAAATGGACAATTTAATGTATAGATATGTGTAACAAGATTTCAAATATATACTTTTTAAAGGATTTGGAGTTCTATAGGAGAAAAGTGCTAAAATTATAAATAAAATTATCATTATTATTACTTACGAAAATTTAGAGGTATGGGAAACAGTGCAAATCTTCTGTTTGATCACTTACCTGGCAATGTTGTATGTGATGCAACCAGAGCCAGTAGTGCTTCAGCTGGCAAGGTCACATCACATATGACCCAGCTGTCTCCCTCATTGCCCCAGCTGTAGAAGAGGAGATCCATTCTGCACAAGTGGAGTACGGATCTCCTCTGACTCCCCAGACCCCTAAGCAGTGATGCAGTGGTCTGTGATGGCCAACATCACTGCCAGAATTGTGCCCCAGAATGTTGTGTGAATGGTACTCTGTAGCGCATGTGCTTGGAATCAAGGTGTGAGGAGAGGAACTTAGTTCCCCACCAAGCACTATTTGGTTAATTGCTGCATGTGCAGATATCAACTGCAGAAGGTGGGACTGATCACCAGTCCCCCTTGACACACACTCCCTTGAAGCAATATTTACTGTTTTGAATGTTGGATAAGTGTGTTAAACAGTTTTGATTGATTTAAAAGGATCCAAAATAGATCGGGGTGTTGCTATACTGCATCTATAGGGTTTATCATTTAGCAATCTGGGAAAACATATTTGCTGCAGAGGGGAGACAAGGATAATTTAAATCTATGAAAAAAAAGAAATTCAGGGTGTATTTGAAGATCATCTGAGGAAGATTGTTATACAATAATTATTTGTAACTAAACTTTAAATGTAAATATCTCTTAAATATATTGATAAAGTGATGGAATAATTTCCTATTAATATTATAATTCAGGGTTTTCAAAATGCATCCAAATTCATTCAGAGTCACTCCATAAAGTTAAGGTAGCTTCAGTTTCCATGATGCACAATCTACAGTAACTGAATTGTTTTTTTTTAAACCAGCTATGATTAATTACAAAGATGGAAGAATACAAATAGGAAATATCACCCTATTCCTTGGGGATTTGATTGGTCAACAAGCTGGGAATATAGCAATGCAAAATGGTGGGGAGTCAAGGACTTTTGAAATAAAAGGACATCATCTGGGGGGTTTGCATGGTGAACAAACTGGTAATATAGAGTTCCATCATGGTGGGGAGACAAGGACTTCATGAAATTAAGGGTGTATTTGGAAACTATCTGGTGAAATAGAAATAAGGAAGTTCTAATTTTTAAATACTTGTATCTTAATTTACTTTAAACTTTAAGGGGTATAATTACTAAAGTGCAGTTTTTTAGAAGTGGAATTGTTGCCCATAGCAACCAATCAGATATCACTTATCATTTATTTTGCACATTCTAGAAGATAATAGCTAGAATCGAATTGGTTGCTATAGGCAACCACTCCACTTCTAAAAACTCAAGCTTTAGTAAATATAACACTAAGGCTTAAGACATTTATAGCATTCCATAATAATGCAATCCTTATGTTGGAATCAATGATTCCTTAGTGCATATGGATTAATTAAACAAATAATTTCCCATTAAACTAAATTTAAGCAAAGTATTTTTTAGTGATGTGTTTATTTGTTATAACAGATCTGAATAACTTGAAATGGAGCAAATATATTTGTGTGATGCAAAATTTCAAAGGGGTATTTTATTTAGTAAGCTGGGGAAACAGATATTTATTTTTATGGCATCAATAAGATTTGCAATCAACTTAAAACTTAGAATTAAGATTGCATTTGGAAAACATCAGGGGATTATTTATAAAAAATAAGAATATTCTAAATGTAAATTATTGGCATCTTAACTTCTTTTTAATTCCAAGAAATACAAATACTTTGAAAGTGAGTGGTATAATTTCATAAACATCATTGCGTTTAGGATGTCCAAAATGCACCCAAATGTATTCATAGTGACACATAAAACTTCACATAGCACAGTTCACAGTAACTGCATTTTCATTTTCTTTCCATTTTTGGAAAATGATTTGAATGGTGGCAAAAACACAATTGGGCAATGACAAGCTATAGCTAGGGGTTTTCATGGTTAACAAACTAGGAATATAGAATTCAACCATGTTGGGGAGACAGGGGGGTATATTTACTAAAGTGAGAGTTTTTAGAAATGGAGCTATTTGTAGCTCAATATATACTGTCTACCATCCCAAAATACGAAGGGAGATTGTGGGATGCAGTACACAAAATCCACCTCTACCTCTACATCAGGTGTTCTCGACTCCAGACTTAAGTACACACAACAGGTCATGTTTTGTGGATTTCTTTAATCATGACCCAAGGGGAGATGTACTAAGCCTGGGAAAGTGATAAAGTGGAGAATGATAAAGTACCAACCATTCAGCTCCTGTCAGTTTACAGGCTGTATTTGAAAAATGACAGTTAGGAGCTGATTGGTTGGTACTTTAGCATTTTGCACTTTATCATTCTTCAAGGCTTAGTGCATCTCCCCCAGGTGAATTAATTTATTTTGCTGGGGCAGTAATTACCCCACCTTCTTTCACAGACAGAAATCCTGAAAGCATGACCTGTTCGGGTTACCTGAGGGTTGGAGGTTAAGAACCACTAGGTCTAGGTTATCACACTCTGAGCAGACTGTGAAGCATTCCCTCCTTCTGGTTTTCTCTTCAACCTCCAGTAACAAACCCACCCATAAACTCCCATGTCTCTCTTTTACCTCCAATAACAACCCCACCCCTGGACCCCTGACTCTCTCTTCTTTCTCCAATAACAGCCTCACCCCTGGCTCTCTCTTCTTCTTCAAATAACAACTCCACCCCTGGACCCCCGGCTCTCTGTTCTACTTCCAATAACATCCCTTATACTTTTAAAAGAACTTTTGCAGCAATTTTCAGAAATAATTACTTCAAGACATTAAATTTGCATTCTTTTAGTATGCAGATCATATTTCGGATACTTGTAATGGGAAATACGATCTGTTTCAGATTTACTAAAGGAAATTGTGAAAAATTACCAGGAGGGAGACCTGCGATAATAATTTCCTCCTACCCCAGCTCAGCCTTTCCTGTCTGCTGACAGGGAAAGCAAATCCCAGAGTAGGCTTGTGTGATCAGCCTGTGTGTATGATAGACCACTGGCAAACTACAAATAAAAAATAATTAGAATAAAAAAGATAATAATAACACTTTCCTGCACCAGAGGTTGGTGATCGGTGAGCTCCTTAGCTCCATTGGCTCCAGCCAGGTGAACACTGTGCTCCTGCTCCATGATCCCTGGGCAGCTGTTCTGTGCTGTAAACTGTGATTCTGGTTCACAACACAGAACAGCTGGCCAGGGTCATGTAGCAGGATCACAGCATTCAGCTGACCAGTCAAGCAGGAGATCACCGGATAACTGATCACTATACAGTTAAGAGTTAGCTAAGGGGGATATCGCAGGGAGAGGGGGAGATTACGGGGAGGGGGGGTAGCAAGTGGAGCATGTGTGGTCACACTATCAGAGAATTATTTGCGAAAAATACGCTAGTGAAGTGTGGGGAGAGGATTCATAGGGACAGAGCTTTCTCGCAAGCTCTGTCTCTGCATTCTATAGTTGATACATATTTGAGATGTATTCATTATCGCATTGCAAATTTGGGCAATATTATCACATCCCATCAGCATTCTGAGATGTGGACTGTGATAAATGTGCCCCCAAAAATGATATAAGGCATTAAAATGAAAAATTGTGGTTCAGGAACATTAAAGAGATGAAGGCAAATATAAGACTATTAACAATATGAAGACTCTTTAATATCAAGCCTACTAAGGGGTATATTTACTAAAGTGAAGGTTTTTAGAAGTGGAGTTGTTTTTTTTTTTATCATAATCACATATTTTCCTGGAGATTGCTCAAGGTTTATTTTATTCCTGTAGAACAATTGTGCAATTTTATTAATTATTCGGTTACTATATCCTGTTGACTAGCTGGGTAAAAATTAATTTGTGAAATATTTATTTCAAAAACTAAACAAATACAGTTTTACTATTGTCAACTACTGACCAAAAAATATATGAGTAAAAAAATAATAATTATGTTTTGTGAATAGTTGTCAATGGAACCATTTTTTTTCAACAAGTCTTAAATTTGTTCAAATCAATGAGAGGATGTAAATGGCGGTTTGATCAATGCTATCAATTTGCTCAGTTTATGCTACTAGAAAAATAAATAGTTTTGGAGCGTGGTTTTCCAGAACAAAGAAGAAATCTCTTGCAATAAATTGACTAGGATTTTTTCTTAATACATTTGAATTTACTGGTCATTTACAGTAAAAAGTTGAACACTAACATTCTCATTTCAGACTTACCAAAAGTGCCTGGAGTGCAAGGGGGGGTTGTCCCATGTCATGAGCTACTGTTTAGCTAAACCCAGAGTTTAACACTTGAGCACTTAGCTTTGTGTTTGTAACCTAGAAAATGTGATATAATTTGAATTTCTTTACAAAATTATATTTTATTTATTAAAAATACCTAACTTCTTGTTTATTAAATTTCAATCGTGTTATATGTGTAAAGCTTATTAGTAATCTCAGACTAATCCTGAGCAAAAAAAAAAGTGTAAGAAATCTTAGTTTAGAAATAATCTTCTACTTTTGGGATTCTTGCTCCATTTATTTGATCTTTGCTAGATGCCACGACAGTCATGACACATCTATGGTTCAGAATATGATGTCTTTGGATATACATAACTATTAATTCATCTGTGCAGAAATTTCATTTCAGCAAATCAGCACATCATCATCATAGCTAATATCACCTTAAAAATGAAAGGCATTCTACAATATAAAATATATCTTGCCACTGTAAAGATAATTAAATTAAAAAAGCACATAAAACTCTTCCTCATCCAAGAGGATGTAATTGTAATGAATTTATCTATTATAAATTTAGACCTGTCTAGTACATATGGGAACAAGGTTAAGTTATACATGTTGGTCCCACCTAGACAATTTTACTAACCTTGTAGCAAAAGGTTAACATAGCTCAACGTATTGTACTACTAACAGAAATTTAATTTCTAAAATTTTTAATTTCATATTTGTTCTATAAATATGATTATTATATAATATATTCATATTCGCTTCTATATATTCCTGCTCTGTTCAAAGAGGTAATCTGAATATTGTATTTCCCTAATTGAAACATAATATTCATGTTGCCTACTATATAATCCTTCTTCTTTTCAAACAGGTAATTCTGAATTTGGAGCTAAATTTGGCCAAGCACTTGGTAGCCATGGGAAACATGGAAGTTTTAATATTAACATAAAGGGCGGAAGCGAAGAATCTTCTGAGGAAGATAAGACAAAAGAAATTAATGGCATGTAGAACTATTTACCATATTGTGGGCTGCAATTGCAGGGAATTTATAATTTTATGTCTAGTATATTTGGAAACAAGGATACTGTAGGTTTTATATGAGAGTTCTATCTATGTTATTAGGAGACACTCATTTAATAATTTCACAGTAAAACAGAGACTTAACTCTACTTTATGTAATATTAAAATAAAGGGAGGAAAGTCCTCTGAGGAAGATAACACTAGCGGAACTTATGGTGCATACAAACGGGACGATCAACAACGATAATGATATCGCTGAACGATCTCCCTGCACCTTCCCAGAGTGCTGGATGATCTATATCGATCATCCAGCACACCACAAACCCACCAACGATGGGCCAGCAACCCGAGATCATTGATCATGGGTCCGTATGTAACCTGTTGAAATTGACAAGGTTGGCCTACATGCACGGGCGATGGTCGATATCATTATCGTCCATATCTGCCTGCGCATCGCTGGTCATTTGTAGGTTGGAAGATACCAAAAAATGCACAATATAAATGATAATGATATGATCACTGTTATTACACATTGTTATTGTTCATATCGTGCATTTTTATCGTACCGTGTGTGCACCATAAGAGTATGTAACACTATTTGCCATATTATAGGATATAATTGCAGTGAATTTATCCTTAAGATCTATCTAGTATATGGACAGCCAAACTATGGCCCATGGACCAAATGCAGCCTAGCCCCTGGTAAAGTCTGCACCCCCCACTCACCTGCACCAGCCAGGATTCCTTTGGAGCTTCGGACACCTCTGTCTGGACTCCAGAAATAGTTTAACTTTTCATGGCAGCATGGCCCTGCGATGTCTCTTCCAGGCTGGCCAAATCTACAGCTGCATGTGATGGAGTGTAGATTGCTTTGAATGCACTTAAGGAGGAAAGAATCTGTGGTGGCATTTAAGGGGTGGGACATTTAAGGGTTGACACATACTGTAAGGGGGAAGCTCTGGGCTGGAATATAAGTGTGGGATCTGGGCTAGAAAATAAGGGGGAGCTCTGGGCTGAAACATAATTGTGACATCTGGGGGTAAATTCACTAAAGTGAAAGTTTTTAGAAGTGAGTTTTAAAAATGATGTTGCCCATAGCAACGAATCAGAGTCTACTTAACATTTAAATAGCACCTTCTAGAAGATAATACGTAAAATCTGATTGGTTGCTTCGGGACACATCACTTTTAAAACTAACTTCTAAAAACTCTCACTTCAGTAAGTTTTCCCCCCTGGTCTGGAGCATAAGAAGCAGCTTTGGGCTAGAACATAAGGGGGACTATGAGTATTGCAAATAAGGAGGTGTCTGGACTGGAATATAAAGCAGAGCTCTGGGTAGGTACATAAGGGGGGGCTCTGGGCATGGACAAAAGGGCGAACTCTTGGTTGGAGGCTTTAATATTAACTTAAAAGGTGGAAGTGAAGAATCTTCTGAGGAAGATAATACAAAAGAAATTAATAGTATGTAGAACTATTTACCATATTGTGGGATGATTATTATATAATATATTCATATTCGCTTCTATATATTCCTGCTCTGTTCTAAGAGGTAATCTGAATATTGTATTTCCCTTGTAATATAATTGAAACATAATACTCATGTTGCCTACTATATAATCCTTCTTCTGTTCAAACAGGTAATTCTGAATTTGGAGCTAAATTTGGCCAAGCACTTGGTAGCCATGTGAAACATGGAGGCTTTAATATTAACTTAAAGGGTGGAAGCGAAGAATCTTCTGAGGAAGCTAAGACAAAAGAAATTAATGGCATGTAGAACTATTTACCATATTGTGGGATGTAATTGCAGGGAATTTATCATTTTAGGTCTAGTATATTTGGAAACAAGGATACTGTAGGTTTTATATGAGAGTCTTATCTATGTTATTTGGAGACACTAAGTTAATAAATTCACAGTAAAACATAGACTTAACTCTACTTTATGTAATATTAAACTAAAGGGAGGAAAGTCGTCTGAGAAAGATAACACAAGCGGAACTTATGGTGCATACAAACGGGACGTTCAACAACAATAATGATATCACTGAACGATCTCCCTGCTCCTTCCCAGAGTGCTGGATGATCTATATCGATTATCCAGCACACCACCAACCCACCAACGACGGGCCAGCAACCCGAGATCATTGATCGTGGGTCCGTATGTAGCCTGGTTGAAATCGACAAGGTTGGCCTACATACACAAGAGATGGTCAATATCATTATCGTCCATATCTGCCCACGCATCGCTGGTCATTTGTGCGTTGGAAGATACCAAAAAATGCACAATATAAATGATAATGATATGATCAATATTGTTTTTGTTCATATCATGAATTTTTATTGTACCGTGTGTATGCACCATAACGCTATGTAACACTATTTACCACTTTATAGGATATAATTGCAGTGAAACTATCCTTAAAATGTATCTAGTACAGGGGCGGACAAACTATGACCCATGGACAAAATGTAGCCCAGCCCCTGCTAAAGTCTGCCCCCCCCCCACTCCCCGCCTCTTCCGAGCGTCCGGGATTTGTTTGGAGCTTTGGACACCTCTGTCTGGACTCCAGAAATAGTTTAACTTTTCATGGCAGCATGGCCGTGCAATGTCTCTTCTGGGCTGGCCAAATCTACAGCTGCGTGTGATGGAATGTAGATTGCTTTGAATGCACTTAAGGAGGAAAGACTGTGGTGGCATTTAAGGGGTGGGACATTTAAGGGCTGACACATACTGTAAGGGGGAAGCTCTGGGCTGGAATATAGGTGTGAGATCTGGGCTAGAACGTAAGTAGAGCTCTGGGCTGAAACATAAGTGTTTCATTTGGGGATAAATTTACTGAAGTGAGAGTTTTTAGAAGTGAGTTTTAAAAGTGATGTTGCCCATAGCAACCAATCGGAGACTACTTAACATTTAAATAGCACCTTCTAGAAGATAATAGGTAAAATCTGATTGGTTCCTATGGGTGCCATCGCTTTTAAAACTAACTTCTAAAAACTCTCGCTTTAGTAAATTTCCCCCCTTGTCTGGAGCATAAGAAGCAGCTTTAGGCTAGAACATAAGGGGGACTCTGAGGATTGCAAAGAAGGAGGTGTCTGGACTGGAAAATAAAGCAGAGCTCTGGGCAGGTACATAATGGGGGCTCTGGGCATGGACATAAGGGCAAACTTTTGGGTGGAGGCTTTAATATTAATTTAAAGGGTGGAAGCGAAGAATCTTCTGAGGAAGATAATACAAAAGGAATTAATAGTATGTAGAACTATTTACCATATTGTGGGATGATTATTATATAATATGTTCATATTCACTTCTATATATTCCTGCTCTGTTCAAAGAGGTAATCTGAATATTGTATTTCCCTTGTAATATAATTGAAACATAATATTCATGTTGCCTACTATATAATCCTTTTTCTGTTCAAACAGGTAATTCTGAATTTGGAGCTAAATTTGGCCAAGCACTTGGTAGCCATGTGAAACATGGAGGCTTTAATATTAACCTAAAGGGTGGAAGCGAAGAATCTTCTGAGGAAGATAAGACAAAAGAAATTAATGGCATGTAGAACTATTTACCATATTGTGGAATGTAATTGCAGGGAATTTATCATTTTAGGTCTAGTATATTTGGAAACAAGGATACTGTAGGTTTTATATGAGAGTCCTATCTATGTTATTAGAAGAAACTAAGTTAATAAATTCACAGTAAAACATAGACTTAACTCTACTGTATGTAATATTAAAATAAAGGGAGGAAAGTCCTCTGAGAAAGATAACACAAGCTGAACTTATGGTGCATACAAACGGGACGATCAACAACGATAACAATATCGCTGAACAATCTCCCTGCACCTTCCCAGAGTGCTGGGTGATCTATATCATATCATCCAGCACACCACCAACCCACCAACGATGGGCAGCAACCCGAGATCATTGATCGTGTGTCCGTATGTAACCTGGTTGAAATCGACAAGGTTGGCCTACATGCACGGGCGATGGTCGATATCATTATCGTCCTTATCTGCCCGCGCATCGCTGGTCATTTGTGCGTTGGAAGATACCAAAAAATGCATAATAGAACTGCTAATGATATGATCAATATTGTTTTTGTTCATATCATGAATTTTTATCCTGTGTGTATGCACCTTACGGCTATGTAACACTATTTACTACTTTATAGGATGTAATTGCAGTGAAATTATCCTTAAGATGTATCTAGTATAGAGGCAGACAAATTATGACCCATGGACCAAATGCAGCCCAGCCCCTGCTAAAGTCTGCCCCCCCTCCCCAGCCCCCTTGCCTCAACCGAGCATCCAGGATTTCTTTAGAGCTTCGGACACCTCTGTCTGGACTCCAGAAATAGTTTAACTTTTCATGGCAGCATGGCCCTGTGATGTCTCTTCCGGGCTGGCCAAATCTACAGCTGCGTGTGATATAGTGTAGATTGCTTCGAATGCACTTAAGGAGGAAAGACTCTGTGGTGGTATTTAAGGGGTGGGACATTTAAGGGCTGACACATACTGTAAGGGGGAAGCTCTGGGCTGGAATATAGGTGTGAGATCTGGGATAGAACATAAGGGGGAGCTCTGGGCTGAAACATAAGTGTGACATCTGGGGGTAAATTTACTAAAGTGACAGTTTTTAGAAGTGAGTTTTAAAAGTGATGTTGCCCGTAGCAACCAATCAGAGTCTACTTAATATTTAACTAGCACCTTCTAGAAGATAATAGCTAAAATCTGATTGGTTGCTATGGGTAACATCACTTTTAAAACTAACTTCTAAAAACTCACTTTAGTAAATTTTCCCCCCTTGTCTGGAGCAGAAGAAGCAGCTTTGGGTTAGAACATAAGGGGGACTCTGAGTATTGCATATAAGGAGGTGTCTGGACTGGAAAATAAAGCAGAGCTCTGGGCATGAACATAAAGGGGAGCTCTGGGCAGGCACATAAGGGGGGCTCTGGGCAGGGATATAAGGGGGGCTCTGGGCAGGGATATAAGGGGGGCTCTGGGCAGGGACATAAGGGGGAACTCTTGGTTGGAACATTAGGAGGCTCTGGGCTGACACAAAAAGGGAGAGTCTGTGCTGGCACACACTGGGGTACTCTAGCTTGGTACATAAGTGGGGCTCTGGGCTGGCACATGTACACTTAAGGGAGGGCTCTGGGATGGCATATCAGGGCATGACCTGGCATATAAATGCAAAAGGGAGGGCTCTGAGCTGGCACATAAGGACACAAGGGGACTCTGAGTTGGCATATAAATACATGAGGGATCTGTGAGTACTTAGACATGTAGAGGGACATGACTGAGGGGGCTCTGAGGCTAGCATATGAAAAGGCATGAAATAGGGGGTCTTTGTGGAAAATTGCTAGCTGGGGCATTATGATGTGCCATATTACCAATGTGGTTATTACAGTGTGGCCTAGTATCTATTGGAGATATTATGGTGTGGCATATTATCTATTGGGGATATTATGGTGTGGCATATTATCTATTGGGGATATTATGGCATTGCATATTACTGATTCAGGCACTACTGTGTGGTATATTATTGATTGTGCACTGCTATGAGGAATATTATCATTTGGGGACACTGATGTCTGGCATATTATCATTTGGGGAAACTGCTGTGTGACATATTATCAATTGGGGACACTGCTGTTATAATTCAGTGTTTTCAAAATGCATCCACATTTGTTCAGGCACCAATTAAACTTGATACAGTTTGCATTTCGATGATGTACAGCTTACAGTAGCTGAATTGTGTTTTTTTTTTCTTTTCAAAATCAGAACTGGTTAATTACAAAGATGGAAAAATCCAAATAGGCAATGTCTCCTTAAACCTGGGGGATTTGATTGCCAAACTGACTGGGAATATCCAAAATGATGGGACATCAAAAAGTCATTTTGAATTTAATGGACAACAGCTTGGGGGTATTAATGGTGAGACAACTGGTAACATAGCATTCCATCATGGGGGGAGATATAGACTTTTGAAATTAATGAAAAACAACACAAATTAATGTGTTGTTTTTTTTTATGAAGCAGCGGCTTTTGTAAGCTATTGGTTCCTGACGGGTTGCAGGTGCAGTTTTAAAATGCCAAATGTGATTAAAAAAAATAAAAATGAAAGTGTTCACCTGTAACCTGTGGGACAGCATCAACTTACAAAAGCCAATGCTTTGTTAATAAAGCCCTAAGGGTGGATTTGGGAAATCATTGGATAAGGATAAGCAAAGTGGGCACCTTATGTTATAGTATGTGTAAGTAGATTTCAAATGCCTACTTATAAAGCACTTTGCGTCGTATAGGAAAAAAAAGCTTTATAAATTAAATTATTATTTTTCCAAATATGATTTAGAGGTGGTGGGATACAGTGCAAGACTTAAGTTTAAATTGGGGCCTCCTTGGGATACAGTCCAATACTTATGTTTAAATTGTGGTCTCCTGATTACACCCAAAGTCTGGATAAATTTACATAGAAAGAAAACACATTTATTTTACTTTAACATGAAGCAACGTTTACTGTTTTGGATTATATATAAATTTGTTAAACAGATTTGATTGAGTGGAAAGAAGACCAAATAGATTAGGATGACGCTACATTGTATCTATGGTATTTATTATTAAGCAGATTGGAAAAACAGATTTTGACTGTGGAGGGGAGACAGGGATATTTAAAATTTATGGAAAAGTAGAAATTGAGGGTATTTTTAAAGAATACCTGAAGAAGATAATTACAATTTAGTTATTTGTCGCTGAGCTTTAAACATATATATCCCTGAAATATTTTGGTGAAGCGATAAGATAATTCCCTATTGATGTTATAATTCAGTGTTTTCAAAAGTAATCCACATCCATTAACTCACCCCATAAAGTTAACACAGTTTGCATTTCCAAGATGCACAGCTTATAGTAAGTGAATTGTTTTTCTTTATTATTTTCTTCTTCAAAACCAGATCTGATTACTTACAAAGATGGAAAAATCCAAATAGGCAATATCACCTTGACCCTGGGGGATTTGATTGGTGGGAAATCAACTCATTTTGAAATTAATGGACAACAGCTTGGTGATGTTCATGGTGAGAAAATTAGTAATATAGCGTTCTCTCATTGGGGGAGATAAGGACTTTTGAAATTAAAGGAAAACGATAGAAATTAAGGGCTTTATTTACCAAGCAGCGGCTCTTATAAGCCGTTGGTTACTGGCGGGTGCAGGTAAAAATTTAAAATGACAACGGCAGTCAGTGTAAAGCATGCCAGCTTTGCATTGACTGCAGGAGCCATTTCAAATTTTCACTTGTAACCCACTGGACAGAATAATCTTAAGGGTAGATATGGGAAATCATTGGATGAGGATAAGAAAATGGACACCTTATGTTACAGTATGTGTAGCTAAATTTCAAATGTCTACTTTTAAAGAACCTTGAGTCCTATAGGAAAAAATAGCTTTATTAATAAAATTATTATTATTTTCCAAAATATGATTTAGAGGTGGTGTGATACAGTGCAAGACTAAGTTTTGATTGCACCCGAAGTCAGGAAAAATTACATAGAAAGAAAACACATTTATTTTACTTTAACATGAAGCAATCTTTACTCTTTTGGATGATGTCTAAATTTGTTAAACAGATTTGATTGAGTTGAAAGAAGGCCAAATAGATTAGGATGATGCTACATTGTATCTATGGGATTTATCATTTTAACAATTTGAAAAACAGATTTTGACTGTGGAGTGGAGACAGGGATAATTTAAATCTATGGAAAAGTAGAAATTGAGGGTATTTTTAGAGATTACCTGAGGAAGATAATTACAATTGAATTATTTGTCACTGAGCTTTAATCATAAATATCCTTAAAATATTTTGCTGAAGCGATGGGATCCTAATGATGTTATAATTTGTGGTTTTCAAAATGTATCCACATTCATTAAATCACCCCATAAAGTTGACACAGTTTGCATATCCAAGATGCACAGCTTACAGTAAGTGGATTGTTTTTCTCTTTTTTTTTCTTCTTCAAAACCAGATCTGATAAATTACAAAGATGGAAAAATATAAATAAGCAATGTCACCTTAAACTTGGGGGATTTGATTACCCAGAAATCTGGGAAGATAACAATCCAAAATGGTGGGACATAAAGGACTTTTGAAATTAAAGGACAACAGTTGGGGGGTGTTCATGGTCAGAAAAGTGGCAATATAGAGTTCCATCATGGTGGGGAGGGAAGAACTTTTGAAGTTAATGGAAAACATGAAATTAAAGTTGGATTTGGGAATACATCTGAGGAGGATAAGAAAGATTTAAAATATCTACTTTTTAAAGGATTTGGAGTTCTATAGGAGAAAAGTGCTAAAATTATAAATAAAATTCTCATTATTATTACTTCCCAAATTTAGAGGTAAGGGATACAGTGCAAATCTTCTCTTTAACCACTTACCTGGCAACATTGTATGTGATGTAACCAGAGCCAGTAGTGCTTCAGCTGGCAAGGTCGCATCACAAATGACCCCGCCATCTCCCTCTTTGCCCCAGCTGTAGAAGAGGAGATCCATTCTGCACAAGTGCAGTACGGAGCTCCTCTGACTCCCCAGACCCCTAGGCAGTGATGCAATGGTCTGTGATGACCAACAACACTGCCAAAATTGTGCCCCAGAATGCTGTGCGAATGGCACTCTGGAGTGCATGTGCTTGGAATCAAGGTGTGAGGAGAAGAACTTAGATCGCCACCAAGCACTATTTGGCTGATTGCTGCATGTGCAGATATCAACTGCAGCAGGTGGGACTGATCACCAACCCCCCTTACACACATTCCCCTGCACTCTGCATGTAGGGGAGGATAGTTGCCCATTGGAGAGGGAGGGTAACCCCTTGTTGGAAATCTAGCATAAATGGGGGAGTGGAGGGATAAAATAAAACCATATGATGAAATAAAATAATAATTAAACTGCTCACAGGGTAGGAGGAGTGGGGCAAAAATTAGAATTTTACAGGGGGAGGGGTGTTTTATAAAGCAGGATTTTTTTACAATTAGGGGGTTTGTGGGTAATGTTATTAGAGTTTATGAACACCAGGGGGTCCATTGACAATGGGGGAAAGTTATTTTATAATGGGGCATATGGACATGGGGGATGTGTATGTGTGCAAAACACCACAAGATATATATTTAAAATTTTTTAATTAAAATAATAAAATATTTAAATATATTATTAAAAATAGTTTTACTACTTTATTAAATTAAAAAATCAACAATTTCTGAGCGGTTTTCTAGAAAAAAAATGTCAGTTAAGTGGTTAAATCAGGGACTCCTGTTTGCACCTGGAATCAGTAAAAGTAACTTAAAAAGAGAACAGATTTATTTTTAATTTTAGTATGAAGCAATATTTACTGTTTTGAATATTGGATAAGTGTGTAAACAGATTTCATTGATTTAAAAGGAGCCAAAATAGATCAGGGTGATGCTATACTGCATCTATAGGGTTTATGATTCAGCAATCTGGGAAAACAGATATATGCTGCAGAGGGGAGACGAGGATAATTTAAATCTATGAAAAAGAAGAAATTCAGGGTGTATTTGGAGACCATCTAAGGAAGATTGTTATACAATAATTATTTGTAACTAAACTTTAAACGGAAATATCTCTTTAAATATATTGATAAAGTGATGGGATAATTTCCTATTAATATTATAATTCAGGATTTTCAAAATGCATCCAAATTCATTCAAAGTCAATCCATAAAGTTAAGGTAGCTTCAGTTTCCATGATGCACAATCTACAGTAACTGAATTATTTTTTTTAAGCCAGCTATGATTAATTACAAAGATGGAAAAATACAAATAGGAAATATCATCCTATTCCTCTGGGATTTGATTGGTCAATAAATTGGGAATATAGCAATGCAAAATGGTGGGGAGTCAAGGACTTTTGAAATAAAAGGACATCATCTGGGGGGTTTGCATGGTGAACAAACTGGTAATATAGAGTTCCATCATGGTGAGGAGACAAGGACTTTTGAAATTAATGGAAAACATTAAATTAATGGTGGATTTCAGAAATCATCTTACAGGAGTATGGAAGATAGACATACTTTATATATATATATATATATATATATATATATATATATATATATATATATATGTAGCTAGATGTAAAATGTCTACTTTTCCATATTGGATTGGGAAATGGTTGGATGCAGTGACATTTTCCTTTATTCTAAGATTTAACAAATGTATGTTTTTTAGTGATATTATTTGTTGAAAAAATAGATAATTGACTAGAAAAGTATAATTAGATTAGCTTGACAGCAAATTATAAACAATCATTTTCATTGACTAAACTGAGGGAAAGAAATTATATGTTTTGAAATTAATGGAAATCATGAAATTAAGGGTGTATTTGGAAAATATCTGGTGAAATACAAATAAGGAAGTTCTAATTTTAAAATACTTGTATCTTAATTTACTTTAAACTTTAAGGGGTATATTTACTAAAGTGCAGATTTTTAGAAGTGGAATTGTTGCCCATAGCAACCAATCAGATATCACTTATCATTTTTCTAGCACCTTCTAGAAGATGATAGCTAGAATCTTATTGGTTGCTATGGGCAACAACTCCACTTCTAAAAACTCAAGCTTTAGTAAATATACCACTAAGACTTAAGACATTTATAGTATTCCATAATAATGCAATCCTTATGTTGGAACCAATGATTCCTTAGTGCATATGGATTAATTAAACAAATAATTTTCCATTAAACTAAATTTAAGCAAAGTATTTTTTATTGATGTTTTTACTTGTTATAACAGATCTGAATAACTTGAAATGGAGCAAATATATTTGTGTGATGCATAATTTCAAAGGGGCATTTTCTTTTACTAAGCTGGGGAAACAGATATTTATTTTTATGGCATCAATAAGATTTGCAATCAATTTAAAACTTAGAATTAAGATTGCATTTGGAAAACATCAGGGGATTATTTATAAAAAATAAGAATATTCTAAATGTAAATTATTGTCAGCTTAAATTCTTTTTAATTCCAAGAAATACAAAATACTTTGAAAGTGAGTGTTAGAATTTCATATACATTGTTGAGTTTAGGATGTCCAAAATGCACCCAACTGTATTCATAGTGACACATAAAACTTTACATACTACAACTTAGCATAAAGCACAGTTCACAGTAACTGCATTTACATTTTCTTTCCATTTTTGGAAAGTGATCTAATTGATTTGAATGGTGGCAAAAACACAACTGGGCAGTGACAAGCTATAGCTAGGGGTTTGCATGGTTAACAAACTAGGAATATAGAATTCAACCATGTTGGGGAGACAGGGGGGTATATTTACTAAAGTGAGAGTTTTTTGAAATGGAGATATTTGTAGCTCAATATATACTGTCTACCATCCCAAAATACAAAGGGAGATTGTGGGATGCAGTACACAAAAGCCACCCCTACCTCTACATTAGGGGTTCTCAACTCCAGACTTAAAGTACCCACAACAGGTCATGTTTTGTGGATTTCTTTAATCATGCCCCAAGGGGAGATGCACTAAGCCTGGGAAAGTGATAAAGTGGAGAATGATAAAGTACCAACCATTCAGCTCCTGTCAGTTTACAGGCTGTGTTTGAAAAATGACAGTTAGGAGCTGATTGCTTGGTACTTTATCACTTTGCACTTTATCATTCTTCAAGGCTTAGTGCATCTCCCCCAGGTGAATTAATTTATTTTGCTGGGGCAGTAATTACCCCACCTTCTTTCACAGACAGAAGTCCTGAAAGCATGAGCTGTTGGGGTTACCTGAGGGTTGGAGGTTAAGAACCACTGGTCTAGGTTACCATACTCTATGCAGACTGTGAAGCATTCCCTCCTTCTGGTTTTCTCTTCAACCTCCAATAACAATCCCACCCATAAACTCCCACTTCTCTCTTTTACCTCCAATATCAACCCCACTTCTGGATCCTCAGATCTCTCTTCTACCTCCAATATCAATCCAACTCCTGGACCCACATTTTTCTCTTCTTCCTCCAATAACAAACCCACCTTTGGACCCGCAGCTCTCTCTTCTACCTCCAATAATAGCCTCACCCCTGGACTCCCAGATCTCTCTTCTACCTCCAATAACAACCCCACCCCTGCGCCTCCGACTCTCTTCTTCCTCCAATAACAACCCCAGCCCTGGACTTCTGACTCTCTCTTCTTCCTCCAATAACATCCTGACCCCTGGACTCCCAGCTCGCTCTTCTTCCTCCAATAACAGCCTCACCCCTGGACTCCCAGCTCTCTTCTTCCTCCAATAACAACCCCACCCCTGGTACCCCAGCTCTCTCTTCTTTCTCCAATAACAGCCTCACCCCTGGACTTGTAGCTCTCTCTTCTTCCTCTAATAACAACCCCACCCCTGGACTCCCAACTCTCTCTTCTTCTTCCAATAACAATCTCACCCCTGGACCCCCATTTCTCTCTACAGCTTCCAATAACATCCCTTATACTTTTAAAAGTGCTTTTGCAGCAATTTTCATAAAAAATTACCCCAAGACCATAAATTTACATTATTTTAGTAAGTAGATAACATTTTCCATACTTGTAAAGGGAAATACGATCTGTTTCAGATTTACTAAAAGAAATTGTGAAAAAATACCAGGAGGGAGACCTGCGATAATAACTTCCACCTACTCCAGCTCAGCCTTTCCTGTCTGCTGACAATGAAAGCAGAGCCCAGAGTAGGCTTGTGTGATCAGCCTGTGTGTCTGATAGACCACTGGCTCATTACAAAGAAAAAATAATTAGAATAAAAAAGATAATAATAACACTTACTTGTACCAGAGGTTGGTGATCGGTGAGCTCCTCAGCATCATTGGCTCCAGCCAGTTGAACACTGTGCTCCTGCTCCATGATCCCTGGGCAGCTGTTCTGTGCTGTAAACTGTGATGCTGGTTCACAACACAGAACAGCTGGCCAGGGTCATGGAGCAGGATCACAGCATTCAGCTGACCAGTGTCAAGCAGAAGATCACCGGATAACTGATCACTATACAGTTAAGAGTTAGCTAAGGGGGATATTGCAGGGAGAGGGGGAGATTATGGGGAGGGGGGTAGCAGGTGGAGCATGTGTGGTCACACTCTCAGAGAATTATTTGCGAAAAATACACTAGTGAAGTGTGGGGAGAGGATTCGTAGGGACAGAGCTTTCTCGCAAGCTCTGTCTCTGCATGCTATAGTTGATACATCCTTGAGATGTATTCATTATCGCATTGCAAATTTGGGCAATATTATCACATCCCATCAGCATTCTGAGATACAGACTGTAATAAATATGCCCCTAAAAATGATATAAGGGATTAAAATTAAAATTTGTGGTTCAGTAACATTAAAGAGAGGAAGGCAAATATAAGACTATTAACAGTATGAAGACTCTTTAATAGCAAGCCAACTAAGGGGTATATATAATAAAGTGAAGGTTTTTAGAAGTGGAGTTGATGCCCTTAACAACCAATCAGATTCTACGTATCATTTATCTAGCACCTTTTAGAATATAACAGCTAGAATGTGATTGATTGCTACTGGCAACAACTCCACTTCTAAAAACCTTCACTTTAGTAACTATACCCCCTAACAGACATTTAAAGAATTACAACATTTGCTGGTAATTACCCAAACTAATTTTTTTTCTGTAGAACAATTTTGCAATTTTATTAATTATTCGGTTACTATATCTTGTTGCCTAGCTGGGTAAAAATTAATTTGTGAAATATTTATTTTAAAAACTAAACAAATACAGTTTTACTATTGTCAGCTGCTGACCAAAAAATATATGAGTAAAAAAATAATAATTATGTTTTGTGAATAGCTGTCAATGGAACCAGTTTTTTTCAACAAGTCTTAACTTTGTTCAAATCAATGAGAGGATGTACATGGCAGTTTGATCAATGCTATCAATTTGCTCAGTTTATGCTACTAGAAAAACAAATAGTTTTGGAGCGTGGTTTTCCAGAACAATGCAGAACTCTTTTACAATAAATTGACTAGAATTTTTTCTTAATACATTTATATTTAATGGTCATTTACAGAAAAAAGTTGAACACTAACATTCTCTTTTCAGACTTACCAAAAGTGCCTGGAGTGTAAGGGGTGGTTGTCCCATGTCATGAGCTACGATTTAGCTAAACATAGAGTTTAACATATGAGCACTTAGCTTTGTGTTTGTAACCTAGAAAATGTGATATAATTTGAATTTCTTTACAAAATGTATATTTTATTTATTACAAATACCTAACTTCTTGTTTATTATATATCAATCGTGTTATATTTTTAAATCTTTTAAATCTTATTCGTAATAAGATTAAAATAAGAAATCTTAGTTTAGAAATAATCTTTTACTTTTGGGATTCTTGCTCCATTTATTTGATCTTTTGCTAGGTGCCAAGACAGTCATGACACATCTAGATTGTAAGCTCCTAGGAGCAGGGTCCTCCTCTTCAATGTCTCACAGCCTTCTTCTCTAGCACTTCTATGACAGCAATCACCTTCAGAGCTGTACTGTGTATGGAGAATTGTGTTGCTAATTGTTACTTGTGTTCTGTTTATATTTTGGCTACTGTATTGTAATGTAATGTTCTGAGTATGCTTTACTGTATGTATGGCGCTGCGGACCACTTATGGCACCCTATAAATAAAATGTAATAATAATAATAATAATAATAATAATAATAATGATCTATGGTTCAAAATATAATGTCTTTGTATATACATAACTATTAATTCATCTGTGCAGAAATTTCATTTCAGCAAATCAGCACATCATCATCATAGCTAATATCACCTTTAAAAATGAAAGGCATTCTACATTATAAAATATATCTTATCTTTAAAGATAATCATATTAAAAAATTACATAAAACTATTCCTCATCCAAGATGATGTAATTGTAATGAATTTATCTATTATAAATTTAGACCTGTCTAGTACATATGGGAACTAGGTTAAGTTATACATGTTGGTCCCACCTACACTATTTTACTAACCTTGTAGTAAAAGGTTAACATAGCTCAACTTATTGTACTACTAACAGAATTTGAATTTCTAAAATTTATATTGCATATTTGTTCTAAAAATATGACTATTATATAATATATTCATATTCGCTTCTATATATTCCTGTTCTGTTAACAAAGGTAATCTGAATATTGTATTTCCCTTGTAATGTAATTGAAACATAATATTCATGTTGCCTACTATATAATCCTTCTTCTGTTCAAACAGGTAATTCTGAATTTGGAGCCAAATTTGGCCAAATACATGGTAGCCATGGGAAACATGGAGGCTTTAATATTAACTTACAGGGTGGAAGCGAAGAATCTTCTGAGGAAGATAAGACAAAAGAAATTAATGGCATGTAGAACTATTTACCATATTGTGGGATGTAATTGCAGTGAATGTATCATTTTAGGTCTAGTATATTTGGAAACAAGGATACTGTAGGTTTTATATGAGAGTCCTATCTATTATATTAGGAGACACTAAATTAATAAATTCACAGTAAAACATAGACTTAACTCTACTTTATGTAATATTAAAATAAAGGGAGGAAAGTCCTCTGAGGCAGATAACACAAGCGGATATTATGGTGCATACACACGGGACGATCAACAACGATAACAACATCGTTGAACAATCTCCCTGCACCTTCCCAGAGTGCTGGATGATCTATATCGATCATCCAGCACACCACCAACCCACCAACGACGGGCCAGAAACCCGAGATAAATGATCGTGGGTCTGCATGTAACCTGGTTGAAATCGACAAGGTTGGCCTACAAACACAAGCATTGGTCGATATCATTATTGTCCATAACTGCCTGCGCATCGCTGGTCATTTGTGCGTTGGAAGATACCAAAAAATGCACAATATAAATGATAATGATATGGTCAATATTGTTTTTGTTCATATCATGAATTTTTATTGTACCGTGTGTATGCACCATAAGGCTATGTAACACTATTTACCACTGTATAGGATATAATTACAGTGAAATTATCCTTAAGATGTATCTAGTACAGGGGCGGACAAACTATGACCCAAGGACCAAATGCAGCCCAACACCTGCTAAAGTCTGCCCCCCTCTCCCCGCCTTACCCGAGCATCCGGGATTTGTTTGGAGCTTCGGACCCCTCTGTTTGGATTCCAGAAATAGTTTAACTTTTCATGGCAGCATGGCCCTGTGATTTCTCTTCGAGGCAGGCTAAATCTGCAGCTGCATGTGATGGAGTGTAGATGGCTTTGAATGCACTTAAGGAGGAAAGACTCTGTGGTGGCATTGAAGGGGTGGTACATTTAAGGGCTGACACCTACTGTAAGGGGGAAGCTCTGGGCTGGAATATAGGTGTGAGATCTGGGAAATAACATAAGGGGGAGCTCTAGGCTGAAACATAAGTGTGACATCTGGGGGAAAATTTACTAAAGTGAGAGTTTTTAGAAGTGAGTTTTAAAAGTGATGTTGCCTATAGCAACCAATCAGAGTCTACTTAACATTTAATTAGCACCTTCTAGAAGATAATAGGTAAAATCTGATTGGTTGCTATGGGTAACATCACTTTTAAAACTAACTTCTAACAACTCTCACTTTAGTAAATTTCCCCCCCTGGTCTGGAGCATAAGAAGTAGCTTTGGGCTAGAACATAAGGGGGGCTCTGAGTATTGCAATAAAGGAGGTCTCTGGACTGGAAAATAAATCAGAGCTCTTGGCAGGCACATAAGGGGGGCTCTGGGCAGGGACATAAGGGCAAACTCTTGGTTGGAGGCTTTAATATTAACTTAAAGGGTGGAAGCGAAGAATCTTCTGAGGAAGATAATACAAAATAAATTAATAGTATGTAGAACTATTTACCATATTGTGGGATGATTATTATATAATATATTCATATTTGCTTCTATAAATTCATGCTTTGTTCAAATAGGTAATCTGAATATTGTATTTCCCTTGAAATATAATTGATACATAATATTCATGTTGCCTACTATATAATCCTTCTTCTGTTCAAACAGGTAATTCTGAATTTGGAGCTAAATTTGGCCAAGCACATGGTAGCCATGGGAAACATGGAGGCTTTAATATTAACTTAAAGGGTGGAAGTGAAGAATCTTCTGAGGAAGATAAGACAAAAGAAATTAATGGCATGTAGAACTATTTACCATATTGTGGGATGTAATTGCAGGGAATTTATCATTTTAGGTCTAGTATATTTGGAAACAAGGATACTGTAGGTTTTATATGAGAATCGTATCTGTGTTATTAGGCGACACTAATTTAGTAAATTCACAGTAAAACATAGACTTAACTCTAACTTTATGTAATATTAAAATAAAGGGAGGAAAGTCCTCTGAGGAAGATAACACAAGCGGAACTTATGGTGCATACAAACGGGACGTTCAGCAATGATAACGATATCACTGAACAAGCTCCCTGCACCTTCCCAGAGCTCTGGATGATCTGTATCGATCATCCAGCACACCACCAACCCACCAACTACGGGCAACAAACCGAGGTCATTGATCGTGGGTCCGTATGTAACCTGGTTGAAATCGACAAGGTTGGCCTACATGCACGAGCAATGGTCGGTATCATTACCATCCATATCTGCCCGCGCATCGCTGGTCATTTGTGCATTGGAAGATACCAAAAAATGCACAATATAAATGATAATGATATGGTCAATATTATTTTTGTTCATATCATGAATTTTTATTGTACCGTGTGTATGCACCATAAGGCTATGTAACACTATTTACCACTTTATAGGATATAATTGCAGTGAAATTAGCCTCATGATGTATCTAGTATAGAGGCGGAGAAACTATGACCCATGGACCAAATGCAGCCCAGCCCCTGCTAAAGTCTGCCCCCGCCTCATCCGAGCATCCGGGATTTCTTTGGAGCTTCGGACACCTCTGTCTGGACTCCAAAAATAGTTTAACTTTTCATGGCAGCATGGCCTTGCGATGTCTCATCCAGGCTTGCCAAATCTACAACTGCATGTGATGGAGTGTAGATTGCTTTGAATGCACTTGAGGAGGAAAGACTCTGTGGTGGCATTTAAGGGGTGGGACATTTAAGGGCTGACAAATACTGTAAGGGGGAGCTCTGGGCTGAAACATAAGTGTGACATCTGGGGGAAAATTTACTAAAGTGCGAGTTTTTAGAAGTGAGTTTGAGAAGTGATGTTGCCCATAGCAGCCAATCAGAGTCTACTTAACATTTAACTAGCACCTTCTAGAAGATAATAGCTAAAATCTTATTGGTTGCTATGGGTAACATCACTTTTAAAACTATCTTCTTAAAACTCTCACTTTAGTAAATTTTCCCTCCTAGTTTGGAGCATAAGAAGTAGCTTTGGGCTAGAACATAAGGGGGACTCTGAGTATTGCAAATAAGGAGGTGTCTGGACTGGAAAATAAAGCAGAGCTCTTGGCAGGCACATAAGGGGGGCTCTGGGCAGGGACATAATGGCAAACTCTTGGTTGGAGGCTTTAATATTAACTTAAAGGGTGGAAGCAAAGAATCTTCTGAGGAAGATAATACAAATGAAGTTAATTGTATGTAGAACAATTTACCATATTGTGGGATGATTATTATATAATATATTCATATTCGCATCTATATATTACTGCTCTGTTCAAAGAGGTAATCTGAATATTGTATTTCCCTTGTAATATAATTGAAACATAATATTCATGTTGCCTACTATATAATCCTTCTTCTGTTCAAACAGGTAATTCTGAATTTGGAGCTAAATTTGGCCAAGCACATGGTAGCCATGGGAAACATGGAGGCTTTAATATTAACTTAAAGGGTGGAAGCGAAGAATCTTCTGAGGAAGATAAGACAAAAGAAATTAATGGCATGTAGAACTATTTACCATATTGTGGGATGTAATTGCAGGGAATTTATCATTTTAGGTCTAGTATATTTGGAAACAAGGATACTGTAGGTTTTATATGAGAGTCCTATCTATGTTATTAGGAGACACTAAATTAATAAATTCACAGTAAAACATAGACTTAACTCTACTTTATGTAATATTAAAAGAAAGGGAGCAAAGTCTTCTGAGGAAGATAACACAAGCGGAACTTATGGTGCATACAAACGGGATGATCAACAACAATAACAACATCGCTGAACAATCTCCCTGCACCTTCCCAGAGCGCTGGATGATCTATATTGATCATCCAGCACACCACCAACTCACCAATGACGGGCCAGCAAGCCGAGATCATTGATCATGGGTCCGTATGTAACCTGGTTGAAATCGACGAGGTTGGCCTACATGCACGGGCGATGGTCAATATTATTATCGTCCATATCTGCCCGCGCATCGCTGGTCATTTCTGCAATGGAAGATACCAAAAAATGCACAATATAAATGATAATGATGTGATCAATATTGTTATTGTTCATATCGTGCATTTTTATCGTACTGTGTATGCACCATAATAGTATGTAACACTATTTACCATATTATAGGATATAATTGCAGTGACTTTATCCTTAATATCTATCTAGTTATGGGTGGCCAAACTATGGCCCATGGACAAATGCAGCCCAGCCCCTGGTATAGTCTGCACCACCCACTCTCCTGCACCATCCAGGATTCCTATGGAGCTTTGGACACCTCTGTCTGGACTCCAGAAATAGTTTAACTTTTCATGGCAGCACGGCCTTGCGATGTCTCTTCCCGGCTGGCCAAATCTACAGCTGCATGTGATGGAGTGTAGATTGCTTTGAATGCACATAAGAAGGGAAGACTCTGTGGGGGCATTTGAGGAGTGGGACATTTAAGGGCTGACACATACTGTAAGGGGGAAGCTCTGGGCTGGAATGTATGTGTGAGATCTGGGCTAGAAGATAAGGGCGAGCTCTGGGCTGAAACATAAGTGTGACATCTGGTCTGGAACATAAGAAGGAGCTTTGGGCTAGAATATAAGGGGGACTCTGAGCTGGCAGATAAGGAGGTGTCTGGACTGGAAAATAAGAAAATAAGGCAGAGCTCTGGGTATGAACATAAGGGAAGCTCTGGGCGGGCACATAAGGGGAGGAGAGTCTGTGCTAGCACACACGGGGGTACTCTAGCTTGGAACATAAGTGGGGCTTTGGGCTGGCACATATTCAAGTAGGGGCTCTGGGCTGGCACATGCACTCTTAAGTGAGGGCTCTGGGATGGCATATTAGGGCATGACCTGGCATATAAAGACAAAAGGTAGGGCTCTGAGCTGGCACATAAAGACACAAGGGGACTCTTAGTTGGCATATAAAGACATGAGGGATCTTTGAGTACTGAGGCATATAGAGGGACATGACTGAGGGAGCTCTGAGGCTAGCATATGAAAAGGCATGAAATAGGTAGTGTTTGTGGCATATTACTAGCTGGGGCATTATGGGGTGCCATATTACCAATGTGGTTATTACAGTGTGGCCTAGTATCTATTGGGGATATTATGGTGTGGCATATTATTGATTCAGGTACTACTGTGTGGTATATTATTGATTGTGCACTGCAATGAGGAATATTATCATTTGGGGACACTGCAGTGTGGCATATTATCAATTGGGGACACCTGTTATAATTCGGTATTTTCAAAATGCATCCACAGTCATTCAATCACCAATTAAACTTGACACAGTTTGCATTTCGATGATGTACAGCTTACAGTAACTGAATTGTGTTTTTTTTTTCTTTTCAAAATCAGAACGGGTTAATTACAAAGATGGAAAAATCCACATAGGCAATATTACCATAAACCTGTGGGATTTGTTTGCCAAACTAAATGGGAATACGGCAAACCAGAATGATGGGACATCAAAAAGTCATTTTGAATTTAATGGACAACAGCTTGGGGGTGTTAATGGTGAGACAACTGGTAACATAGCATGCCATCATGGGGGGAGATATAGACTTTGGAAATTAATGAAAAACAATACAAATTAATGTTTGTTTTTTTATGAAGCAGCGGCTTTTGTAAGCTGTTGGTTCCTGGCGGGCTGCAGGTGAAATTTTAAAATGGCAAAAGTGAAGAAAAAAATAAAAAATTAAGATGTTCACCTGTAACCTGCTGGACAGCATCATCTTACAAAAGCCAATGCTTTGTAAATGAAGCCCTAACGGTGGATTTGGGAAATCATTGGATATGGATAAGCAAAGTGGGCACCTTATGTTATAGTATGTGTAGCTAGATTTCAATGCCTACTTTTAAAGCACTTTGCGTCTCATAGGGGAAAAAAAAGCTTTATAAATTAAATTATTATTTTTCCAAATATGATTTAGAGGTGGTGGGATACAGTGCAAGACTTATGTTTCAATTGTTGTTTCCTGATTACACCCAAAGTCAGGAAAAAGTTACATAGAAAGAAAACACATTTATTTTACTTTAACATGAAGCAATCTTTACTGTTTTGGATGATATATAAATTTGTTAAACAGATTTGATTGAGTTGAAAGAAGGCCAAATAGATTAGGATGACGCTACATTGTACATTATCTATGGGATTTATTATTAAGCAGATTGGAAAAACAGATTTTGACTGTGGAGGGGATACAGGGATATTTTGAATTTATGGAAAAGTAGATATTGAGGGTATTTTTAAAGAATACCTGACGAAGATAATTACAATTTAATTATTTGTCGCTGAGCTTTAAATATAAATATCTCTGAAATATTTTGGTGAAGCGATGGGATAATTCTCTATTGATGTTATAATTCAGTGTTTTCAAAATTAATCCACATCCATTAACTCACCCCATAAAGTTAACACAGTTTGCATTTCCAAGATGCACAGCTTACAGTAAGTGAATTGTTTTTCTTTATTATTTTTTTCTTCAAAACCAGATCTGATTACTTACAAAGATGGAAAAATCCAAATAGGCAATATCACCTTGACCCTGGGGGATTTGATTGGTGGGACATCAAGTAATTTTGAATTTAATGGACAACAGCTTGGTGATGTTCTTGGTGAGAAAACTAGTAATATAGCGTTCTCTCGTGGGGGGAGATAAGGACTTTTGAAATTAATGGAAAACAATGGAAATTAAGGGATTTATTTACCAAGCAGCGGCTCTTATAAGCCGTTGGTTCCTGGCGGGTGCAGGTAAAAATTTAAAATGGCAACCGTAGTCAGTGTAAAGCATGCCGGCTTTGCACTGACTGCAGGAGCCATTTAAAATTTTCACTTGTATCCCGCTGGACAGAATAATCTTAAAAAGTTGCTGCTTCATAAAGAAAGCACTAAGGGTAGATATGGGAAATCATTGGATGAGGATAAGAAAATGGACACCTTATGTTACAGTATGTGTAGCTAAATTTCAAATGTCTACTTTTAAAGAACCTTGAGTCCTATAGGAAAAACTTGCTTTATTAATAAAATTATTATTATTTTCCAAAATATGATTTAGAGGTGGTGGGATACAGTGCAAGACTAATGTTTTGATTGCACCCGAAGTCAGGAAAAATTACATAGAAAGAAAACACATTTATTTTACTTTAACATGCAGCAATCTTTTCTCTTTTGGATGATGTCTAAATTTGTTAAACAGATTTTTTTGAGTTGAAAGAAGGCCAAATAGACTAGGATGATGCTACATTGTATCTATGGGATTTATCATTTAGCAATTTGAAAAACAGATTTTGACTGTGGAGTGGAGACAGGGATAATTTAAATCTATGGAAAAGTAGAAATTGAGGGTATTTTTAGAGAATACCTGAGGAAGATAATTACAATTGAATTATTTGTCACTGAGCTTTAAACATAAATATCCTTAAAATATTTTGCTGAAGCGATGGGATCCTAATGATGTTATAATTTGTGGTTTTCAAAATGCATTTACATTCATTAAATCACCCCACAAAGTTGACACAGTTTGCATATCCAAGATGCACAGCTTACAGTAAGTGGATTGTTTTTCTCTTTTTTTTTCTTCTTCAAAACCAGATCTGATAAATTACAAAGGTGGAAAAATATAAATAAGCAATGTCACCTTAAACTTGGGGGATTTGATTGCCCAGAAATCTGGGAAGATAACAATCCAAAATGGTGGGACATAAAGGACTTTTGAAATTAAAGGACAACAGTTGGGGGGTGTTCATGGTCAGAAAAGTGGCAATATAGAGTTCCATCATGGTGGGGAGGGAAGAACTTAAAGTTAATGGAAAACATGAAATTAAAGTTGGATTTGGGAATACATCTGAGGAGGATAAGAAAAATGGACAATTTAATGTATAAATATGTGTAACTAGATTTCAAATATCTACTTTTTAAAGGATTTGGAGTTCTATAGGAGAAAAGTGCTAAAATTATAAATAAATTTAGCATTATTATTACTTCCCAAATTTAGAGGTAAGGGATACAGTGCAAATCTTCTCTTTAACCACTTACCTGGCAACATTGTATGTGATGTAACCAGAGCCAGTAGTACTTCAGCTGGCAAGGTCACATCACAAATGACCCCGTCATCTCCCTCTTTGCCCCAGCTGTAGAAGAGGAGAACCATTCTGCACAAGTGCAGTACGGAGCTCCTCTGACTCCCGAGACCCCTAGGCAGTGATGCAATGGTCTGTGATGGCCAACAACACTGCCAAAATTGTGCCCCAGAATGCTGTGTGAATGGCACTCTGGAGCGCATGTGTTTGGAATCAAGGTGTGAGAAGAAATTAGATCCCCACCAAGTACTATTTGGCTGATTGCTGCATGTGCAGATATCAACTGCAGCAGGTGGGACTGATCACCAGCCCCCCTTACACACATTCCCCTGTGCTCTGCATGTGGGGGAGGAGGGTTGCCCATTGGAGAGGGAGGGTAACCCCTTGTTGGGGATCTAGCATAAAATAAAACCATATGATGAAATAAAATAATAATTAAACTGCTCACAGGGTAGGAGGAGTGGGGCAAAAATTGGAATTTTACAGGGGGTGTTTTATAAAGCAGGATTTTTTTACAATTAGGCGGTTTGTGGGTAATGTTATTAAAGTTTAATACACCAGGGAGTCCATTGACAATGGGGGAAAGTTATTTTATAATGGGGCATAAGGACATGGGGGATGTGTATGTGTGCAAAACACCACTAGATATATATTTAAAAAAATTTAATTAAAATAATTAAATATTTAAATCTATTATTAAAAATAGTTTTTACCACTTTATTAAACTAAAATATCAACAATTTCTTGGAAAAAATTCTCAGTTAAGTGGTTAAATCAGGGACTCCTGATTGCAACTGGAATCAGTAAAAGTAACTTAAAAAGAGAACAGATTTATTTTTAATTTTAGTATGAAGCAATATGTACTGTTTTGAATGTTGGATAAGTGTGTTAAACAGATTTCATTGATTTAAAAGGAGCCAAAATAGATCGGGGTGATGCTATACTGCATCTATAGGGTTTATCATTCAGCAATCTGGGAAAACAGATATTTGCTACAGAAGGGAGACGATCTGACGAAGATTGTTATACAATAATTATTTGTAACTAAACTTTAAATGTAAATATCTCTTTAAATATATTGATAAAGTGATGGGATAATTTCCTATTAATATTATAATTCAGGATTTTCAAAATGCATCCAAATTCATTCAGAGTCAATCCATAAAGTTATGTTAGCTTCAGTTTCCATGATGCACAATTTACAGTAACTCAATTGTTTTTTTTTTTAAGCCAGCTATGATTAATTACAAAGATGGAAAAATGCAAATAGGAAATATCATCCTATTCCTCTGGGATTTGATTGGTCAATAAGCTGGGAACATAGCAATGCAAAATGGTAGGGAGTCAAGGACTTTTGAAATAAAAAGACATCATCTGGGGGATTTGCATGGTAAACAAACTGGTAATATAGAGTTTCATCATGGTGAGGAGACAAGGACTTTTGAAATTAATGGAAAACATGAAATTAATGGTGGATCTCAGAAATCATCTTACCGGAGTAAGGGAGATAGACATACTTTTTATATATATATATATATATATATATATATATATGTAGCTAGATGTAAAATGTCTACTTTTCCATATTGGATTGGGAAATGGTTGGATGCAGTGACATTTTCCTTTATTCTAAGATTTAACAAATGTATGTTTTTTAGTGATATTATTTGTTGAAAAAATAGATAATTGACAAGTAAAGTGGCAATTAGATTAGCTTGACAGCAAATTGTAAAAAATCATTTTCATTGACTAAACTGAGGGAAAGAAATTATATGTTTTGAAATTAATGGAAATCATGAAATTAAGGGTGTATTTGGAAAATATCTGGTGAAATAGAAATAAGGAAGTTCTAATGTTAAAATACTTGTATCTTAATTTAATTTAAACTTTAATTTAAGGGGTATATTTACTAAAGTGCAGGTTTTTAGAAGTGGAATTGTTGCCCATAGCAACCAATCAGATATCACTTATCATTTATCTAGCACCTTCTAGAAGATGATAGCTAGAATCTTATTGGTTGCTATGGGCAACAACTCCACTTCTAAAAACCCAAGCTTTAGTAAATAAACCAGTAAGACTTAAGACATTTATAGTATTCCATAATAATGCAATCCTTATGTTGGAACCAATGATTCCTTAGTGCATATGGATTAATTAAACAAATAATTTTCCATTAAACTAAATTTAAGCAAAGTATTTTTTAGTGATGTTTTTACTTGTTATAACAGATCTGAATAACTTGAAATGGAGCAAATATATTTGTGTGATGCAAAATTTCAAAGGGGCATTTTCATTTACTAAGCTGGGGAAACAGATATTTATTTTTATGGCATCAATAAGATTTGCAATCAACTTAAAACTTAGAATTAAGATTGCATTTGGAAAACATCAGGGGATTATTTATAAAAAATAAGAATATTCTAAATGTAAATTATTGGCAGCTTGACTTCTTTTTAATTCCAAGAAATACAAAATACTTTGAAAGTGAGTGTTATAATTTCATATACATTGTTGAGTTTAGGATGTCCAAAATGCACCCAACTGTATTCATAGTGACACATAAAACTTCACATACTACAACTTAGCATAAAGCACAGTTCACAGTAACTGCATTTACATTTTCTTTCCATTTTTGGAAAATGATCTAATTGATTTGAATGGTGGCAAAAACACAACTGGGCAGTGACAAGCTATAGCTAGGGGTTTGCATGGTTAACAAACTAGGAATATAGAATTCAACCATGTTGGGGAGACAAGGGGGTATATTTACTAAAGTGAGAGTTTTTAGAAATGGAGATATTTGTAACTCAATATATACTGTCTACCATCCCAAAATACAAAGGGAGATTGTGGGATGCAGTACACAAAAGCCACCTCTACCTCTACATCAGGGGTTCTCAACTCCAGACTTAAAGTACCCACAACAGGTCATGTTTTGTGGATTTCTTTAATCATGACCCAAGGGGAGATGCACTAAGCCTGGGAAAGTGATAAAGTGGAGAATGATAAAGTACCAACCATTCAGCTCCTGTCAGTTTACAGGCTGTGTTTGAAAAATGACAGTTAGGAGCTGATTGGTTGGTACTTTATCACTTTGCACTTTATCATTCTTCAAGGCTTAGTGCATCTCCCCCAAGTGAATTAATTTATTTTGCTGGGGCAGTAATTACCCCACCATCTTTCACAGATAGAAATCCTGAAAGCATGACCTGTTGGGGTTACCTGAGGGTTGGAGGTTAAGAACCACTGGTCTAGGTTATCACACTCTGAGCTGACTGTGAAACATTCCCTCCTTCTGATTTTCTCTTAAACCTCCAATAACAATCCCACCCATAAATTCCCATTTCTCTCTTTTACCTCCAATAACAACCCCACCTCTGGATCCCCAGATCTCTCTTCTACCTACAATATCAATCCCACTGCTGGACTCACATCTCTCTCTTCTTCCTCCAATAACAAACCCACCTTTGGACCCGCAGCTCTCTCTTCTACCTCCAATAATAACCCCACCCCTGTGCCTCCGACTCTCTTCTTCCTCCAATAACAACCCCACCCCTGGACCCCTGACTCTCTCTTCTTCCTCCAATAAATACCTGACCCCTGGACTCCCAGCTCTCTCTTCTTCCTCCAATAACAGCCTCACCCCTGGACTCCCAGCTCTCTTCTCCCTCCAATTACAACCCCACCCCTTGTACCCCAGCTCTCTCTTCTTCCTCCAATAACAGCCTCACCCCTGGACTTCCAAATCTCTTTTCTTCCTCTAATAACAACCCCACCCCTGGACCCCTGGCTCTGTCTTCTACCTCAAATAACAGCCCCTCCCCTGGACCCCCAGCTCTCTCTTCTTCCTCCAATAACAACCCCACACCTAGACCCCTGGCTCTCTCTTCTACTTCCAATAACAACCCCACCCATGGACTCCCAACTCTCTCTTCTACTTCCAATAACAATCTCACCCCTGGACCCCCAATTCTCTCTACAGCTTCCAATAACATCCCTTATACTTTTAAAAGTGCTTTTGCAGCAATTTTCATAAAAAATTACTCCAAGACCATAAATTTACATTATTTTAGAAAGTAGATAACATTTTCCATACTTGTAAAGGGAAATACGATCTGTTTCAGATTTACTAAAAATTGTGAAAAAATACCAGGAGGGAGACCTGCGATAATAACTTCCACCTACTCCAGCTCAGCCTTTCCTGTCTGCTGGCAATGAAAGCAGAGCCCAGAGTAGGCTTGTGTGACCAGCCTGTGTGTCTGATAGACCACTGGCTAATTACAAAGAAAAAATAATTAGAATAAAAAAGATAATAATAACACTTACCTGCACCAGAGGTTGGTGATCGGTGAGCTCCTCAGCATCATTGGCTCCAGCCAGTTGAACACTGTGCTCCTGCTCCATGATCCCTGGGCAGCTGTTCTGTGCTGTAAACTGTGATGCTGGTTCACAACACAGAACAGCTGGCCAGGGTCATGTAGCAGGAGATCACCGTATAACTGATCACTATACAGATAAGAGTTAGCTAAGGGGGATATTGCAGGGAGAGGGGGAGATTACGGGGAGGGGGGGTAGCAGGTGGAGCATGTGTGGTCACACTCAGAGAATTTGCGAAAAATACGCTAGTGAAGTGTTGGGAGAGGATTCGTAGGGACAGAGCTTTCTCGCAAGCTCTGTCTCTGCATGCTATAGTTGATACATCCTTGAGATGTATTCATTATTGCATCATTGCAAATTTGGGCAATATTATAACATCCCATCAGCATTCTGAGATACAGACTGTGATAAATGTGCCCTAAAAATGATATAAGGGATTAAAATTAAAATTTGTGGTTCAGTAACATTAAAGAGAGGAAGGCAAATATAAGACTATTAACAGTATGAATACTCTTTAATAGCAAGCCAACTAAGGGGTATATATAATAAAGTGAAGGTTTTTAGAAGTGGAGTTGTTGCCCATAACAACCAATCAGATTCTACATATCATTTATCTAGCACCTTTTAGAAGATAACAGCTAGAATATGATTGATTGCTACTGGCAACAACTCCACTTCTAAAAACCTGCACTTTAGTAATTATACCCTCTAACTTACATTTAAAGAATCACAACATTTGCTGTTAATTCTGATAATACTGTATATTCTATGACATATGAAATAAAATGTATTATAGCACAGGTGCTAAAAGAAATGGCCAGCTCACCAAAACATTCACAGATGAAATCTATAGCAGTTTTTTTTATCATAATCACATATCTTCCTGGAGATTACTCAAAGTAATTTTTGTACCTGTAGAACAATTGTGCAATTTTATTAATTATTCGGTTACTATATCTTGTTGCCTAGCTTTGTAAAAATTAATTTGTGAAATATTTATTATAAAAACTAAACAAATACAGTTTTACTATTGTCAACTGCTGACCAAAAAATATATGAGTAAAAAAATAAAAATTATGTTTTGTGAATAGTTGTCAATGGAACCAGTTTTTTTCAACAAGTCTTAAATTTGTTCAAATCAATGAGAGGATGTACATGGCAGTTTGATCAATGCTATCAATTTGCTCAGTTTATGCTACTAGAAAAACAAATAGTTTTTGGAGCGTGGTTTTGCAGAACAATGCAGAACTCTTTTACAATAAATTGACTAGAATTTTGTCTTAATACATTTGAATTTAAAAAGTTGAACACTAACATTCTCATTTCAGACTTACCAAAAGTGCCTGGAGTGCAAGGGGTGGTTGTCCCATGTCATGAGCTACTGTTTAGCTAAACACAGAGTTTAACATATGAGCACTTAGCTTTGTGTTTGTAACCTAGAAGATGTGATATAATTTGAAATTCTTTACAAAATGTATATTTTATTTATTACAAATACCTAACTTCTAGTTTATTATATTTCAATCTTGTTATATTTTTAAATTTTATTCGTAATCTCAGACTAATCCTGAGCAAAAAAAAAAGTAAGAAATCTTGGTTTAGAAATAATCCATTTTTGCATTTATTTGATCTTTTTTGCTAGATGTCATGACACATCTAGATCGTAAGCTCTTAGGAGCAGGGTCCTCCTCCCCAATGTCTCACAGCCTTCTTCTCTAGCACTTCTATGACAGCCTTCACCTTCAGAGCTGTACTGTGTATGGAGAATTGTGTTGCTAATTGTTACTTGTGTTCTGTTTATATTTTGGCTACTGTATTGTAATGTAATGTTCTGAGTATGCTTTACTGTATGTATGGCGCTGCGGACCACTTGTGGCACCCTATAAATAAAATGTAATAATAATAATAATAATAATAATGATCTATGGTTCAAAATATAATGTCTTTGGATATACATTACTATTAATTCATCTGTGCAGAAATTTCATTTCAGCAAATCAGCACATCATCATCATAGCTAATATCATAAAAATGAAAGGCATTCTACAATATAAAATATATCTTATCTGTAAAGATAATTACATTAAAAAAGTACATAAAACTGTTCCTCATCAAAGAGCATGTAATTGTAATGAATTTATCTATTATAAATTTAGACCTGTCTAGTACATATGGGAACTAGGTTAAGTTATACATGATCGTCCCACCTACACTATTTTACTAACCTTGTAGTAAAAGGTTAACATAGCTCAACTTATTGTACTACTAACAGAATTTTAATTTCTAAAATTTTATATTGCATATTTGATTATTATATAATATATTCATATTCGCTTCTATATATTCCTGTTCTGTTCACAAAGGTAATCTGAATATTGTATTTCCCTTGTAATATAATTGAAACATAATATTCATGTTGCCTACTATATTTTCCTTCTTCTGTTCAAACAGGTAATTCTGAATTTGGAGCTAAATTTGCCCAAATGCTTGGTAGCCATGGGAAACATGGAGGCTTTAATATTAACCTAAAGGGTGGAAGCGAAGAATCTTCTGAGGAAGATAAGACAAAAGAAATTAATGGCATGTAGAACTATTTACCATATTGTGGGATGTAATTGCAGTTAATGTATCATTTTAGGTCAAGTATATTTGTAAACAAGGATACTGTAGGTTTTATATGAGAGTCCTATCTATGTTATTAGGAGACACTATTTTAATAAATTCACAGTAAAACATAAACTTAACTCTACTTTATGTAATATTAAAATAAAGGGAGGAAAGTGCTCTGAGGAAGATAACACAAGCGAAAATTATGGTGCATACACACGGGACGATCGACAACGATAATAACATCGCTGAACAATCTCCCTGCACCTTCCCAGAGTGCTGGATGATCTATATCGATCATCCAGTACACCACCAACCCACCATTGATGGGCCAGAAACCCGAGATAAATGATCGTGTGTCCGTATGTAACCTGGTTGAAATCGACAAGGTTGGCCTACATGCACGAGCGATGGTCGATATTATTATCGTCCATATCTGCCCGCGCATCGCTGGTCATTTGTGGGTTGGAAGATACCAAAAAATGCACAATATAAATGATAATGATATGATCAATATTGATTTTGTTCATATCATGAATTTTTAGTGTATATGCACCATAAGGCTATGGAACACTATTTACCACTTTATAGGATATAATTCTAGTGAAATTATCCTTAAGATTTATCTAGTATAGGGCTGGACAAACTATGACGCATGGACCAAATGCAGTCCAGCCCCTGCTAAAGTCTGCCCCCCCCCCCCTCCATGCCTCATCCGAGCATCCGGGATTTCTTTGGAGCTTCCAACACCTCTGTTTGGACTACAGAAATAGTTTAACTTTTTATGGCAGCATGGCCCTGCGATTTCTCTTCCAGGCTGGCCAAATCTACAGCTGCATGTGATGGAGTGTAGATTGCTTTGAATGCACTAAAGGAGGAAAGACTCTGTGGTGACATTTAAGGGCTGACACATACTGTAAGGGGGAAGCTCTGGGCTGGAATATATGTGTGAGATCTGGGATAGAACATAAGGGGGAGCTCTGGGCTGAAACATAAGTGTGACATCCGGGAGTAAATTTACTAAAGTGAGAGTTTTTAGTGAGTTTTAAAAGTGATGTTGCCCATAGCAACCAATCAGAGTCTACTTAACATTTAACTAGCACCTTCTAGAAGATAATAGCTAAAATCTTATTGGTTGGTATGGGTAACATCACTTTTAAAACTAACTTCTAAAAACTCTCACTTTAGTAAATTTTCCCCCTGGTCTGGAGCATAAGAAGCAGCTTTGGGCTAGAACATAAGGGGGACTCTGAGTATTGCAAAAAAGGAGGTGTCTGGACTGGAAAATAAAGCAGAGCTCTGGGCAGGCACATAAGGGGGGCTATGGGCAGGGACATAAGGGCAAACTCTTGGTTGGAGGCTTTAATATTAATTTATAGGGTGGAAGCAAATAATCTTCAGAGGAAAATAATACAAGAGAAATTAATGGTATGTAGAAATATTTACCATATTGTGGGATGATTATTATATAATATATTCATATTCGCTTCTATATATTCCTGCTCTGTTCAAAGAGGTAATCTGAATATTGTATTTCCCTTGTAATTTAATTTAAACATAATATTCATGTTGCCTACTATATAATCCTTCTTCTGTTCAAACAGGTAATTCTGAATTTGGAGCTAAATTTGGCCAAGCACATGGTAGCCATGGGAAACATGGAGGCTTTAATATTAACTTACAGGGTGGAAGCGAAGAATCTTCTGAGGAAGATAAGACAAAAGAAATTAATGGCATGTAGAACTATTTACCATATTGTGGGATGTAATTGCAGGAATTTATCATTTTAGGTCTAGTATATTTGGAAACAAGGATACTGTAGGTTTTATATGAGAGTCCTATCTATGTTATTAGGAGACACTAATTTAATAAATTCACAGTAAAATATAGACTTAACTCTACTTTATGTAATATTAAAAGAAAGGGAGGAAAGTCCTCTGAGGAAGATAACAAAAGCGGAACTTATGGTGCATACAAATGGGATGATCAACAACGATAACGATATCACTGAACAATCTCCCTGCACCTTCCCAGAGTGCTGGATGATCTATATCGATCATCCAGCACACCACCAACCCACCAACGATGGGCAGCAACTCGAAATCATTGATTGTGGGTCCGTATGTGACCTGGTTGAAATCGACAAGGTTGGCCTACATGCACGGGCGATGGTCGATATCATTATCGTCCATATCTGCCAGCGCATTGCTGGTCATTTGTGCATTGGAAGATACCAAAAAATGCACAATATAAATGATAATGATATGATCAATATTGTTTTTGTTCATATCATGAATTTTTATTATACCGTGTGTATGCATGATAAGGCTATGTAACACTATTTACCACTTTATAGGATATAATTGCAGTGAAATTATCCTTAAGAAGTATCTAGTATAGGGGCAGACAAACTATGACCCATGGACCAAATGCAGCCCAGCCCCTGCTAAAGTCTGCCCCCCCCCTCCCCGCCTCATCTGAGCATCCGGGATTTCTTTGGAGCTTCGGACACCTCTGTTTGGACTCCAGAAATAGTTTAACTTTTTATGGCAGCATGGCCCTGTGATTTCTCTTCCAGGCTGGCCAAATCTACAGGTGCATGTGCTGGAGTGTAGATTGCTTTGAATGCACTAAAGGAGGAAAGACTCTGTGGTGGCATTTAAGGAGTGGGACATTTAAGGGCTGACACATACTGTAAGGGGGAAGCTCTGGGCTGGAATATAGGTGTGAGATCTGGGATAGAACATAAGGGGGAGCTCTGGGCTGAAACATAAGTGTGACATCTGGGGGTAAATTTACTAAAGTGAGAGTTTTTAGAAGTGAGTTTTAAAAGTGATGTTGCCCATAGCAGCCAATCAGAGTCTACTTAACATTTAACTAGCAACTTCTCGAAGATAGTAGCTAACAGCTGATTGGTTGCTATGGGTAACATCACTTTTAAAACTAACTTCTAAAAACTCTAACTTTAGTAAAATTTCCCCCCTGGTCTGGAGCATAAGAAGCAGCTTTAGGCTAGAACATAAGGGGGACTCTGAGTATTGCAAATAAGGAGGTGTCTGGACTGGAAAATAAAGCAGAGCTCTGGGCAGGCACATAATGGGGGCTCTGGACAGGGACATAAGGGCGAACTCTTGGTTGGAGGCTTTAATATTAACTTAAAGGGTGGAAGCGAAAAAACTTCTGAGGAAGATAATACAAAAGAAATTAATAGTATGTAGAACTATTTACCATATTGTGGGATGATTATTATATAATATATTCATATTCGCTTCTATATATTCCTGCTCTGTTCAAAGAGGTAATCTGAATATTGTATTTCCCTTGTAATAAAATTGAAACATAATATTCATGTTGCCTACTATATAATCCTTCTTCTGTTCAAACAGGTAATTCTGAATTTGGAGCTAAATTTGGCCAAGCACATGGTAACCATGGGAAACATGGAGGCTTTAATATTAACTTAAAGGGTGGAAGTGAAGAATCTTCTGAGGAAGATAAGACAAAAGAAATTAATGGCATGTAGAACTATTTACCATATTGTGGGATGTAATTGCAAGGAATTTATCATTTTAGGTCTAGTATATTTGGAAACAAGGATACTGTAGGTTTTATATGAGAGTCCTATCTATGTTATTAGGAGACACTAATTTAATAAATTCACAGTAAAACATAGACTTAACTCTACTTTATGTAATATTAAAATAAAGGGAGGAAAGTCCTCTGAGCAAGATAGCACAAGCGGAACTTATGGTGCATACAAATGGGATGATCAACAACGATAACGATATGACTGAACAATCTCCCTGCACCTTCCCAGAGTGCTGGATGATCTATATCAATCATCCAGCACACCACCAACCCACCAACGATGGGCAGCAACTCGAGATCATTGATCGTGGGTCCGTATGTGACCTGGTTGAAATCGACAAGGTTGGCCTACATGCACGGGCGATGGTCGATATCATTATCGTCCATATCTGCCCGCGCATCGCTGGTCATTTGTGCATTGGAAGATACCAAAAAATGCACAATATAAATGATAATGATATGATCAATATTGTTTTTGTTCATATCATGAATTTTTATTATACCGTGTGTATGCACGATAAGGCTATGTAACACTATTTACCACTTTATAGGATATAATTGCAGTGAAATTATCCTTAAGATGTATCTAGTATAGGGGTGGACAAACTATGACCCATGGACCAAATGCAGCCCAGCCCCTGCTAAAGTCTACCCACCCCCCCTCCCCGCCTCATCCGAGCATCCGGGATTTCTTTGGAGCTTCGGAAACCTCTGTTTGGACTCCAGAAATAGTTTAACTTTTTATGGCAGCATGGCCCTGCGATTTCTCTTCCAGGCTGGCCAAATCTACAGCTGCATGTCATGGAGTGTAGATTGCTTTGAATGCACTAAAGGAGGAAAGACTCTGTGGTGGCATTTAAGGAGTGGGACATTTAAGGGCTGACACATACTGTAAGGGGGAAGCTCTGGGCTGGAATATAGGTGTGAGATCTGGGATAGAACATAAGGGGGAACTCTGGGCTGAAACATAATTGTGACATCTGGGGGTAAATTTACTAAAGTGAGAGTTTTTAGAAGTGAGTTTTAAAAGTGATGTTGCCCATAGCAGCCAATCAGAGTCTACTTAACATTTAACTAGCACCTTCTAGAAGATAGTAGCTAACATCTGATTGGTTGCTATGGGTAACATCACTTTTAAAACTAACTTCTAAAAACTCTAACTTTAGTAAAATTTCCCCCCTGGTCTGGAGCATAAGAAGCAGCTTTGGGCTAAAACATAAGGGGGACTCTGAGTATTGCAAATAAGGAGGTGTCTAGACTGGAAAATAAAGCAGAGCTCTGGGCAGGCACATAAGGGGGGCTCTGGACAGGGACATATGGGCGAACTCTTGGTTGGACGCCTTAATATTAACTTAAAGGGTGGAAGCGAAGAATCTTCTGAGGAAGATAATACAAAATAATTTAATAGTATGTATTACTATTTACCATATTGTGGGATGATTATTATATAATATATTCATATTCGCTTCTATATATTTCTGCTCTGTTCAAATAGGTAATCTGAATACTGTATTTCCCTTGTAATATAATTGAAACATAATATTCATGTTGCCTACTATATAATCCTTCTTCTGTTCAAACAGGTAATTCTGAATTTGGAGCTAAATTTGGCCAAGCACATGGTAGCCATGGGAAACATGGAGGCTTTAATATTAACTTAAAGGGTGGAAGCGAAGAATCTTCTGAGGAAGATAAGACAAAAGAAATTAATGGCATGTAGAACTATTTACCATATTGTGGGATGTAATTGCAGGGAATTTATCATTTTATGTCTAGTATGTTTGGAAACAAGGATACTGTAGGTTTTATATGAGAGTCCTATCTATGTTATTAGGAGACACTAATTTAATAAATTCACAGTAAAACATATACTTAACTCTACTTTATGTAATATTAAAATAAAGGGAGGAAAGTCCTTTGAGGAAGATAACACAAGCGGAACTTATGGTGCATACAAACGGGACGATCAACAACGATATCAATATCGCTGAAATATCTCTCTGCACCTTCCCAGAGTGCTGGATGATCTATATCGATCATCCAGCACACCACCAACTCACCAACGATGGGCCAGCAAGCCGAGATCATTGATCGTTTGTCCGTATGTAACCTGTTTGAAATCGACAAGGTTGGCCTACATGCACGGGCGATAGTCGATATCATTATTGTCCATATCTGCCTGCGCATCGCTGGTCATTTGTGCGTTGGAAGATACCAAAAAATGCACAATATAAATGATAATGATATGATCAATATTGTTATTGTTCATAGCGTGCATTTTTATTATACCGTGTATGCACCATAAGAGTATGTAACACTATTTACCATATTATAGGATATAATTGCAGTGAATTTATCCTTAAGATCTATATAGTATATGGGCGGCCAAACTTTGGCCCATGGACAAATGCAGCCCAGCCCCTGGTAAAGTCTGCACCCCCCACCCCCCTGCACCATCCACGATTCCTTTGGAGCTTCGGACACCTCTGTCTGGACTCCAGAAATAGTTTAACTTTTCATGGCAGCATGGCCCTGCGACGTCTCTTCCAGGCTGCCAAATCTACAGCTGCATGTGATGGAGTATAGATTGCTTGGAATGCACATAAGGAGGGAAGAGAATGCACATAAGGAGGGAAGACTCTGTGGGGGCATTTGAGTAGTGGGACATTTAAGGGCTGACACCTACTGTAAGGGGGAAGCTCTGAGCTGGAATGTAGGTGTGAGATCTGGGTTAGAAGATAAGGGGGAGCTCTGGGCTGAAACATAAGTGTGACATCTGGTCTGGAACATAAGAAGGAGCTTTGGGCTAGAATATAAGGGGGACTCTGTGTTGGCACATAAGGAGGTATCTGGACTGGAAAATAAGGCAGAGCTCTGGGTACGAACATAAGGGAGGCTCTGGGCTGGCACATAAGGGGAGAGCCTCTACTAGCACACACAGGGGTACTCTAGCTTGGAGCATAAGTGGGGCTCTGGGTTGGCACATATTCAAGTAGGGGCTCTGGTCTGGCACATGCACACTTAAGTGAGGGCTCTGGGATGGCATATTAGGGCATGACCTGGCATATAAAGACAAAAGGGAGGACTCTGAGCTGGCACATAAAGACACAAGGGGACTCTGAGTTGGCATATAAAGACATGAGGGATCTTTGAGTACTGAGGCATATAGAGGAACATGACTGAGGGGGCTCTAAGGCTAGCATTTGAAAAGGCATGAAATAGGGGGTGTTTGTGGCATATTAATAGCTGGGGCATTATGGTGTGCCATATTACAGATGTGGTTATTACAGTGTGGCCTAATACCTATTGGGGATATTATGGTGTGGCATATTATCTATTGGGGATCTTATGGTGTGGCATATTATCGATTCAGGTACTACTGTGTGGTATATTATTGATTGTGCACTGCTATGAGGAATATTATCATTTGGGGACACTGCTGTGTGGCATATTATCAATTGGGGACACTTCCATTATAATTTAGTATTTTCAAAATGCATCCACAGTCTTTCAATCACCAATTATACTTGACACAGTTTGCATTTCGATGATGTACAGCTTACAGTAACTGAATTGTTTTTTTCTTCTTTTCAAATCAGAACGGGTTAATTACAAAGATGGAAAAATCCACATAGGCAATATTACCATAAACCTGTGGGATTTGTTTGCCAAACTAAATGGGAATACGGCAAACCAAAATGATGGGACATCAAAAAGTCATTTTGAATTTAATGGACAACAGCTTGGGGGTGTTAATGGTGAGACAATTGGTAACATAGCATGCCATCATGGGGGGAGATATAGACTTTGGAAATTAATGAAAAACAATACAAATTAATGTTTTTTTTATGAAGCAGCGGCTTTTGTAAGCTGTTGGTTCCTGGCAGGTTGCAGGTGAAATTTTAAAACGGCAAAAGTGAAGAAAAAAATTAAAAATTAAAATGTTCACCTGTAACCTGCTGGACAGCATCATCTTACAAAAGTCAATGCTTTGTAAATTAAGCCCTAACGGTGGATTTGGGAAATCATTGGATATGGATAAGCAAAGTGGGCACCTTATGTTATAGTATGTGTAGCTAGATTTCAGTGCCTACTTTTAAAGCACTTTGCGTCCTATAGGAAAAAAAAAGCTTTATAAATTAAATTTTTATTTTTCCAAATATGATTTAGAGGTGGTGGGATACAGTGCAAGACTTATGTTTCAATTGTTGTTTCCTGATTACACCCAAAGTCAGGAAAAATTTACATAGAAAGAAAACACATTTATTTTACTTTAATATGAAGCAATCTTTACTGTTTTGGATGATATATAAATTTGTTAAACAGATTTGATTGAGTTGAAAGAAGACCAAATAGATTAGGATGACGCTACATTGTACATTATCTATGGGATTTATTATTAAGCAGATTGGAAAAATAGATTTTGACTGTGGAGGGGAGACAGGGATATTTTTAATTTATTGAAAAGTAGATCTTGATGGTATTTTTAAAGAATACCTGAGGAAGATAATTACAATTTAATTATTTGTCGCAGAGCTTTAAACATAAATATCTCAGAAATATTTTGGTGAAGTGATAAGATAATTCCCTATTGATGTTATAATTCAGTGTTTTCAAAATTAATCCACATCCATTAATTCACCCCATAAAGTTAACACAGTTTGAATTTCCAAGACGCATAGCTTATAGTAAGTGAATTGTTTTTCTTTATTATTTTCTTCTTCAAAACCAGATCTGATTACTTACAAAGATGGAAAAATCCAAATAGGCAATATCACCTTGACCCTGGAGGATTTGATTGGTGGGACATCAAGTAATTTTGAATTTAATGGACAACAGCTTGGGGATGTTCTTGGTGAGAAAACTAGTAATATAGCATTCTCTCGTGGGGGGAGATAAGGACTTTTGAAATTAATGGAAAACAATGGAAATTAAGGGCTTTATTTACCAAGCAGCGGCTCTTATAAGCCGTTGTTTCCTGGCGGGTGCAGGTAAAAATTTAAAATGGCAACCGTAGTCAGTGTGAAGCATGCCGGCTTTGCACTGACTGCAGGAGCCATTTAAAATTTTCACTTGTAACCCGCTGGACAGAATAATCTTAAAAAGTTGCTGCTTCATAAAGGAAGCACTAAGGGTAGATATGGGAAATCATTGGATGAGGATAAGAAAATGGACACCTTATGTTCCAGTATGTGTAGCTAAATTTCAAATGTCTACTTTTAAAGAACCTTGAGTCCTATAAAAAAAAATTGCTTTATTAATAAAATTATTATTATTTTCCAAAATATGATTTAGAGGTGGTGGGATACAGTGCAAGACTAATGTTTTGATTGCACCCGAAGTCAGGAAAAATTACATAGAAAGAAAACACATTTATTTTACTTTAACATGAAGCAATCTTTACTCTTTTGGATGATGTCTAAATTTGTTAAACAGATTTGATTGAGTTGAAAGCAGGCCAAATAGATTATTGTGATGCTACATTGTATCTATGGGATTTATCATTTAGCAATTTGGAAAAACAGATTTTGACTGTGGAGTGGAGACAGGGATAATTTAAATCTATGGAAAAGTAGAAATTGAGGGTATTTTTAGAGAATATCTGAGGAAGATAATTACAATTGAATTATTTGTCACTGAGCTTTAATCATAAATATCCTTAAAATATTTTGCTGAAGCAATGGCATAATTTCCTATTGATGTTATAATTTGTGGTTTTCAAAATGCATTCACATTCATTAAATCACCCCAAAAAGTTGACACAGTTTGCATATCCAAGATGCACAGCTTACAGTAAGTGGATTGTTTTTCTCTTTTTTTTTCTTCTTCAAAACCAGATCTGATAAATTACAAAGATGGAAAAATATAAATAAGCAGTGTCACCTTAAACTTGGGGGATTTGATTGCCCTGAAATCTGGGAAGATAACAATCCAAAATGGTGGGACATAAAGGACTTTTGAAATTAAAGGACAACAGTTGGGGGGTGTTCATGGTCAGAAAAGTGGCAATATAGAGTTCCATCATGGTGGGGAGGGAAGAACTTTTGAAGTTAATGGAAAACATGAAATTAAAGTTGGATTTGGGAATACATCTGAGGAGGATAAGAAAAATGGACAATTTAATTTATAGATATGTGTAACTAGATTTCAAATATCTACTTTTTAAAGGATTTGGAGTTCTATAGGAGAAAAGTGCTAAAATTATAAATAAAATTATCATTATTATTACTTCCCAAATTTAGAGGTATGGGAAACAGTGCAAATCTTCTGTTTGATCACTTACCTGGCAACGTTGTATGTGATGTAACCAGAGCCAGTAGTGCTTCAGCTGGCAAGGTCGCATCACAAATGACCCCGCCATCTCCCTCTTTGCCCCAGCTGTGGAAGAGGAGATCCATTCTGCACAAGTGCAGTACGGATCTCCTCTGACTCCCGAGACCCCTAGGCAGTGATGCAGTGGTCTGTGATGGCCAACATCACCGCCAAAATTGTGCCCCTGAATGCTGTGCAAATTGCACTCTGGAGCGCATGTGCTAGGAATCAAGGTGTGAGGATTAGAACTTAGATCCCCACCAAGCACTATTTGGCTGATTGCTGCATGTGCAGATATCAACTGCAAAAAAAAATAGTTTTACCACTTTATTAACTTAAAAAATCAACAATTTCTGAGTGGTTTTCTAGAAAAAAATTGTCAGTTAAGTGGATAAATCAGGGACTCCTGATTGCACCTGGAATCAGTAAAAGTAATTTAAAAAGAGAACATATTTATTTTTAATTTTAGTATGAAGCAATATTTACTGTTTTGAATGTTGGATAAGTGTGTTAAACAGATTTCATTGTTTTAAAAGGAGCCAAAATAGATTGGGGTGATGCTATACTGCATCTATAGGGTTTATCATTCAGTACTCTGGGAAAACAGATATTTGCTGCAGAGGGGAGACGAGGATAATTTAAATCTATGAAAAAGAAGAAATTCAGGGTGTATTTTGGAGACCATCTGAGGAAGATTGTTATACAATAATTATTTGTAACTAAACTTTAAACGTAAATATCTCTTTATTGATAAAGTGATGGGATAATTTCCTATTAATATTATAATTCAGGATTTTCAAAATGCATCCAAATTCATTCAGTCACTCCATAAAGTTAAGGTAGCTTCAGTTTCCATGATGCAAGATTTACAGTAACTGAATTGCTTATTTTTTAAACCAGCTATGATTAATTACAAAGATGGAAAAATACAAATAGGAAATATCACTCTATTCCTCAGGGATTTGATTGGTTAACAAGCTGGGAATATAGCAATGGAAAATTGTTAGGAGTCAAGGACTTTTGAAGTAAAAGGACATCATCTGGGTGGTTGGCATGGTAAACAAACTGGTAATATAGAGTTCCATCATGGTGGGGAGTCAAGGACGTTTGAAGTAAAAGGACATCATCTGGGTGGTTGGCATGGTAAACAAACTGGTAATATAGAGTTCCATCATGGTGGGGAGACAAGGACTTTTGAAATTAAAGGAATACATGAAATTAATGGTGGATTTCAGAAATCATCTTACCGGAGTAAGGAAGATAGAAGATATACTTTATATATATGTATATATATGTTTACTTTTCCACATTGGATTGGGAAATGGTTGGATGCAGTGACATTTTCCTTTATTCTAAGATTTAACAAATGTATGTTTTTTAGTGATATTATTTGTTGAAAAAATAGATAATTGACAAGAAAAGTGGCAATTAGATTAGTTTGACACCAAATTGTACAGAATAATTTTCATTGACCAGACTAATGGAAATAAATGATATGTTTTGAAATTAATGGAAATCATGAAATTAAGGGTGTATTTGGAAAATATCTGGTGAAACAGAAATAAGGAAGTTCTAATTTTAAAATACTTGTATCTTAAATTACTTTAAACTTTAAGGGGTATATTTACTGAAGTGCAGGTTTTTAGAAGTAGAATTGTTGCCCATAGCAACCAATCAGATTTCACTTATCATTTATCTAGCACCTTCTAGAAGATAATAGCTAGAATCTTATTGGTTGCTATGGGCAACAACTCCACTTTTAAAAACCCAAGCTTTAGTAAATATACCACTAGGACATAAGATATTTATAGCATTCCATAATAATGCAATCCTTATGTTGGAATCAATGATTCCTTTGTGCATATGGATTAATTAAACAAATAATTTCATTAATCTTTAATGAAGCAAAGTATTTTTTAGTGATGTTTTTATTTGTTATAACTAGGGGTGAGCGGGTTCGGATTTCTGAAATCCGAACCCCCCCGAGCCCCCCCGATCCGAGTCCGATCCGAGTCAGGCTCGACTTTTCCCGCCTGACTCGGATCTGAAATCGAGGCAAAACGTCATCATCCCGCCTTCCGAGTCTCGCGGGTTTTGGATCCTATATAAGGTACCCGCGTCGGCGCCATTTTCTCACTCGGCTGTGGACAGTGAAGAGGGAGGGTGGGAGTTAGGGCTGTGTAGTGTAGTGTAGTGTAGTGCTGCTGTTGTCCACTACTTCAAAGTCCATAGGGGCTGGCTGTGTTGTGCTGTGCTGCTGTTGTTAATAGGGGCTGTGTCCACTACTTCAAAGTCCATAGGGGCTGGCTGGACTGTGTTGTGCAGTCAGTTCTCCATAGGGGCTGTGTCCACTCCAAAGTCCTGTGCAGTGTCCCAGTCCTAAAGGGGTGCTGTAGTGTTGTCCAGGGGGTGCTCTGTCCATCAGGGGTGCTCCCCCCAAGTGCTAAAAAAATAAAATATTTCTGTGTTTATGAATTGTGTGCGCAGTAGCATGCACGCGCATCAACAAAGTAGTGCCAAGCGTGCGCCTGTGTCATAAGTAAAGGGCCGGCTGGCTTGACCGTTAAGGGTGCTGTAACCCCCGAAAGTACACTCTAGTCCAAACCAAAAAAAAAATTATTTTCTGTGTTTGTGAATTGTGTGCGCAGTAGCCGCACGTGCATCAACAAAGTAGTGCCAAGCGTGCGCCTGTGTCATAAGTAAAGGGCCGGCTGGCTTGACCGTTAAAGGGTGCTGTAACCCCCAAAGTACACTCCAGTCCAAACCAAAAAAAAAATTATTTTCTGTGTTTGTGAATTGTGTGCGCAGTAGCCGCACGTGCATCAACAAAGTAGTGCCAAGCGTGCGCCTGTGTCATAAGTAAAGGGCCGGCTGGCTTGACCGTTAAGGGTGCTGTAACCCCCGAAAGTACACTCCAGTCCAAACCAAAAAAAAAATTATTTTCTGTGTTTGTGAATTGTGTGCGCAGTAGCCGCACGTGCATCAACAAAGTAGTGCCAAGCGTGCGCCTGTGTCATAAGTAAAGGGCCGGCTGGCTTGACCGTTAAGGGTGCTGTAACCCCCGAAAGTACACTCTAGTCCAAACCAAAAAAAAAATTATTTTCTGTGTTTGTGAATTGTGTGCGCAGTAGCCGCACGTGCATCAACAAAGTAGTGCCAAGCGTGCGCCTGTGTCATAAGTAAAGGGCCGGCTGGCTTGACCGTTAAAGGGTGCTGTAACCCCCAAAGTACACTCCAGTCCAAACCAAAAAAAAAATTATTTTCTGTGTTTGTGAATTGTGTGCGCAGTAGCCGCACGTGCATCAACAAAGTAGTGCCAAGCGTGCGCCTGTGTCATAAGTAAAGGGCCGGCTGGCTTGACCGTTAAGGGTGCTGTAACCCCCGAAAGTACACTCCAGTCCAAACCAAAAAAAAAATTATTTTCTGTGTTTGTGAATTGTGTGCGCAGTAGCCGCACGTGCATCAACAAAGTAGTGCCAAGCGTGCGCCTGTGTCATAAGTAAAGGGCCGGCTGGCTTGACCGTTAAAGGGTGCTGTAACCCCCAAAGTACACTCCAGTCCAAACAAAAAAAAAAATTATTTTCTGTGTTTGTGAATTGTGTGCGTAGTAGCCGCACGTGCATCAACAAAGTAGTGCCAAGCGTGCGCCTGTGTCATAAGTAATGGGCCGGCTGGCTTGACCGTTAAAGGGTGCTGTAACCCCCGAAAGTACACTCCAGTCCAAACCGAAAAAAAAAATTATTTTCTGTGTTTGTGAATTGTGTGCGCAGTAGCCGCACGTGCATCAACAAAGTAGTGCCAAGCGTGCGCCTGTGTCATAAGTAAAGGGCCGGCTGGCTTGACCGTTAAGGGTGCTGTAACCCCCGAAAGTACACTCCAGTCCTAACCAAAAAAAAAATTATTTTCTGTGTTTGTGAATTGTGTGCGCAGTAGCCGCACGTGCATCAACAAAGTAGTGCCAAGCGTGCGCCTGTGTCATAAGTAAAGGGCCGGCTGGCTTGACCGTTAAGGGTGCTGTAACCCCCGAAAGTACACTCCAGTCCAAACCAAAAAAAAATATATTTTCTGTGTTTGTGAATTGTGTGCGCAATAGCCGCACGTGCATCAACAAAGTAGTGCCAAGCATGCGCCTGTGTCATAAGTAAAGGGCCGGCTGGCTTGACCGTTAAAGGGTGCTTTAACCCCCAAAGTACACTCCAGTACAAACCAAAAAAATATATATTTTCTGTGTTTGTGAATTGTGTGCGCAGTAGCCGCACGTGCATCAACAAAGTAGTGCCAAGCGTGCGCCTGTGTCATAAGTAAAGGGCCGGCTGGCTTCACCGTTAAAGGGTGCTGTAACCCCCAAAGTACACTCCAGTCCAAACCAAAAAAAAAATTATTTTCTGTGTTTGTGAATTGTGTGCGCAGTAGCCGCACGTGCATCAACAAAGTAGTGCCAAGCGTGCGCCTGTGTCATAAGTAAAGGGCCGGCTGGCTTGACCGTTAAGGGTGCTGTAACCCCCGAAAGTACACTCCAGTCCAAACCCCAAAAAAATATTATTTTCTGTGTTTGTGAATTGTGTGCGTAGTAGCCGCACGTGCATCAACAAAGTAGTGCCAAGTGTGCGCCTGTGTCATAAGTAAAGGGCCGGCTGGCTTGACCGTTAAAGGGTGCTGTAACCCCCAAAGTACACTCCAGTCCAAACCAAAAAAAAAATTATTTTCTGTGTTTGTGAATTGTGTGCGTAGTAACCGCACGTGCATCAACAAAGTAGTGCCAAGCGTGCGCCTGTGTCATAAGTAAAGGGCCGGCTGGCTTGACCGTTAAAGGGTGCTGTAACCCCCAAAGTACACTCCAGTCCAAACCAAAAAAAAAATAATTTTCTGTGTTTGTGAATTGTGTGCGCAGTAGCCGCACGTGCATCAACAAAGTAGTGCCAAGCGTGCACCTGTGTCATAAGTAAAGGGCCGGCTGGCTTGACCGTTAAGGGTGCTGTAACCCCCGAAAGTACACTCCAGTCCAAACCAAAAAAAAAATAATTTTCTGTGTTTGTGAATTGTGTGCGCAGTAGCCGCACGTGCATCAACAAAGTAGTGCCAAGCGTGCGCCTGTGTCATAAGTAAAGGGCCGGCTGGCTTGACCGTTAAAGGGTGCTGTAACCCCCAAAGTACACTCCAGTCCAAACCCAAAAAAAATTATTTTCTGTGTTTGTGAATTGTGTGCGCAGTAGCCGCATGTGCATCAACAAAGTAGTGCCAAGCGTGCGCCTGTGTCATAAGTAAAGGGCCGGCTGGCTTGACCGTTAAGGGTGCTGTAACCCCCGAAAGTACACTCCAGTCCAAACCAAAAAAAAAATTATTTTCTGTGTTTGTGAATTGTGTGCGCAGTAGCCGCACGTGCTTCAACAAAGTAGTGCCAAGCGTGCGCCTGTGTCATAAGTAAAGGGCCGGCTGGCTTGACCGTTAAGGGTGCTGTAACCCCCGAAAGTACACTCCAGTCCAAACCAAAAAAAATGTATTTTCTGTGTTTGTGAATTGTGTGCGCAGTAGCCGCACGTGCATCAACAAAGTAGTGCCAAGCGTGCGCCTTTGTCATAAGTAAAGGGCCGGCTGGCTTGTCCGTTAAAGGGTGCTGTAACCCCCAAAGTACACTCCAAACCAAAAAAAAAATTAATTTCTGTGTTTGTGAATTGTGTGCGCAGTAGCCGCACGTGCATCAACAAAGGAGCAGCGCCAAGCGTGCGCCTGTGTCCCATAAGTAAAGAGCCGGCTGGCTCATTTCTTAAAGGCTGGTGTATCCCACAAAGTGCACTACTCTCCAGCAAAAATAAAAAAATATTTTCTTTGTTTAGCCGCACGTATATATCAAATCGATATAACATAAATGGAGGACCAAACTTTCTCCGATAAAAATAAAATAGAGAAAGATCAAGAACCACTTCCTCCTAGTGCTGAAGCTGCTGCCACTAGTCATGACATAGACGATAACATGCCATCAACGTCGTCTGCCAAGGCCGATGCCCAATGTCATAGTAGAGGGCACATACAATCCCAAATGACAAAGTTCAGGAAAATGACCTTGAAAAAAACATTTAAATCAGCTGAAGAGAAACGTAAACTTGCCAATATGCCATTTACGACACGGAGTGGCAAGGAACGGCTAAGGTCGATCCCTAGTATGTTCATGACTAGTGGTTCAGCTTCACATGACGATGGAAGTCCTCCTCCCTCTAAAAAAATCAAAAGAGTTAAGCTGGCAAAAGCACAGCGAAGAACTGTGCTTTCGAAGAAGATATCACAAATCCCCAAGGAGAGTCCAAGTGTGGTGGTGGTTGCGATGCCTGACCCTCCCAGCACTGGACGGGAAGAGGTGGCTCTTTCCACCATTTGCACACCCCCTGCAAGTGCTGAAAGGAGCACCCACAGTCCACTTGCTGATATGCAAATTGAAGATGTCACTGTTGAAGTACAACAGGATGAGGATACTGGTGTAGCTGGCGCTGAGGAGGAAGTTGGCGAGGAGGATTCTGATGGTGATGTGGTTTGTTTAAATCAGGCTCCGGGGGAGACAGTTGTTGTCCGTGGGATGAAAAAGCCCATCACGGTCATGCCTGGGCAGAAGACCAAACATTCCACCTCTTTGGTCTGGCAATATTTCTATCCAAATCCGGACAACAACTGTCTTGCCATATGTACCATATGTAAAGGTGAAATAAGCAGGGGTAGGGACGTCAACCACCTAGGAACATCCTCCCTTATACGGCACCTGCAGCGCGTTCATAAAAAGTTACTGTCAAGTTCAGAAACTTTGGCTAGGACCGTAAGCAGTCCAGGGACACCTAAATCCCGTTGTCCTGTTGTATCCAAGCGCCTGCAAACCACACCGTCAACTCCCTCCTCGTCAATTTCCTCCTTAGTCAGGATCGGAAGTAGTCATGCAGGCCATGTCACTGGCATGACTGACTCTCCTATCCGGGATTCCTCTGGAGGATCCTGCATTGCTACGCCTACTGCTGCCGCTGCTGCTGTTGCTACTGCTGGGAGTCGTTCATCATCCCAGAGAGGAAGTAGGAACACCACTACTTTTACTAAACAATTGACCCTCCAACAGTCCTTAGCGAGGAGGATGAAGTACGACAGCAGTCATCCTGAAGCAAAACGTATAACTGAGGCCTTGACTGCTATGTTGGTGTTAGACGTGCGTCCGGTATACGCCATTAGTGCAGTGGGATTTAGACAATTGATGGAGGTAGTGTGTCCCCGGTTCCAAATCCCGTCTAGATTCCACTTCACTAGGCAGGCGATACCGAGACTGTACAGAAACGTCAGAAAAAGTGTCCTCAGTGTCCTGAAAAATGCTGTTGTACACAATGTCCACTTAACCACGGACATGTGGACAAGTGGAACAGGGCAGACTAAGGACTATATGACTATGACAGCCCACTGGGTAGATGTATCACCTTACGCAGCAACAGCAGCAGCGTCACCAGTAGCAGCATCTCAGAAACGCCAGCTCGTTACAAGGCAGGCTACGTTGTGTATCACCGGTTTCAGTAAGAGGCACACCGCCGACAACCTCTTAGAGAAACTGAGGGAAATCATCGCCCAGTGGCTTACCCCACTTAGACTCTCCTGGGGATTTGTGATATCTGACAACGCCACCAATATTGTGCGGGCATTACATCTGGGCAAATTCCAGCACATCCCATGTTTTGCTCACACAATAAACTTGGTGGTGCAGAATTTTCTGAAAAGCGACAGGGGCGTGCAGGAGATGCTTTGGGTGGCCCGAAAAATTTCTGGCCACTTTCGCCATTCAGCGACTGCGTGCCGAAGACTGGAGCGCCAGCAAACACTCTTGAACCTGCCCCGCCATCACCTGAAGCAAGAGGTTGTGACGCGGTGGAACTCAACCCTCTATATGCTTCAGAGGATGGAGGAACAGCAAAAGGCCATACAAGCCTATACATCCACCTATGACATAGGCAAAGGAGGGGGTATGCACCTGACTCAAGCGCAGTGGAGAATGATTTCCGTGTTGTGCAAGGTTCTCCAGCCCTTCGAACTTGCCACACGTGAAGTCAGTTCAGACACTGCCAGCTTGAGTCAGGTCATTCCCCTCATCAGGCTTTTGCAGAAGGAGCTGGAGAAAGTGAAGGAGGAGCTAAGACGGAGCGATTCCGCTCGGCATGTGGGACTTGTGGATGAAGCCCTTCATTCGCTTTGCCAGGATTCCAGGGTGGTCAATCTGTTGAAATCAGACCACTACATTTTGGCCACCGTGCTCGATCCTAGGTTTAAAGCCTATGTGGTGTCTCTCTTTCCGGCCGACACAAGCCTGCAAAGGTGCAAAGACCTGCTGGTGAACACACTGTCAGCTGAAGCGGAACGTGACACGTCAACGGCTCCATCTTCATTTTCTCCCGCAACTGGGGCTGCCAGGAAAAAACTTAGGTATCCTAAGCAACCCGCTGGCGGTGATGCAGGGCAGGCAGGACCAAGTTTGGACAACTGGTCCGGACTGAAGGACCTGGCAACAATTTCTGACATGTCTACTGTCACTGCATATGATACTGTCACCATTGACAGAATGGTGGAGGATTACATCGGTGACAGCATCCAAGTAGGCATGTCAGACAGTCCATACCTGTACTGGCAGGAAAAAGAGGCAATTTGGAGGCCCCTGTACAAACTGGCTCTATTTTACCTGAGTTGCCCCCCCTCCAGTGTGTACTCTGAAAGAGTGTTTAGTGCAGCCGGGAACCTTGTCAGCGAAAGGCATAGGAGGTTTCTTCCACAGAATGTGTAGAAGATGATGTTCATCAAAATGAATTATCAGCTCTTCTAGGGAGACCAGCCTCCAGAAGGTACAGAGGGACCTGTGGTGGTGGATTCAAGTGGGGACGAGTTAATACTTTGTGAGGATGAGGATGTACACACTGAAGAGGGTGAGGAATCGGTGGATGAGGAGGATGAGGATGACATCTTGCCTCCGTAGAGCCAGTTTGTGCAGGGACACATTAATTGCCAGCTTGTTTTGTGGGGGCCCAAACGAACCAATCATTTCAGCCACAGTTGTGTGGCAGACCCTGGCGCTGATATTATTGGTTTGTTAAAGTGTGCATGTCCTGTTTATACAACATAAGGGTGGGTGGGAGGGCCCAAGGACAATTCCATCTTGCACCTCTTTTTTTTCTTTGCATTATGTACAGTTTGGGGCCTAGTTTTTCAAACTGCCATCCTGTCTGCCACTGCAGTGTCACTCCTAGATGGACTACGTGTTTGTGCCGTCCACTCGTGTCGCTTAGCATAGTCATCCAGCTACCTCGGTGCAACCTTTTGGACATAAAAACACTATTGTGAGGTGTGAGGTGTTCAGAATAGACTGGAAATGAGTGGAAATTAAGGTTATTGAGGTTAATAATAGCATAGGAGCAGAAAAACCTACAAATTCTGTGATTTTAGCTGTTTTTATGCTTTTTTAAAAAAAAATACAGATCCAAAACACAAAACCCAGAACCCAAAACACGGAAGGGTGGTTTTGGAAAAACCAATCCAGATCCAAAACACAAAGAAAGATCCAGATCCAAAACCAAAACACAAAACACGAAAAGTGGCCGGTGCACACCCCTAGTTATAACAGATCTGAATAACTTGAAATGGAGCAAATATATTTGTGTGATGCAAAATTTCAAAGTGGCATTTTCATTTACTAAGCTGGGGAAACAGATATTTATTTTTATGGCATCAATAAGATTTGCAATCAATTTAAAACTTAGAATTAAGATTGCATTTGGAAAACATCAGTGGATTATATATAAAAAATAAGAATATTCTAAATGTAAATTATTGGCAGCTTAACTTCTTTTTAATTCCAAGAAATACAAAATAGTGTTAGAATTTCATATACATTGTTGAGTTTAGGATGTCCAAAATGCACCCAACTGTATTCATAGTGACACATAAATCTTCATATATTATAACTTAGCATAAAGCACAGTTCACAGTAACTGCATTTACATTTTCTTTCCATTTTTGGACTCCCAGCTCTCTTTTCTTCCTCCAATAACAACCCCACCCCTGCACCTCTGACTCTCTCTTCTACCTCTAACAACAACCCCACCCCTGGACCCCTGGCTCTCTCTTCTACTTCCAATAACAACCCCACCCCTGGACTCCTGACTCTCTCTTCTACTTCCAATATCAATCTCACCCCTGGACCCCCATTTCTCTCTTCTTCCTCCAATAACAACCCCACCTTTGGACCCCCATCTCTCTCTTCTTCCTCCAATAACAACCCCACCCCTGCACCTCTGACTCTCTCTTCTCCCTCCAATAACAACCCCACCCCTGGACCCCCGTCTCTCTCTTCTTCCTCCAATAACAACCCCACCTTTGGCCCCCAATCTCTCTCTTCTTCCTCCAGTAACAACCCCACCCCTGGACCCCTGGCGCTTTCTTCTTCCTCCAATAATAACCCCACCACTGCGCCTCCGACTCTATTCTTCCTCAAATAACAACCCCACCCATGGACACCTGACTCTCTCTTCTTCCTCCAATAACAACCTGACCCCTGGACTCCCAGCTCTCTCTTCTTCCTCCAAAAACAGCCTCACCCCTGGACTCCCAGCTCTCTTCTTCCTCCAATAACAACCCCACCCCTGGTACCCCAGCTCTCTCTTCTTCCTCCAATAACAGCCTCACCCCTGGACGCAGCTCTCTCTTCTTCCTCCAATAACAACCCCACCCCTGGACCCCTGGCTCTATCTTCTACTTCCAATAACAACCCCACCCCTGGACTCCCAACTCTCTCTTCTACTTCCAATAGCAATCTCACCCCTGGACCCCCATTTCTCTCTACAGCTTCCAATAACATTCCTTATACTTTTAAAAGTGCTTTTGCAGCAATTTTCATAAAAAATTACTCCAAGACCATAAATTTACATTATTTTAGTAAGTAGATCTCATTTTCCATACTTGTAAAGGGAAATACGATCTGTTTCAGATTTACTAATAGAAATTGTGAAAAAATACCAGGAGGGAGACCTGCGATAATAACTTCCACCTACTCCAGCTCAGCCTTTCCTGTCTGCTGATAGGGAAAGCAGAGCCCAGAGTAGGCTTGTGTGATCAGCCTGTGTGTCTGATAGACCACTGGCTAATTACAAAGAAAAAATAATTAGAATAAAAAAGATAATAATAACACTTACCTGCACCAGATGTTGGTGATCAGTGAGCTCCTCAGCTCCATTGGCTTCAGCCAGCTAAATGCTGTGCTCCTGCTCTATGATCCCTGGGCAGCTGTTCTGTGTTGTAAACTGTGATGCTGGTTCACAACACAGAACAGCTGGCTGGGGTCATGGAGCAGGATCACAGCATTCAGCTGACCAGAGTCAAGCAGAAGATCACTGGATTACTGATCACTATACAGTTAAGAGTTAGCTAAGGGGCATTTCGCAGGGAGAGGTGGAGATTATGGAGAGGGGGGTAGCAGGTGGAGCATGTGTGGTCACACTCTCAGAGAAGTATTTGCAAAAAATACGCTAGTGAAGTGTGGGGAGAGGATTCGTAGGGACAGAGCTTTCTCGCAAGCTCTGTCTCTGCATGCTATAGTTTATACATCCTTGAGATGTATTCATTATCGCATTGCAAATTTGGGCAATATTATCACATCCCATCAGCATTCTGAGATGCAGACTGTGATAAATGTGCCCCTAAAGATGATATAAGGCAATAAAATGAAAACATGTGGTTAATTAAAGAGAGGAAGGCAAATAGAAGACTATTAACATTATGAAGACTCTTTAATAGCAAGCCAACTAAGGAGTATATTTACTAAAGTGAAGGTTTTCAGAAGTGAAGTTGTTGCCCATAACAACCAATCAGATTCTACGTATCATTTATCTAGCACCTTTTAGAAGATTTAATTTAGGAAAAAGAAAGAAAGAAAACTCATATTACCGTTTAGAATATAACAGCTAGAATGTGATCGATTGCTACTGGCAACAACTCCACTTCAAAAAACCTGCACTTTAGTAAATATACCCGCTATCATACATTTAAAGAATCACAACATTTACTGTCAATTCTGATAATACTGTATATTCTATGACACATACAATAAAATATATTATAGAACAGGTGCTAAAATAAATGGCCAGCTCACCAAAACCTTCACAGATGAAATCTATAGCACTTTTTTTTTATCATAATCACATATTTTCCTGGAGATTACTCAAGGTTTATCTTTTTCCTGTAGAACAATTGTGCAATTTTATTAATTATTCGGTTACTATATCTTGTTGCCTAGCTGGGTAAAATTTTTATTTCAAAAACTAAACAAATACAGTTTTACTATTGTCAGCTGCTGACCAAAAAATATATGAGTAAAAAGAAGATAATTCTGTTTTGTGAACAGTTGTCAATGGAACCAGTTTTTTTCAACAAGTCTTAAATTTGTTCAAATCAATAAGAGGATGTACATGGTGATTTGATCAATGCTATCAATTTGTTCAGTTTATGCTACTAGAAAAACAAATAGTTTTTGGAGCGTGGTTTTTCAGAACAATGCAGAATTCTTCTACAATAAATTGACTAGAATTTTTTCTTAACACACTTCAATTTAATGGTCATTTACAGAAAAAAAAAGTTGAACACTAACATTCTCATTTCAGACTTACCAAAAGTGCCTGGAGTGCAAGGGGTGGTTTTCCCATCTATTATGTCATGAGCTACTGTTTAGCTAAACCCAGAGTTTAACACATGAGCACTTAGCTTTGTGTTTGTAACCTAGAAAATGTGATATCATTTGATTTTCTTTGCAAAATTATGATTCAAAATATGATGTATTTGGATATACTTTACTGTTAAATCATCTGTGCAGAAATTTCATCAAGCTAATATCATCATAGCTAATATCACATTTAAAAATGAAAGTCATTCTACAATATAAAATATATCTTGCCACTGTAAAGATAATTACATTACAAAAGTACATAAAACTCTTCCTCATCCAACAAGATGTATTGTAATAAATGTATCTATTATAAATTTAGACCTGTCTAGTACATATGGGAACTAGGTTAAGTTATACAACTTGGTCCCACATACACTATTTTACTAAAATTGTAGTAAAAGGTTAACATAGCTCAGCTTATTGTACTGCTAACATCATTTTAATTTCTAAAATTTTATATTTCATATTTCTAAAAATATAATTATTATATAATATATTCATATTCGCTTCTATATATTCCAGCTCTGTTCAAAGAGATAATTTGAATATTGTATTTCCCTTGTAATGTAATTGAAACATAATATTCATGTTGCCTACTATATAATCCTTCTTCTGTTCAAACAGGTAATTCTGAATTTGGAGCTAAATTTGGCCAAGCACATGGTAGCCATGGGAAACATGGAGGCTTTAATATTAACTTAAAGGGTGGAAGCGAAGAATCTTCTGAGGAAGATAATACAAAAGAAATTAATGGTATGTAGAACTATTTACCATATTGTGAGATGTAATTGCAGTGAATTTATCATTTTAGGTCTAGTATATTTGGAAATAAGGATACTGTAGGTTTTATATGAGAGTCCTATCTATGTTATTAGGAGACACCATTTTAATAAATTCACAGTAAAACATAGACTTAACTCTACTTTATGTACTTAGAAATCCATTTGAATTGCCAACATCTAAAATACATAATTCCGCTATAGACCTAAATACAATGTAATATTCATGTTCCCTGTTCCTGATCTATACAAACAGCTAATTTTGGGGTTGATGGTAAATTTGGCCATGGACACGGCAGCCAAGAGAGTCATAGCAATGTGGATATTAAAATAAAGGGAGGAAAGTCCTCTGAGGAAGATAACACAAGCGGAACTTATGATGCATACACACGGGATGATCGACAACGATAACGACATCGCTGAATGATCTCCCTGTACCTTCCCAGAGTGCTGAATAATCGATATCGATCATCCAGCACACCACCAAACCACCAATGACAGACCAGCAACCCACGATCAATGATCGTGGGTCCCTATGTAGCCTGGTTGATATCGACAAGTTTGGCCTACATGCACGGGCAATGGTCGATATCATTATCGTCCATATGTGCCCGCGCATTGCTGGTCATTTGTGGGTTGGAAGGTACCAAAAAATGCACTTTATGAACGATAACGATATAATCAATATTGTTATTGTTCATATCGTGCATTTTTATCATACTGTGTGTATGCACCATAAGGGTATGTAACACTATTTATCATATTATAGGATATAATCGCATTGAATTTATCCATAAGATCTCTCTAGTATAGGTGAGGCCAAACTATGGCCCATTGACCAAACTCAGCCCAGCCCCTGCTAAAGTCTGCCCCCCCCCTGCCCCATCCGGAATGCCTTCGGAGCTTCGGACACCTCTGTCTAGACACTAGAAATAGTTTAACTGTTCATGGCAGCATGGCCCTGCGATGTCTCTTCTGGGCTGGAAAAAATCTACAGCTGCATGTGCTTTGAAAGCACTTAAGGAGGGAGGACTCTGTGGTGGCATTTAAGTGGTGGGACATTTAAGGGCTAGCACATACTGTAAGGGGGAAGCTCTGGGCTGGAATGTAGGTGTGAGATCTAGGCTAGAACATAAGGGGGAGCTCTGGGCTGAAACATAAGTGTAACATCTGGTCTGGAAAATAAGAAGGAGCTTTGGGTTGGAACAAAAGGGGGACTCTGAGTTGGCACATATGGAGGTGTCTGGACTGGAAAATAAGGGGGAGCTCTGGGTTGGAACATAAGGAGGCTCTGGGTTGACACATAAAGGGAGAGTCTGTGCTGGCACAGGCGGGGGTACTGTAGCTTGGAACATAAGTGGGGCTATGGGCTGGCACATATTCAAGTTGGGGCTCTGGGCTGTCACATGCACACTTAAGTGAGGGCTCCGGGATGGCATATCAGGGCATGACCTGGCATATAAAGACAAAAGGGAGGGCTCTGAGATGGCACATAAAGACACAAGGGTACTCTGAGATGGCATATAAAGACATGAGGGATCTTTGAGTACTTAGGCATATAGAGGTACATGACTGAGGGGGTTCTGAGGCTAGAATATGAAAAGGCATGAAAAGGGGGCTCTTTGTGGCATATTATCGTCTGGGACATTATGGAGTGCCATATTACCAATGTGGTAATTACAGTGTGGCCTAGTATCTATTGGAGATATTATGGTGTGGCATATCATTGATTCCGGTACTACTGTGTGATATATTATTGATTGTGCACTGCTATGAGGAATATTATCATTTGGGAACACTGCTGCGTGGCATATTATCAATTGGGGAGACTGCTGTGTAGCATATTATCAGTTGGGGAGACTGTTGTGTGCCATATAATGAATTGGGGAGACTGCTGTGTGGCATATTTTGAATTGGAGACTTGTTATACAAGTTGGTCCCACCCACACTATTTACTAAAATTGTAGTAAAAGGTTAACATAGCTCTGCTTATTGTACTGCTAACATTATTTTAATTTCTAAAATTTTATATTTCATATGTGTTCTAAAAATATGATTATTATATAATATATTCATATTTGCTTCTGATATTGCTGCTCTGTTCAAAGAAGTAATCTGCATATTGTATTTCCCTTGTAATATAATTGAAACATAATATTCATGTTGCCTACTATATAATCCTTCTTCTGTTCAAACAGGTAATTCTGAATTTGGAGCTAAATTGGGCCAAGCACATGGTAGCCATCGGAAACATGGAGGCTTTAATATTAACTTAAAGGGTGGAAGCGAAGAATCTTCTGAGGAAGATAATACAAAAGAAATTAATGGTATGTAGAACTATTTACCATATTGTGGGATGTAATTGCAGTGAATTTATCATTTTAGGTCTAGTATATTTGGAAATAAGGATACTGTCGGTTTTATATGAGAGTCCTATCTATGTTATTAGGAGACCCTATTTTAATAAATTCACAGTAAAACATAGACTTAACTCTACTTTATGTACTTATAAATCCATTTGAATTGCCAACATCTAAAATACATAATTCCGCTATAGACCTAAATACAATGTAATATTCATGTTCCCTGTTCCTGATCTGTACCAACAGCTAATTTTGGGGTTGATGGTTAATTTGGCCATGGACACAGCAGCCAAGAGAGTCATGGCAATGTGGATATTAAAATAAAGGGAGGAAAGTCCTCTGAGGAAGATAACACAAGCGGAACTTATGGTGCATACACACGGGATGATCGACAACGATAACGATATCGCTGAATGATCTCCCTGTACCTTCCCAGAGTGCTGAATAATCGATATCGATCATCCAGCACACCACCAACCCACCAATGACGGACCAGCAACCCACGATCAACGATCGTGGGTCCCTATGTAGCCTGGTTGATATCGACAAGTTTGGCCTACATGCATGGGCAAAGGTCGATATCATTATCGTCCATATGTGCCCGCGCATTGCTGGTCATTTGTGGGTTGGAAGGTACCATAAAATGCACTTTATGAATGATAACGATATGATCAATATCATTATTGTTCATATCGTGCATTTTTATCGTACCGTGTGTATGCACCATAAGGGTATTTAATACTATTTATCATATTGTAGGATATAATCGCAGTGAAATTATCCATAAGATCTCTCTAGTATAGGGGCGGCCAAACTATGGCCCATTGACCAAGCTCAGCCCAGTTCCTGCTAAAGTCTGCCTCCCCTTTGCCCCATTTGGGATTCCTTCGGAGCTTCGGACACCACTGTCTAGACTCCAGAAATAGTTTAACTTTTCATGGCAGCATGGCCCTGCGATGTCTCTTCCACACTGGCTAAATCTACAACTGCATGGGCTTTGAATGCACTTAAGGAGGGAGGACTCTGTGGTGGCATTTAAGTGGTGGGACATTTAAGGGCTGGCACATACTGTAAGGGGGAAGCTCTGGGCTGGAATGTAGGTGTGAGATCTAGGCTAGAACATAAGGGGAAGCTCTGGGCTGAAACACAAGTGTAACATCTGTTCTGGAAAATAAGAAGGAGCTTTGGGTTGGAACAAAAGGGGGACTCTGAGTTGGCACATATGGAGGTGTCTGGACTGGAAAATAAGGGGTTGCTCTGGGTTGGAACATAAGGAGGCTCTGGACTGACACATAAAGGGAGAGTCTTTCCTGGCACAGACTGGCGTACTCTAGCTTGGAACATAAGTGGGGCTCTGGACTGGCACATATTGAAGTAGGGGCTCTGGGCTGGCACATGCACACTTAAGTGAGGGCTCTGGGATGGCATATCAGGGCATGACCTGGTATATAAAAACAAAAGGGAGGGCTCTGAGCTGGCACATAAAGAAACTAGGGGACTCTGAGTTGGCATATGAAGAAATGAGGGATCTTTGAGTACTTAGGCATATAGAGGTACATGACTGAGGGGGCTCTGAGGCTAGCATATGAAAAGGCATGAAAAGGATGCTCTTTGTGGCATATTACTGCTGGGACATTATGGTGTGCCATATTACTAATGTGGTAATTACAGTGTGGCCTAGTATATATTGGGGATATTATGGTGTGGCATATTATCTATTGGGGATATTATGGTGTGGCATACTATCTATTGGGGATATTATGGTGTGGCATATTCTTGATTCAGGTACTACTGTGTGGTATATTATTGATTGTGCACTGCTATGAGAAATATTATCATTTGGGAACACTGCTGTGTGGCATATTATCAGTTGTGAACACTGCTGTGTGGCATATTAATAATTAGAGACTTGTTATACAAGTTGGTCCCACCTACAGTATTTTACTAAAATTGTAGTAAAAGGTTAACATAGCATAACTTTTTGTACTGTTAACATAATTTTAATTTCTAAAATTTTATATTTCATATTTGTTCTAAAAATATGATTATTATATAATATAGTCATATTTGCTTCTATATACAGTATTCCTGCTCTGTTCAAAGAGGTAATCTGAATATTGTATTTCCCTTGTAATATAATTGAAACATAATATTCATGTTGCCTACTATATAATCCTTCTTCTGTTCAAACAGGTAATTCTGAATTTGGAGCTAAATTTGGCCAAGCACATGGTAGCCATGGGAAACATGGAGGCTTTAATATTAACTTAAAGGGTGGAAGCAAAGAATCTTCTGAGGAAGATAATACAAAAGAAATTAATGGTATGTAGAACTATTTACCATATTGTGGGATGTAATTGCAGTGAATTTATCATTTTAGGTCTAGTATATTTGGAAATAAGGATACTGTAGGTTTTATATGAGAGTCCTATCTATGTTATTAGGAGACACTATTTTAATAAATTCACAGTAAAACATAGACTTAACTCTACTTTATGTACTTATAAATCCATTTGAATTGCCAACATCTAAAATACATAATTCCGCTATAGACCTAAATACAATGTAATATTCCTGTTCTCTGTTCCTGATCTGTACAAACAGCTAAATTTGGTGTTGATGGTAAATTTGGCCATGGACACGGCAGCCAAGAGAGTCATGGCAATGTGGATATTAAAATAAAGGGAGGAAAGTCCTCTGAGGAAGATAACACAAGCGGAACTTATGGTGCATACACACAGGACGATCGACAATGATAACAATATTGCTGAATGATCTCCCTGTACCTTCCCAGAGTGCTGGATGATCGATATCAATCATGCAGCACACCACCAACCCACCAATGACAGACCAGCAACCCGCGATCAACGATCGTGGGTCCCTATGTAGCCTCGTTGATATCGACAAGTTTGGCCTACATGCATGGGCAACGGTCGATATCATTATTGTCCATATGTGCCCGCGCATTGCTGGTCATTTGTGGGTTGGAAGGTACCATAAAATGCACTTTATGAATGATAACGATATGATCAATATCATTATTGTTCATATCGTGCATTTTTATCGTACTTTGTGTATGCACCATAAGGGTATTTAATACTATTTATCATATTATAGGATATAATCGCAGTGAAATTATCCATAAGATCTCTCTAGTATAGGGGCGGCCAAACTATGGCCCATTGACCAAACTCAGCCCAGCTCCTGCTAAAGTCTGCCCCCCCCTTTGCCCCATCTGGGATTCCTTCGGAGCTTAGGATACCTCTGTCTAGACTCCAGAAATAGTTTAACTTTTCATGGCAGCATGGCCCTGCGATGTCTCTTCCACACTGGCTAAATCTACAGCTGCATGGGCTTTGAATGCACTTAAGGAGGGAGGACTCTGTGCTGGCATTTAACTGGTGGGACATTTAAGGGCTGGCACATACTGTAAGGGGGAAGCTCTGGGCTGGAATGTAGGTGTGAGATCTAGGCTAGAACATAAGGGGAAGCTCTGGGCTGAAACACAAGTGTAACATCTGGTCTGGAAAAGAAAAAAGGAGCTTTGAGTTGGAACAAAAGGGGGACTCTGAGTTGGCACATATGGAGGTGTCTGGACTGGAAAATAAGGGGTTGCTCTGTGTTGGAACATAAGGAGGCTCTGGACTGACACATAAAGGGAGAGTCTTTCCTGGCACAGACTGGCGTACTCTAGCTTGGAACATAAGTGGGGCTCTGGGCTGGCACATATTCAAGTAGGGACTCTGGGCTGGCACATGCACACTTAAGTGAGGGCTCCGGGATGGCATATCAGGGCATGACCTGGTATGAGCTGGCACATAAAGAAACTAGGGGACTCTGAGTTGGCATATGAAGAAATGAGGGATCTTTGAGTACTTAGGCATATAGAGGTACATGACTGAGGGGGCTCTGAGGCTAGCATATGAAAAGGCATGAAAAAAGGGCTCTTTGTGGCATATTACTGGCTGGGACATTATGGTGTGCCATATTACCAATGTGGTAATTACAGTGTGGCCTAGTATCTATTGGGGATATTATGGTGTGAGATATTATCTATTGGGGATATTATGGTGTGGCATATTATCTATTTTGGATATTATGGTGTGGCATATTCTTGATTCAGGTACTACTGTGTGGTATATTATTGATTGTGCACTGCTATGAGGAATATTATCATTAGGGAACACTGCTGTGTGGCATATTATCAGTTGTGAACACTGCTGTGTGGCATATTAATAATTAGAGACTTGTTATACAAGTTGGTCCCACCTACAGTATTTTACTAAATTTGTAGTAAAAGGTTAGCATAGCACAACTTATTGTACTGCTAACATAATTTTAATTTCTAAAATTTCATATTTCATATTTGTTCTAAAAATATGATTATTATATAATATAGTCATATTTGCTTCTATATACAGTATTACTGCTCTGTTCAAAGAGGTAATCTGAATATTGTATTTCCCTTGTAATGTAATTGAAACATGATATTCATGTTGCCTACTATATAATCCTTCTTCTGTTCAAACAGGTAATTCTGAATTTGGAGCTAAATTTGGCCAAGCACATGGTAGCCATGGGAAACATGGAGGCTTTAATATTAACTTAAAGGGTGGAAGCAAAGAATCTTCTGAGGAAGATAATACAAAAGAAATTAATGGTATGTAGAACTATTTACCATATTGTGGGATGTAATTGCAGTGAATTTATCATTTTAGGTCTAGTATATTTGGAAAAAAGGATACTGTCGGTTTTATATGAGAGTCCTATCTATGTTATTAGGAGACACTATTTTAATAAATTCACAGTAAAAAAGACTTAACTCTACCTTATGTATTTATAAATCAATTTGAATTGCCAACATCTAAAATACATAATTCCACTATAGACCTAAATACAATGTAATATTCATGTTCCTTGTTCCTAATCTGTACAAACAGCTAATTTTGGGGTTGATGGTAAATTTGGCCATGGACACGGCAGCCAAGAGAGTCATGGCAATGTGGATATTAAAATAAAGGGAGGACAGTTCTCTGAGGAAGATAACACAAGAGGAACTTATGGTGCATACACACGGGACGATCGACAACGATAACGATATCGCTAGAATGATCTCCCTGTACCTTCCCAGAGTGCTGGATGATCGATATCGTTCATGCAGCATACCACCAACCCACCAATGACGGACCAGCAACCCATGATCAATGATCGTGGGTCCCTAGGTAACCTGGTTGATATCGACAAGTTTGGCCTACATGCACGGGCAATGGTCGCTATCATTATTGTCCATATGTGCCAGCGCATCGCTGGTCATTTGTGGGTTGGAAGATACCAAAAAATGCACTATATCAAAGATAACGATATGATCAATATCGTTATTGTTCATATCGTGCATTTTTATCATACTGTGTGTATGCACCATAAGGGTATGTAACACTATTTATCATATTATAGGATATAATCACAGTGAATTTATCCATAAGGTCTCTCTAGTATAGGGGTGGCCTTACTATGGCCCATTGACCAAACAAAGCCCAGCCCTTGCTAAAGCCTGCCCCCACTCCCCTGCCCCATCCGTGATTCTTTCAGAGCTTCAGACACCTCTGTCTAGTCCCAAGAAATAGTTTACCTTTTCATGGCAGCATGGCCCTGCGATGTCTCTTCCACACTGGCTAAATCTACAGCTGCATGTGCTTTGAATGCATTGAAGGAGGGAGGACTCTGTGGTGGCATTTAAGTGGTGGGACATTTAAGGGCTGGCACATACTGGAAGGGGGAAGCTCTGGGCTGGAATGTAGGTGTAAGATCTATGCTAGAACATAAGGGGGAGCACTGGGCTGAAACATAAGTGTAACATCTGGTCTGGAAACTAAGAACGAGCTTTGGTTGGAACAAAAGGGGGACTCTGAGTTGGCACATATGGAGGTGTCTGGACTGGAAAAAAAGGGGTTGCTCTGGGTTGGAACATAAGGAGGCTCTGGACTGACACATAAAGGGAGAGTCTTTCCTGGCACAGACTGGCGTACTCTAGCTTGGAACATAAGTGGGGCTCTGGACTGGCACATATTCAAGTAGGGGCTCTGGGCTGGCACATGCACACTTAAGTGAGGGCTCTGGGATGGCATATCAGGGCATGACCTGGTATATAAAAACAAAAGGGAGGGCTCTGAGCTGGCACATAAAGAAACTAGGGGACTCTGAGTTGGCATATAAAGACATGAGGGATCTTTGAGTACTTAGGCATATAGAGGTACATGACTGAGGGGGCTCTGAGGCTAGCATATGAAAAGGCATGAAAAGGGTGCTCTTTGTGGCATATTACTGGCTGGGACATTATGGTGTGCCATATTGCCAATGTGGTAATTACAGTGTGGCCTAATATCTATTGGGGATATTATGGTGTGGCATATTATCTATTGGGGATATTATGGTGTGGCATATTATTGATTCAGGTACTACTGTGTCGTATATTATTGATTGAGCACTGCTATGAGGAATATTATCATTTGGGAACACTGCTGTGTGGCATATTATCAATTGGGGACACTGCTGAGTGGCATATTACGAATTGGAGACTTGTTATACAAGTTGGTCCCACCTACAGTATTTTATTAAAATTGTAGTAAAAGGTTAACATAGCTCAACTTATTGTACTGCTAACATAATTTTAATTTCTAACATTATATTTTTCACATTTGTTCTAAAAATATGATTATTATATAATATAGTCATATTTGCTTCTATATATTCCTGCTCTGTTCAAAGAGGTAATCTGAATATTGTATTTCCCTTGTAATATAATTGAAACATAATATTCATGTTGCCTGCTATATAATCCTTCTTCTGTTCAAACAGGTAATTCTGAATTTGGAGCAAAATTTGGCCAAGCACATGGTAGCCATGGGAAACATGGAGGCTTTAATATTAACTTAAAGGGTGGAAGCGAAGAATCTTCTGAGGAAGATAATACAAAAGAAATTAATGGTATGTAGAACTATTTACCATATTGTGGGATGTAATTGCAGTGAATTTATCATTTAAGGTCTAGTATATTTGGAAATAAGGATACAGTAGGTTTTATATGAGAGTCCTATCTATGTTATTAGGAGACACTATTTTAATAAATTCACAGTAAAACATAGACTTAACTCTACTTTACGTGCTTATAAATCCATTTGAATTGCCAACATCTAAAATACATAATTCCGCTATAGACCTAAATACAATGTAATATTCATGTTCCCTGTTCCTGATCTGTACAAACAGCTAATTTTGGGGTTGATGGTAAATTTGGCCATGGACACGGCAGCCAAGAGAGTCATGGCAATGTGGATATTAAAATAAAGGGAGGAAAGCCCTTTGAGGAAGATAACACAAGCGGAACTTATGGTGCATACACACGGGACAATCGACAACGATAACGATATTGCTGAATGATCTCCCTGTACCTTCCCAGAGTGCTGGATGATCGATATCGATCATCGTGCACACCACCAACCCACCAATGACGGACCATGTAGCCTGGTTGATATCGACAAGTTTGGCGTACATGCACGGGCAATGGTCTATATCATTATTGTCCATATGTGCCCGCGCATCGATGGTCATTTGTGGGTTAGAGGATACCAAAAATGCACTTTATGAATGATAACGATATGATCAATATCGTTATTGTTCATATAATTCATTTTTATCGTACCGTGTGTATGCACCATAAGGGTATGTAATACTATTTATCATATTATAGGATATAATCACAGTGAATTTATCCATAAGGTCTCTCTAGTATAGGCGCGGCCAAACTATGGCCCGTTGACCAAACTCAGCCCAGCCCCTGCTAAAGTCTGCCGCCCTCCACTAGCCCCATCCTGGATTCCTTCGGAGCTTCGGAACACCTCTGTCTAGACTCCAGAAATAGTTTAACTTTTTATGGCAGCATGGCCCTACGATGTCTCTTCCGTGCTGGCCAAATCTACAGCTGCATGTGCTTTGAATGCACTTAAGGAGGGAGGACTCTGTTCTGGCATTTAAGTGGTGGGACATTTAAGGGCAGGCACAAACTGTAATGGGGAAGTTCTGGGCTGGAATGTAGGAGTGAGATCTAGTCTAGAACAAAAGGGGGAGCACTGGACTGAACCATAAGTGTAACATCTGTTCTGGAAAATAAGAAGGAGCTTTGGGTTGGAACAAAAGGGGGACTCTGAGTTGGCACATATGGAGGTGACTGGAATGGAAAATAAGGGGGAGCTCTGGGTTGGAACATAAGGAGGCTCTGGGCTGAAACATAAAGGGAGAGTCTTTCCTGGCACAGACGGGTGTACTCTAGCTTGGAACATAAGTGGGGCTCAGGGCTGGCACATATTCAAGTAGGGGCTCTGGGCTGCACATGCACACTTAAGTTAGAGCTCTGGGATGGCATATCAGGGCATGACCTGGTATATAAAAACAAAAGGGAGGGCTCAGAGCTGGTACATAAAGATACAAGGGGACTCTGAGATGGCATATAAAGACATGAGGGATCTTTGAGTACTTAGACATATAGAGGTACATGACTGAGGGGGCTCTGAGGCTAGCATATGAAAATGCATGAAAATGGGGCTCTTTGTGGCATATTTCTGGCTGGGACATTATGGTGTGCCATATTACCAATGTGGTAATTACAGTGTGGCCTAGTATCTATTGGGGATATTATGGTGTGGCATATTATTGGTTCAGGTACTACTGTGTGGTATATTATTGATAGTACACTGCTATGAGGAATATTATCATTTGGGAACACTGCTGTGTGGCATAATATCAATTGTGAACACTGCTGTGTGGCATATTATGAAATGGAGACTTGTTATGCAAGTTGGTCCCACATACAGTATTTTACTAAAATTGTAGTAAAAGGTTAACATAGCTCAACTTATTGTACTGCTAACATAATTTTAATTTCTAAAATTTTATATTTCATATTTGTTCTAAAAATATGATTATTATATAATATATTAATATTCGCTTCTTTATACAGTATTCCTGCTCTGTTCAAAGAGGTAATCTGAATATTGTATTTCCCTTGTAATATAATTGAAACATAATATTCATGTTGCCTACTATATAATCCTTCTTCTGTTCAAACAGGTAATTCTGAATTTGGAGCTAAATTTGGCCAAGCACATGGTAGCCATGGGAAACATGGAGGCTTTAATATTAACTTAAAGGGTGGAAGCAAAGAATCTTCTGAGGAAGATAATACAAAAGAAATTAATGGTATGTAGAACTATTTACCATATTGTGGGATGTAATTGCAGTGAATTTATCATTTTAGGTCTAGTATATTTGGAAATAAGGATACTGTAGGTTTTATATGAGAGTCCTATCTATGTTATTAGGAGACACTATTTTAATAAATTCACAGTAAAACATAGACTTAACTCTACTTTATGTACTTATAAATCCATTTGAATTGCCAACATCTAAAATACATAATTCCGCTATAGACCTAAATACAATGTAATATTCATGTTCCCTGTTCCTGATCTGTACAAACAGCTAATTTTGGGGTTGATGGTAAATTTGGCGATGGACACGGCAGCCAAGAGAGTCATGGCAATGTGGATATTAAAATAAAGGGAGGAAAGTCCTCTGAGGAAGATAACACAAGCGGAACTTATGGCGCAAACACACGGGACAATCGACAACGATAACGATATCGCTGAATCATCTCCCTGTATCTTCCCAGAGTGCTGGATGATCGATATCAATCATGCAGCACACCACCAACCCACCAATGATGGACCAGCAACCCGCGATCAACGATCGTGGGTCCCTTTGTAGCCTCGTTGATATTTCGACAAGTTTGGCCTACATATACGGGCAATGGTCGATATCATTATTGTCCATATGTGCCCGCGCATGGCTGGTCACTAGTGGTTTGGAAGATACCAAAATATGCACTTTATGAAAGATAACGATATGATCAATATCGTTATTGTTCATATTGTGCATTTTTATCGTACTGTGTGTATGCACCATAAGGGTATGTAATACTATTTATCATATTATAGGATATAATCACAGTGAATTTATCCATAAGGTCTCTCTAGTATAGGTGCGGCCAAACTATGGCCCGTTGACCAAACTCAGCCCAGCCCCTGCTAATGTCTGCCCCCCTCCACTAGCCCCATCCAGGATTCCTTCGGAGCTTCGGAACACCTCTGTCTAGACTCCAGAAATATTTTAACTTTTCATGGCAGCATGGCCCTACGATGTCTCTTCCGTGCTGGCCAAATCTACAGCTGCATGTGCTTTGAATGCACTTAAGGAGGGAGGACTCTGTGCTGGCATTTAAGTGGTGGGACATTTAAGGGCTGGCACAAACTGTAATGGGGAAGTTCTGGGCTGGAATGTAGGAGTGAGATCTAGTCTAGAACATAAGGGGGAGCACTGGACTGAACCATAAGTATAACATCTGTTCTGGAAAATAAGAAGGAGCTTTGGGTTGGAACAAAAGGGGGACTCTGAGTTGGCACATATGGAGGTGTCTGGAATGGAAAATAAGGGGGAGCTCTGGGTTCGAACATACGGAGGCTATGAGCTGACACATAAAGGGAGAGTCTGTGCTGGCACAGGCGGGGGTACTGTAGCTTGGAACATAAGTGGGGCTCTGGGCTGGCACATATTCAAGTAGGGGCTCTGGGCTGGCACATGCACACTTGTGAGGGCTCTGTGATGGCATATCAGGGCATGACCTGGCATATAAATACAAAAGGGAGGGCTCTGAGCTGGCACATAAAGACACAAGGGGACTCTGAGTTGGCATATAAAGACATGAGGGATCTTTGAGTACTTAGGCATATAGAGGTACATGACTGAGGGGGCTCTGAGGCTAGCACATGAAAAGGCATGAAAATGGGGCTCCTTGTGCTAGCCTCAGAGCCCCCTCAGTCATGTACCTCTATATGCCTAAGTACTCAAAGATCACTCATGTCTTTAAATGCAACTCAGATTCCGCTTGTGTCTTTATGTGCCAGCTCAGAGCCCTCCCTTTTGTATTTATATGCCAGGTCATGCCCTGATATGCCATCCCATTACTGGCTGGCACATTATGGTGTGCCATATTACAAATGTGGCAATTACAGTGTTGCCTGGTATCTATTGGGGATATTATGGTGTGGCATATTATCTATTGGGGATATTATGGTGTGGCATATTATTGATTCAGGTACTGCTGTGTGGTATATTATTGATTGTGCACTGCTGTGAGGAATATTATCATTTGGGAACACTGCTGTGTGGCATATTATCAATTGGGGACACTGCTGAGTGGCATATTATGAATTGGAGACTTGTTATATAAGTTGGTCCCACATACAGTATTTTACTAAAATTGTAGTAAAAGGTTAACATAGCATAACTTATTGTACTGCTAACATAATTTTATTTTCTAACATGTTATATTTCATATTTGTTCTAAAAATATGATTATTATATAATATATTCATATTCGCTTCTATATATTCCTGCTCTGTTCAAAGAGGTAATCTGAATATTGTATTTCCCTTGTAATATAATTGAAACATAATATTCATGTTGCCTACTATATAATCCTTCTGTTCAAACAGGTAATTCTGAATTTGGAGCTAAATTTGGCCAAGCACATGGTAGCCATGGGAAACATGGAGGCTTTAATATTAACTTAAAGGGTGGAAGCGAAGAATCTTCTGAGGAAGATAATACAAAGGAAATTAATGGTATGTAGAACTATTTACCATATTGTGGGATGTAATTGCAGTGAATTTATCATTTTAGGTCTAGTATATTTGGAAATAAGGATACTGTCGGTTTTATATGAGAGTCCTATCTATGTTATTAGGAGACACTATTTTAATAAATTCACAGTAAAACATAGACTTAACTCTACTTTATGTACTTAGAAATCCATTTGAATTGCCAACATCTAAAATACATAATTCCGCTATAGACCTAAATACAACGTAATATTCATGTTCCCTGTTCCTGATCTGTACAAACAGCTAATTTTGGGGTTGATGGTAAATATGGCCATGGGGACGGCAGCCAAGAGAGTCAAGGCAATGAGGATATTAAAATAAAGGGAGGAAAGCCCTCTGAGGAAGATAACACAAGCGGAACTTATGGTGCATACACACGGGACGAACGACAACGATAACGATATCGCTGAATGATCTCCCTGTACCTTCCCAGAGTGCTGGATAAGCGATATCGATCATCCAGCACACCACCAACCCACCAATGACGGACCATGTAGCCTGGTTGATATCGACTAGTTTGGTGTACATGCACCAGCAATGGTCGATATCATTATTGTCCATATGTGCCCGCGCATCGCTGGTCATTTGTGGGTTAGAGGATACCAAAAATGCACTTCATGAATGATAACTATATGATCAATATCGTTATTGTTCATATCATTCATTTTTATCGTACCGTGTGTATGCACCATAAGGGTATGTAACACTGTTGATCATATTATAGGATATAATTGCAGTGAATTTATCCATAAGGTCTCTCTAGAATAGGGGCGGCCAAACTATGGCCCGTTGACTAAACTCAGCCCAGCCCCTGCTAAAGTCTACCCCCCCTCCACTGCCCCATCCAGGATTCCTTCGGAGCTTCGGAACACCTCTGTATAGACTCCAGAAATAGTTTAACTTTTCATGGCAGCATGGCCCTACGATGTCTCTTCTGTGCTGGCTAAATCTACAGCTGCATGTGCTTTGAATGCACTTAAGGAGGGAGGACTCTGTGGTGGCATTTAAGTGGTGGGACATTTAAGGGCTGGCACAAACTGTAATGGGGAAGTTTGGGGCTGGAATGTAGGAGTGAGATCTAGGCTAGAACATAAGGGGGAGCACTGGGCTGAACCATAAGTGTAACATCTGGTCTGGAAAATAAGAAGGAGCTTTGGGTTGGAACAAAAGGGGGACTCTGAGTTGGCACATATGGAGGTGTCTGGACTGGAAAATAAGGGGGAGCTCTGGGTTCGAACATACGGAGGCTATGGGCTGACACATAAAGGGAGAGTCTGTGCTGGCACAGGTGGGGGTACTGTAGCTTGGAACATAAGTGGGGCTCTGGGCTGGCACATATTCAAGTAGGGGCTCTTGGCTGGCACATGCACACTTTTGAGGGCTCTGGGATGGCATATCAGGCCATGACCTGGCATATAAAGACAAAAGGGAGGGCTCTGAGCTGGCACATAAAGACACAAGGGGACTCTGAGTTGGCATATAAAGACATGAGGGATCTTTGAGTACTTGGGCATATAGAGATACATGACTGAGGGGGCTCTGAGGCTAGCACATGAAAATGCATGAAAAGGGGGCTCTTTGTGGCATATTACTGGCTGGGACATTATGGTGTGCCATATTACCAATGTGGTAATTACAGTGTGGCCTAGTATCTGTTGGGGATAGTATGGTGTGGCATATTATCTATTGGGGATATTATAGTGTGGCATATTCTTGATTCAGGTACTACTGTGTGGTATATTATTGATTGTGCACTGCTATGAGGAATATTATCATTTGGGAACACTGCTGTGTGGCATATTATCAATTGGGGACACTGCTGAGTGGCATATTATGATTTGGAGACTTGTTATACAAGTTGGTCCCACCTACAGTATTTTACTAAAATTGTAGTAAAAGGTTAACATAGCACAACTTATTGTACTGTTAACATCATTTTAATTTCTAACATGTTATATTTCATATTTGTTCTAAAAATATTATTATTATATAATATATTAATATTCGCTTCTATATATTCCTGCTCTGTTCAAAGAGGTAATCTGAATATTGTATTTCCCTTGTAATATAATTGAAACATAATATTCATGTTGCCTACTATATAATCCTTCTTCTGTTCAAACAGGTAAATCTGAATTTGGAGCTAAATTTGGCCAAGCACATGGTAGCCATGGGAAACATGGAGGCTTTAATATTAACTTAAAGGGTGGAAGCGAAGAATCTTCTGAGGAAGATAATACAAAAGATATTAATGGTATGTAGAACTATTTACCATATTGTGGGATGTAATTGCAGTGAATTTATAATTTTAGGTCTAGTATATTTGGAAATAAGGATACTGTCGGTTTTATATGATAGTCCTATCTATGTTATTAGGAGACACCATTTTAATAAATTCACAGTAAAACATAGACTTAACTCTACTTTATGTACTTATAAATCCATTTGAATTGCCAACATCTAAAAAATATAATTCCGCTATAGACCTAAATACAATGTAATATTCATGTTCCCTGTTCCTGATCTGTACAAACAGCTAATTTTGGGGTTGATGGTAAATTTGGCGATGGACACGGCAGCCAAGAGAGTCATGGCAATGTGGATATTAAAATAAAGGGAGGAAAGTCCTCTGAGGAAGATAACACAAGCGGAACTTATGGTGCATACACACAGGACGATCGGCAACGATAACTATATTGCTGAATGATCTCCCTGTACCTTCCCAGAGTGCTGGATGATCGATATCAATCATGCAGCACACCACCAACCCACCAATGACGGACCAGCAACCCGCGATCAACGATCGTGGGTCCCTATGTAGCCTGGTTGATATTGACAAGTTTGGCGTACATGCATGGGCAAAGGTCGATATCATTATTGTCCATATGTGCCCGCACATTGCTGGTCATTTGTGGGTTGGAGGGTACCATAAAATGCACTTTATGAATGATAACGATATGATCAATATCATTATTGTTCATATTGTGCATTTTTATCGTACTGTGTGTATGCACCATAAGGGTATTTAACACTATTTATCATATTATAGGATATAATCCCCGTGAATTTATCCATAAGGTCTCTCTAGTATAGGGGCGGCCAAACTATGGCCCACTGACCAAACTCAGCCCAGTCCCTGCTAAAGTCTGTCCCCACCCTTGCCCCATCTGGGATACCTTCGGAGCTTCGGACACCTCTGTCTAGACTCCAGAAATATTTTAACTTTTCATGGCAGCCTGGCCCTGCGATGTCTCTTCCTGCGCTGGCCAAATCTACAGCTGCATGTGCTTTGAATGCACTTAAGGAGGGAGGACTCTGTGGTGGCATTTAAGTGGTGGGACATTTAAGGGCTGGCACATACTGTAAGGGGGAAGCTCTGGGCTGGAATGTAGGTGTGAGATCTAGGCTAGAACATAAGGGGGAGCTCTGGGCTGAAACATAAGTGTAACATCTGTTCTGGAAAATAAGAAGGAGCTTTGGGTTGGAACAAAAGGGGGACTCTGAGTTGGACATATGGAGGCGTCTGGACTGGAAAATAAGGGGGAGCTCTGGGTTGGAACATAAGGAGGCTCTGGGCTGACATATAAAGGGAGAGTCAGTGCTGGCACAGGCTGGGGTACTCTAGCTTGGAACATAAGTGGGGGCTCTGGGCTGGCACATATTCAAGTAGGGGCTCTGGACTGGCACATGCACACTTAAGTGAGCTTTCTGGGATGGCATATCAGGGCATGACCTGGCATATAAAGACAAAAGGTAGGGCTCTGAGCTGGCACATAAAGACACAAGGGTACTCTGAGTTGGCATATAAAGACATGAGGGATCTTTGAGTACTTAGGCATATAGAGGTACATGACTGAGGGGGCTCTGAGGCTAGCATATGAAAAGGCATGAAAAGGGGGCTCTTTGTGGCATATTACTGGCTGGCACATTATGGTGTGCTATATTACCAATGTGGTAATTACAGTGTTGCCTAGTATCTATTGGGGATATTATGGTGTGGCATATTATCTATTGGGGATATTATGGTGTGGCATATTATTGATTCAGGTACTACTGTGTGGTATATTATTGATTGTGCACTGCTATGAGGAATATTATCATTTGAGAACACTGCTGTGTGGCATATTATCAATTGGAGACACTGCTGTGTGGCTTATTATGAATTGGAGACTCTGCTGTTTGTCATATTATGCATCTCAATAGAGCGACCAAAATTGAAATCTAAAATCATTCAAAATACATTTATTTTAAGATATTTTTATAGTTTTAGTGTTTCTTAGAATAAGACTTACCTAATTGCTGGCGGGTTATCTGTAAGACAAGATTTTGTTGCCCTTCGTCCAAAGTCAGTTTCTTAATATGCCAGTCCAAGGAAAAAGTTTGGACGCTACTGATCAAGAATATCTGGTGACAATAATAGGTTTTATATGTTAGTCCTATCTATATTTGTCATATTACCTTCTATATACAGTAATCTTACTCATATTCAAACAGGTAAATTTGGGTTTGGAGCTAAGTTTGGCCAAGAACATGGTGACCATGGGAAACATGGCGGCTTTGATATTAACATAAAGGGCGGAAGCGAAAAATCATCTGAGGAAGATAAGACGAAAGATATTGAGGGTATATAGCACAATTTATCATATTACGGGATGTAACTGCAATGGATTTATCCTTAGTCATGTTAGGTCTAGTATATCTGGAAACAAGGATATTGTTCTGTAGGTTTCCATGTGAGTCCTACAGTATCTATGTTACTAGGAGACACTATTTTACTAAACTCATAGTAAAACATAAACTTAACTCTACTTTCTGTCCTTTCAAATCTAGTCTAATTGTCATCATCTAAAATATATAATTCCACTGTACACCTAATTACAATGTAATATCCCTGCTCCCTTCCATATATTCCTACTCTGTTCAAACAGGTAACTTTGGGTTTGGAGGTCAATTTGGCCATGGACATGGGAGCCAAGATAATCATGGAAATGTGGATATTAAAGTAAACGGTGGAAAGTCCTCTGAGGAAGATAACATAAGTGGAAACAAGGGTATGTAGAACTATATAGCCACCTGTCTAGTATAAATGGGATTGGGGCTCGGTTATCCATGCTGGTGCCACGTATTTTAGGAGACACTATTTTACTACGCTCACAGTAAAACATAAACCGAGCTGTACTTTTAAAACGATTGTAATTGCGAACATCCAAATTACATATTTCCTATGTAAAAGTAATATAATGTAACAACCTTATTGCCTTCTTGTCAAGGATCTCAGTAAGTATCCCTGATGGGGTGCCCTTTGTCTATGGCCAGAGCGCAGTTATTTGAATACTTAGATGAACAACACTTCCAGTTACTGCCACCATCTGTGATAATTAAAGGAGTCACAGGTCCCCTAATTCTTCTATAACAATTGAGCAGGCTCGACAACACTTTTCTCATTCATTTAATAGGTCACCCTTTGATTCTATCAAGTATTTACTTTTAATAACATAGCCCTAGCGTTCAAGTAGTCTCCTCAGCAACTGGTTTATGGAGTAAATATGACTGGTACTAATAATCAATACTTTATTTACAGAAAGGTGTACAATGCCTATTTATAAAAAATGTTACAAAGAAACTGGTTACCAAATTACATACATGTAGTGTAATTTCAAATAATAAGGACAAAACTTACAGAGTTAACACACAGCTAAATCTGCCAGGGTAGAACGGAAGGAAACATAGGATACAAACTCAACACAGATATTGATCTCCCAGCCTGAACACAAACAAAGACCTCCAATACCGTTTATACCCTGTGCCCCCACCCTTGGGATGTCATAACCCAATCTCTGCTGACTGGTTGATTTAGTTAATTAGATATGTGACCACCCTGACCTGCCCACGTCACTTTTAACTTAAACACAAATAACATCCTCTTGGTAATGACTACCTGTGATATGGGCTGTTTACATTAATACATGCTATCTTAGCTACAATATGACTATAAATATAATGCACTGTGATGTGGTATTGGGGAGATACTTCATATCTCGGAAACTATATATCTAAGTCATTGCCAGATTGCACTCTACCTGTGAATAGACTTGATATATTTTTATGGAAATTTGGACACTCCTAGTGATTATTGAAATATTAATTTTATTTCCAAAACCAAATAAAGACGTTTTATTCTTTGCTTACAGTATGTGTGCATACCTTTCCAGCAGACAGCTCTTTGTTTTACCCCCACTGTGTTAGCGGACAGCACTGCATTGTTACTTGCTTTAGATACATATATACAAGAAAGGGTTGGTTTACCCATCAGGTTAAATAGCATCTTCCTGTCGGTAGGGTTAGCATGATTGAATGTACTTCAGATTGACACTACCCATACAACACTTTCTTAGAGTTTCCTGAGAAGTTAGCATGCTAGTGAAAAACTTGGCCTTAATTCAATTAACTTTAATATTATGACAGAACATAACTAAATGCCTTCCTATGCCCTTACATTTATAAAGCCAGTTGCTATGAGTCATAAGATCTAACATTGTAAGGAAACCCTCCTATTTCTCTATGGACAGACTTATAACAGTACCTCAAAAGAACCTAACAAAGGCATTCTGATCACCTGCCCTCTGACTTGGAGTCACAGAAACCAATTCATCTATGACTTTTAATTAACAACCTAGTATCACATGAAAATTATAACTTGCAATATGTCCCATATACAAATATTTCTCTACACTTCAATATAATCCTGCTCTGTTTAAACAGGTACATTTGGGTTTGGAGGTAAATTTGGCCAAGAACATGGTGACCATGGGAAACATGGCAGCTTTGATATTAACATAAAGGGCGGAAGCGAAACATCATCTGAGGAAGATAAGACGAAAGATATTGAGGGTATATAGTGCAATTTATCATATTACGGGATGTAACTGCAATGGATTTATCCATAGTCATGTTAGGTCTAGTATATCTGGAAACAAGGATATTGTTCTGTAGGTTTCCATGTGAGTCCTACAGTATATATGTTATTAGGAGACACTATTTTACTAAACTTACAGTAATACATAAACTTATCTCTACTTTGTGTACTTTCAAATCTAGTCTAATTCCCAACATCTAAAATGCATAATTCCGCTTTACACCTAATTACAATGTAATATTCATGCTTCCTTCCATTTATTCCTACTCTGTTCAAACAGGTAACTTTGGGTTTGGAGGTAAATTTGGCCATGGACATGGGAGCCAAGATAATCATGGAAATGTAGATATTAAAGTAAAGGGTGGAAAGTCCTCTGAGGATGATAACACAAGCGGAAATAGGGTTATGTAGAACTATATAGCCACCTGTCTAGTTACTGGGACTGGGGCTTGGTTATCCATGCTGGTGCTACGTATTTTAGGAGACACTATTTTACTAAGCTCACAGTAAAACACAAACTGATCTGCACTTTTAAAACAATTGTAATTGTGAACATCTAAATGACATATTTCCCCTGTAGCAGAATGTAATAGTTATATTGCCTTCTAAATAATCCTGCTCCTGTTTAAACAGGTAAATTTGGGTTTGGAGGTAAATTTGGCCAAGAACATGGTAGCCATGGGAAACATGGAGGCTTTGATATTAACATAAAGGGCGGAAGCAAAGAATCTTCTGAGGAAGAAAAGTCAAAAGAATTTAAGGGTTTGTAGAAGTATTCACTATATTTTAGAACGTAACTGCAGTGAATTTATCCTTATTTATGTTAATAACAATAATAATAATAATAATAATAATTTCATTTATATAGCGCTCAAAGTCGCTTTACAAACGTCAGAAAACATGGTACATTGTACAAAGATTTGGTGTTACAAAAAAAAAAAAAAAAAACCAGTAGAAATCCACACCGAGATAATTAAAATCAACTGAAATCTAGAGAGCACAATAAGCATATTGCAGGGTTGGTGCACACATTTTGGGAATTAACTTCTATGGGTTGAAGTACCAAATGAGGCAGCCGTTTAGGGCGCACTGCGTAGGATTACCCTGGGTGGAATAAGTTACGCCCAGAAGACACAAAATGGGTGTGGTTGTTAGGTCTAGTATATCTGGAAACAAGGATACTGTAGGTTTCCATGTGAGTCTTATCTATGTTATTAGGAGACACTAATTTACTAAACTCACAGTAAAACATATACTTAACTCTGGCATATAGTGAATTGGGGGCACTGCTATAAGCAAATAAAGAATTGGGGACAATGTTATGTGGCATATAATAAATTGGGGGCACTGCTAGGAGGCATATAAATAATTGGGGGCACTGCTGAGAGGCATATAATGAATTGGGGGCACTGCTATGAGGCAAATAATGAATTGGAGGCACTGCTATGAGGCATATAATGAATTAGATAAACTTCTGTGTGGCATCTTATGTATTGGGGACACTACTGTGTGGCATATCATGAGTCGGGGACACTACTCTGTGGCATATCATGAGTTGGGGACACTACTGTGTGGCATAAAATGAATACACTACTGTGTGGCATAATATGAATTGGGGCACTGCTATGAGGCATATTAGGAATTGGGAGCACTGCTATGTGACATATTATGAATTGGAGACATTACTGTGTAGCATATTATGAATTGGGGATACTGCAGTGTGGCATATTATGAATTTGAGAAATTACTGTGTGGCATGTTATGAATTGGGGACACTACTGTATGGCATATTATGAATTGGAGACAGTACTGTGTGGCATATTATGAATTGGAGACATTACTGTGTGGCATATTATGAATTGGGGACACTGTTGTGTGGCAATATAATTGTGGCAGCTTTTTTCATTCCATGTTCCATTGTGGCTCAAATACTGGCTCAGGTGCACACAGATATACAAGTGTTGCATATCAAATTAATCAGCACAGTCTGCTGGTGAGTCCTTGTCACATCACATTGTGACAGATGCTTTTATTGGAGAAAAAGACACCTGATGATTACAGAGTAGAATGGAACTTGGCGATTTACTCACAAGAATGGAAAGTCGTGCTGCGTAGTGTATTATGACTAGATGTATGAGAACACATTTTTATGGTCCTCTTTAGCCTTTGTGTCTATACATTCAGATGTATTCTGTTTAACATATACATGAACCCTGACTATAAAAAAGGCTACAGTACACATGGTATTTGTAATTAGGTGGCAGCTAATTAGAATAATCATTGATTTTTTTTCCAGAAATTTCATAGGTGAGTTTGGCCACAATTAACAATTTCTTAAAGAGGACTAGTGACTGATATATTTTTTTAGAACATATTAAAAAAGATCTTTCAGAGCAAACAATGATGGTAGTGAAGGGTTTCTGCCCTAAACATTGGCAATTCCCTATTTATTGCCAATAGCAAAAAAATATGGTTATACCTTGGCACAATGCCCTTAGAGTGGGTAATAAGAAATAAAAGAAGGTACTGTATAAGACAGCTTGAACAACTGTGTAAAAACTGCCACTGATGTAGATAACACCAGCCTAAACGATGATGTGATTATAATAAATGCTGCCAACTCAGCTGCAATGGCATACATGTAGGCATTCCGGTTTATTAGATGGTAAAAAGAGCCGGGAGCACAGCAATTTAATCCTGTTCAACTAACTTTATGAAAGTCAAATTACAGCTTACCGTTGCTCTGTATAGGCGACTGTGGAATTTTGAGCAAAAAGTCTGGCGCCGTTTGTTTGTACTACACTTTAAAAAGGCAGCCACCTGTCTCTGCTGGCCCTTGTATCCGCTATCTTGGGATCCGGTTTGGGCTTGTCTCCTTTAGCAACTTGGTGGAATGGAGTCCTTGGAATGCAGATCGTGACTTCCAGATTCCCAGAGTGTTCCTTTTCCAGTCAAAAGGGGTCTCCTCCACGAGCAGGCCATTGACAGATGCCGGTGGGCTGCCTGTCATGCCAGAAGGATAACGCACTACTGGGGGCAGGCCGCATGTGACAGATGGCCACCACAGTCCCATTGCCCCATCGGGACTCTTCCTAATGAATTATATGGCTAATCTGCCCCTGGGTCTAGTATTTCTGGATACAAGATTACTGTAGGTTTCCATGTGATTCCTATGTATGTTATTAGGAGATACTGTTTTACTAAGCTCACAGTAAAACACAAACCGAACTGTATTTTTTAAATTATTCTAATTGCGAACATCTAAATGATGTCCACTGTAAACACAGTAGTCATATTGCCATCTATATAATCCTGCTTCTGTTCAAACAGGTAAATTTGGATTTGAAGGTAAATTCGGCCATGGACACAGGCGCCATGGGAAACATGGAGGCTTTGATATTAGCATGAAGAGCGGAAGCGAAGAATCTTCTGAGGAAGAAAGTAAGGGTATGTAGAACAGTTTTCATACTATTTGATACGGGTTGGGTACGGGATACCAGTACTCGGGATCCCAGCAGTCAGAATCTCGATGCCAGCATCCTTACCAGGTTAGAATGCCGATGCCCCCAGGTAAGTAAGCCTAACCTAACCCCTAACCCTACCCCTCCCTCCCTGGGGCCTATACCTAACCTCCCCCAGTGCCTAAACCTAACCCCCCCACAGCCTAAGTCTAACCCTCCTCCCCGTGCCTTTCCCTAATCCCTTACCCTAACCCTCCCCGTAACCACAGGACTTACCTTTGGGATTCTGGTGGTGGGGATGCCGGTGCCTGCATTATTACAAGTGTTAGGACTCCAGCATTTGTATTCTGACCGCCGGAATCCCAGTGGTCGGCATTTTACCCGCATCCCATTTGATACAACTGCAGTGAAGATGTTTATGATAATTTTCTACTTGCCTTTTAGAGGCCATCCATAATTGGATTTGCACAAAGCTTAATGGGAAGGCATTGCTGTTCCTGATCTTTTTGGGAATGTTCTCATGGAATTCTGTCAACCATGCTTAGCAAGTAGAATAAATTATGGATGCCAACTGTGGTATTTGTTTTTCCGGCAACATCCTCTTAGAATACTTTGTTCAATAAGAAGCTTACTGAGGTTTATCCTGCTGTGAGTTTAGGATATTACCATCTTTCCTATTGACGAAATTTGCCGAAGCAGAGCTATTTTGTCATTACCGCAGCAGTTGCAGCTTGCAGAAAGAACCGTAGTGAACCCAATTGTAATAGTAGCCTGCGATTTGCAGGCACTGCTGAGATTTTGGTGATACAGCTGCTAGAATTAAGACAAGAACTAGTTTTTAAGTGATAGCCGGGTTGTTTTTGCTTTAAAACTTATTACCACTTTAAATCTAGCGACTATATTGTCAAAATTGCAGGCTATATCGTACAAATCGCAGCCTATTGCTTTTGGACCCAAATGTTTTTTTCTAATGGGTAACTCGGTGGCAGGAAAAACCTAAACAAAACCTATTTACATTTTAATATTCAATTGGGATTTATTGTATTAAATGGCAATATGCTTATAAATTATGGTAAGGATATTTTCAAGAATGCACAGCAAAATAATCTGCAGTTAGGCTACATCAACAAAACAGTTAGTACTAGCTGAAGGATAACATTGCACTTTTTAATGCACTGTGATTTATATTTAAAAGAAGACTATGGAAAGTCATCATTTGAAGACATAGACTTGGACAGTGGCATTGTTCCAACTTATAGTCCAGTACTTACATTAGAACCATGGATCATCTCTCAAACCGCTCAGTTATTGTATGACGATGATAACCCAAGAGTTACAGAAGGAGTAGAGCGTAAGTAGATGGATTAATTTCCCATTTAGCTATACTTAGTTTAACTGTAACCCTCATCAAGGGCAACTATTTCAGTACTGGAAAGTGGCTTATAACAGGCATTTGCCGTTCTCACATGCATTGTGCCATTGTATCAATGTCATGTAGTCATGAATTAAAAGAAGATGATCTTTATGTCTACATTTAAATAGTGTTATGAAAACCTATTTTTGGTGTTTTTATCCAGTAAATATGGATAGCTGGGGCAGATTGAGGGCTTAAAGAGGCCCTGGAGTTGGCCTCATGTGGGCAGGACCAAATAAGCTGTAGGTGGAGCAAGCAAAAAATAGGCGGGATTGCTACATCATTATCCATAGAGACAGCGGTGGTAAGCAAGGCTAAAGCAACAGATATAGGAAGGCGGAGATTCAGCAACACAAGGCGGATAATTTTTTTATGAAAAACAGTGAATACTAAAAAAAAATACTGCTAAAAGGTTACTGTACAATGACAGACAAACTGGCTGCCTGTCAGCCAATAGACAGCCTAGGCATGCCCAAAAAAGAGCCATGGCCTCCCAGCATACCCCCAATTTCACCAATCTGGAGCCATGTCCAGCCCTCCCAGAGTTGGCGGGCTGCCCCCAGAGACTTTCCCTGCAATGCCGGCTCCTTGTCAGTGATGGGGAGCTGGGCGTTGTCCAATAACAACATAGTGCAGCGCCAGGCTCTTGGTCACTGAGGAGGAGCTGACATTTTGACACCCGTGCACCTCCCCACACCCCAATAGTGACACTACTGCACCCCATTTAGGCTGGGTCTAGTCAGAAAAATATCTGGACAAACCCAGTCTCACTCTCCACACCTCAACTCCTCGCCAAAAAACTTACTCCACCAATGCGTGTCTTTTTTTTTTTTAAACAAATAAAATAAATAAATACAGTAGAAATATTTTATTGATAGCAGCATACAAAGTATTAGGGTCTAATTGTCTAACATTATGTTCAGGTGCATCATTTCCAATAGTCTGATACTAGACAGATGCAAGCTAATTGCTGATTGGTTGCTGTTGTTGAGTCATAGTGGGTTGTTTACAGCAACTGGGCAGCACAGAAGGTGTAATGGTTAGCGTTGCTGCCTCACAGCCCTAAGGTCATGGGTTCGATTCCCACTACGGCACTAACTGTGCAGAGTTTGTATATTCTCCCTGTGTTTGCGTGGGTTTCCTCCGGGTACTCCTGTTTCCTCCCACGCTCCAAAAATATACTGGTAGGTTAATTGGCTCCCCACAAAAAATTGACCATAGTGTGTATGTGCGTGTGCATGTGGTAGGGAATATAGATTGTAAGCTCCACTGGGGCAGGGAGAGATGTGAATGGTAAGATATTCTCAGTAAAGCGCTGCAGAATATGTGTGTGCTATATAAATAACTGGTAATAAACTGACCTCTGAAGAATTTTTTTTTTTTTTAGCGTCAGTGTATTTTGTGTGACAGGAACTTAAAGGGCCTGATTCTGAGTTGGACCCTGCAGCATGTGTGTGCATCCTTTTCCTTTGTACATACGTGCAAGGGCAAAAGCCGACCACTGCAGATACTCAAATACCGCTTGGTGCGTCTTCAGAGGCACCATTGGTGGCACCATCTGAACACTATGGCAGATGCATATTCTCCCTGTATATGGCTTCCTATGTCAACGATTCTGCATCTCTGTATGCAACCACTATCAGCGACAATCCCATGGTGATTTAAGAGAGGAGGGGGCCCATGTGCAGAATCAGTGCGGGGCCCCCTCATCTCTGGCAGCGCAATAGACTCTGGCTTTGCGCCAAAGTCTACCGTGCATGGGCAGGTCTCCAGGAATATGGCTCAGATGCCATGTTCTCGAAGACATCTCTTTGGCACATGTGCGAAAATGGCCACTGCGCCATTATCCCAGTGATTTCTGCTGTATTGCGGTGCAGATCAACGCGGGACTCCAGAGAGTATAATTATGGGTGCAGGCCTGCAGGGTGTGTGGTGTGGGCCACACCCTGCACCCATTATAGATACGCCAATGGACGACGGACCATCTCCGTGCATCCGCTAAACTCCAAGTATGTACATGTGGAATCTACACGCATGTGCCATGTAACTAATGGTGCGTACACACTGGGCGATTAAAGTGGACGACTGAACGATAACGATATCGTTATCGTTCAGTCGTCCACTTTATCGTCCATTTTTAACACAAAAAAGATGAACGATGACGACGACGCGCGTTCCCGTCCACTTTATCGTCCATTTTTAACACAAAAAAGATGAACGATGACGAACGACCCGTTCGTCATCCTCGTTCATCGGGCTGACATGCAGGCCAACCTGACGACCTCGTCAGGTTGCTGCATGTCAGGGAATGGGTGAGAGAGCCCGGCGCTGAACGATATCGCTAATGATATCGTTCAGCGGCTGTGCTCAATGTCATGAACGACATTGAGCACAGCCTGCCGGGGACACACTAGACGATATCGCTCAGGGAGCATATCGTCTAGTGTGTATGCACCTTTAGACGCAAGAGCAGATGAAAAAATTGCTCCACTGCGTAAGACATCGCCGCTGCATCCAACTCAGAATCGGGTCCAAAATGACCAACACAGATCTTCTTCATACCTCAAGAATCACATTACTAATCATATAGTCATTTCATTTATCTTACAATAACAAGTTGACAGAGTTTCTATATAAATAAATATATAAAATGCTTTAATATGAACACGTCATTTACTATAAGTTTTCTTCATGTGTTTGTGCAGTTTAACCATTTGTTTCCATTAAAATAAAGTTTCAATCTCCTTAAACAAATATCCCTATGGAATAATATAACAACAGACTGCATTTAATAAAAATGAGTACAGTAATTACTTTATTCTGGTAGATACCGTATATACCGGTACTTGCATATTTCTATGAACCTTGAAATCCAATAAAACATTATTGAACTTAAACACTGATGATAAATTGTATGATCTGCAGAATAATTTCTGTTGCAAAATAATGAATAATTATAGTTTCCTAAGTCAATTATTGAACTTCTCTTTGTAGAAACTGAACCAGAGAGTCATTTTAAGCCAGAGAAGCCCTTTAAACCAGTGACATCCAGTGAATCTGAGGAGTCCTCTGAATCTGAAGAGTCTGTGGAACAAGAGAACCAAGGTAAGTAGCATTTCATTTGTGAATATTTAAAAATTTTGTTTTATCAAACAAAAATGAAAGAACAATGCAATACAATAGGAACAAATAATACAATATTCTACAAAGAATTAGGCCTTCTATTTTTTTATTTATCATTAACTCAATAAGAGAGTCATATGACAAACTTAAGTACATGTTACAAAAGTCTATCAATAATCCAAAGACCAGGGATAATATCGAATACTACTTAGTAAACTAGAAATATAAGAAAAATAGAAAAACAATGTTATTAAAAAAATAGCAAACAGTTAATGCTAAAAACATTCCTAGTAGAGCCAACTTCTTTCCAGGTCTACATCGCAAAATCCGGAATGCTTGGTAGATATTAGTGATACAGATGCAGTGAGATTGTGAGCGAATGAGTATGTAGGTAAAAGACCGCAGCCCCAAAGAAGACATTAGTAGAGTTCCCGCTGGCGTCATTATGCTATACATTCCAATTGTCTCAGCAAGAACCACTCTGTGGATCTGAATACCTTCAGCTAAGTGGTTTAGCTACAATCAGGGAAAGCGTCCCAGTCTCAATGTTATACAAAGCTATCCGTCTCTCAAAATATATAACATTACATAGGGGCTCTAAGGACGTAGGGACAGGAACAATCCAGTCTCAAAAGAGGCCTCTTAGCCACTTTTAGCTGGCGTAGTAAATCATTCTGCTGCCACTGCCCTTGATAATACATAGGTGCACAGGGTATAATAGGGCAAACTGTTAGCTCACCTTGATGATTGAAAACAACACTGGCATTTGGTCTTTTGAATTGTGTTTTCAAACCTAAAAAAACAAGTAGTACATTGAATTTCCAGGGTCAGTACTAAGGATGGGGGAGTAGACTGGCAGCTGGTAAAATGCTTGACGGACAAATATCCGCAGTTATATTTTTGCAGTTTGCCCTACTGACAATCAATAGAAGTACATTGATATTACAAGCAATGTACTGTTTTCGTCAACACAATTAAAAAGAAGATATTTTGTTAGCGCAAAGCATTTCTGTAATTACAGATTGTTTCTGCTCAGAGTTACGAAGCACACCAACCACCCCTGTCACTGTGAGATACCTTAGAATTAGCGATAAGTGACATTTTTAATATTCATGTTAATCGTCATTTAGCTGCCAAATTGCACAAGTGTTCCTGTTCCTGACCGAACTCCGCCACGCAGCAGAATTATATGACCATTGTCATTCCCAGCTGTGTGTGTTGGCTATACTTACCAAGAATTGCACAATTAAAATATAAATAATACAATGTGCACAATGACATTCCACATGATAGCAAATGAAAAGTACAGTACAACTCGAAAATTGTATGTAATGATCTTTGCATCCTCGTGAAATGGCCCATTTCTCTGCAATACTTAATTCATGCAAAATGTCGCCATTATTTTTCCCATCTTTCTAGCCAATCCCTGTATATCACCTGCACACACATTTCTAGGTATCAACAGAAGAGTTTTGAAATAAGCATTTGCATTCACTGGAGTTTTTGTTCCATATGGCAAAAAATAATGATTCTATCTGAACGTCTTGCTTCGCTTGAGTTGATTTTGTCACCTACAGTAAGTCCTCTGTTGTTGTTTTTTTATGTCTCACAATATTGTTTTTGGTTATTAGGCTCATCGCAGAAGAAATCTTGCACTTTCAACAAAGAATCTTTGGCTCATGGAGGAACCAAGTCATTAGACTGTTCTGACTGGTATGCTATACTGCTGTCCTTAATTCTACATCCACAACATAGGCAAACGCAGGGGGATTTTCCGGTTGCCTGGAAACCCCCCTTCCCAGTCCATACCATGACCACAATAGAAATAGTATATGATATAATTTTACTAGTGCTGCATGTTCTCCTCAGTAACACAAATGAAATAATTAGCACCACCTGTGGTTCTTTTAACATGTGTCAGCCAGTAATAAATACACCTGTGCACCAACTAGGAGATCTGAAAAACATGCACCGTTAGGGGTGCACTGCTATAGACCATCAATAGGGTTAATTGTTAAAACTGTATAATAATACACTATCCAGTGCATTAGCAGACCAATGTGTACATATATTTCCAGGGCAGTGCTAGGTTCTTCTGCTGCTCCCCCAGACCACCAATTTGCTCTCAATGCTCTGGAATGGTGCCCACATCTGAAATAAAAACATCTGGTCCTGTATATGCTGAAACGCTGGTCCTGTATATGCTGAAATTATGACACACAATACACTTTGTATGACGCAAAGGTGGGCAAATGCTATTTATGCCATCTTCATGGATTGGCCACACTCACTCTAAAATCAAACATTTGGAACCCCCCTCTAGAAATCCTGCATTTGACAGAATTTAATTGGTTGCTAGAGCCAAAACCACCACTTGTCTGTTTTAAAAGCTTCAGGGGTCTATTTACTAAGCAGTGTTAGGAGACAGAGTGAAAAGTTATAAGAAAGTGATAAGGTTCCAGCCAATCAGCTCACAACTGTCATTTTTCAAACACAGCCTGTGAGATGACAGTTGGGAGCTGATTGGCTGGCACCTTATCACTTTCTTATCACTTTTCACTCTGTCTCCTAACACTGCTTAGTAAATAGACCCCTTAGTAAGTCAACCTCTGTGAAACAAGATTAGATGAGTTTGGGCTCTATTTACTAAGTAGTGTTAGGAGACAGAGTGAAATGTGATAAGAAAGTGATAAGGTGCCACTCTGTCTCCTAACACTGCTTAGTAAATATACCCCTTTAACTTGATTACGGACAGTATTTGTGCTATATAAATATAGAAATTGTCAGCGTGTTTTATTGGAGAATCCAAATTGACTGACAAATTACAGTTATAAAGGTTGAACTTTTGTTTATTATTTTTTGCCTTCCAGCACCTGCAATGATGGTTCACTAATATGCATGCAAAGTCAGAGCTGCTCAGGTAACTTCATCTATTGTTCTAAGTATTGGTTTCTTTTCCTTATTTTAAGCTGTGGATATAAAGCACTGGAGTATGTTTAAAGTATACAGTACCGGCTGCTTGAACACAGAAGAAGTATGAGGCAAAAAGTAGTTTTAGAAAGTGCAACTAGATTTCAACAAATGAGAACAGGGCCAAATTAACAATGGGGCAGGTGGATCTATAGCCCCAGGCCTCACCATAAAAAATAGGCCCATCATCATGACAGTATGATGATGAGTGTCCACCAGCTGGCCACATGATTATACAATTATTATACTTTTACATATTTAGGGAAACACTAGGGCTGATAGTGCAGGAGATGTACCCACCCACATGGCACTGACCACACCCCACACAGCACTGGTCACACCCACATGGTACTGGCCACACCCGCACGGGACTGGTCAACGTTTCACTGCGTCTCATAATAGGCCCTTGAACATTTTTAGCCCCAGGCCTATGGTAGTACAGAGAAAGAAGTTGGCATTTGCAGTTGAGAAGACAATTGTGTAGACAGAGGGGTGGAGATATAATAATAATAATAATAATAATAATAATAATAATAATAATAATAATAAAATAATTTATACAAACCTTAAATATTTGTTTTTTGCAGATAGCGTCATTAGTAATTGTAGCTATATTACAACAATTGTGCATACATTAGGACATTAGGTAGCTTTGTCATTCTTTTTTTATTACCCAATGATCTTTTGATTAAAATGGATATAGGGAAGATAAAATACTGTATTAATGCTATCATATAAAATGGATGTAATGTCCCTTGCACCCTGTATTTCAGGTATCTGCTCAGTGACTGGTTTCCAGATGATTCGCACTTTTGATGGTACACTGTATGAAAGCCCTGGGAGCTGCAGCTACGTATTGGTCAAGACGTCCGCATTCACAATCACCTTAAACAATAACCTCTGTTCTGCGCTGAACAATCATGTGAAGGTATGATGCAAAAGACATGGCAAAACAAATAGTTTTGATGACCTCCAGCCACTCTCTGGAGTGCCCTTACTCATGATACAAGACTTTCCTCAAGCCTCCAAACCATTAAACATTCCCTAAACGTTCGAAGCTTTTGAACCTATTCTACGTGACTATTATCTGTCTACACAGTTCACGCAAAACTTACATGTGTTCTCTTTCTATACTTAAATAACACTCCTAATTGTAAAGGGAATATACAGATGTTATAAAAATAAATGTTGAGACTAATAACAATAAATATTAAATTACATGTAAACTGTCTTTGTTACTCTGTTTTAGGATACAGATGCAGTTTGCATTGAATCAATAGACATCTACGTTCCATCAAGATCTAGCATCAAAATAAAGTCAAATGGAAACATTCTAATAGCAGGAGAGACAACAGCACTGCCTTATTCCATTCAAAGTAGGTGTTCATCCTCAATGTTCTATAAACACAGTATTTCACAGACAGGAATAGTCAGTTGTTAACTTGTATAAAAATAGCTTCTAAAATTGAAAAGTAGTGATATTGCCCATATCAACTAATCAGATTATATCTATAATATTCTAGGATGCAACAGAGATATGATAGCTAGGATCTGATTGGTTGTTATGGGTAACACCACCACTTTTAGTTTTAGGACCCTTAGTAAATCTACCCCCTAGAGTAATAGACCATTCCATTGCTGTGCCTGGCAGGTGTGGCCATACTAATTCAATGGCTGATGTGCAAAGACTCTTCAGATGTGGTTCCCAAATTTGGTTCTCAAGCCACTCTCAACAGTCCAGGTTTTCAGGATATCCATACTTCGACCCAGGTGACTTAGGCCCTCATTCAGAGCAGGACGCTCTGAGCAGAGCGCTCGCTCTGAATGAGGGCCATCCTCCATAAAAATGGAGCGTCCTCCTGGACGCTCGTATAGCTGTGGGTCACCACCCACAGCCTATATGAGCGTGCAGGTTGATGGTCGCGATGGTCTTGACCATCGCGACCATTGCCACTGCGAGCCGGAGCCTGCGGTTGAGTTTCTCAACCGCAAGGCCCGAAGTGATTTTGGCTCTATCAGAGCCAAAATCACTCCCACTGACATCACTAGTGATGTCAGTGGGCCGGCTTTTGACGGTAGGCGTTCCCTTGGGAACGCCCCCGTCTGGGAGGCACGCCCCCAGCACGCCCACCAAAGGGGGCGTGCTGTCAATCAACATCGACAGCACGCCCCCTTTGATCAGACACAACGAGCGAAGGAAAATCCTTCGCTCGTCGCGTCTCGCGCATGCGCACGACGGAGCTCCCTCCGTCGTGCGCATGCTCAGTGCACACCATCGACCCACTTGCGAGCGGACGGCCGCTCGCGAGTGGGTCTGAATCAGGCCCTTAGTCAGTACCTCAGTCAGTTTGATTATATCATCTATGCACAAGCATGCATATCCTTAAAACCTGGACTGTTAAGGTGCCTCAAGGACTGAGTTTGGGAACTATGCCTGTATTCATGAATCTAGACAAGAGAACTTGTAAAGTCAGCCATGTCCATTTCAAAGGTTTTTTGGTTATGTTTAGAAGATCTATTTGCTAAATTTCTAAGAGTGTTGCATATTTAAATCTATTAACTGTAAGCCAAAATCCACTGCTGCCTTAAGCTGGTGTCACATGAGAAGGTGCCACAAGGATAATAACTTAAACTAGCAAGTGCTTTTTAGAAGTATATGTTATATATCCTCTACCTCCTGTTCTATGAGCAGTTTAACTTCTCATGCTGTATTTAGAAGATTTTCAAATAGTGTTTTCTTGTATGAAACACACTCTGGAATATAACTCTACCCATATGGTGAAAATAAAGTACATATTAGCGCTGTTTGTAAATCATCTACTTGTCTGGAGCAGAATCATACTTACCTGCTTCGAGTGACTTTTCACAGCCCATGTCCTCCCTTAGCTCAGTGAGTCATCATCAGTTACCAGGACCTAGGCAGGGAATCACCAGAGCTGTTTGAAAGCAGATACTCTTGTTGGTAGATTAATAATTATAAAAAAAAACATTTTGCAAATCATCATTGAATAAACTTGTGAATCTACATTAAACATACACTGTGTGGAGATCATTTTTAATTTAAATTTAATTTATATTTATCTTCTAGATGTTATTACTGTCTTAAAAAGTTCCTCCACCTTCCTGGATGTGGCCAGCCCACTGTTTAATCTGCAGTATGACTCTGCAGGCAACCGCCTGTATGTTATCCTTGATCCCAGCTACAAGGGTCAAACTAGTGGCTTGTGTGGCACTTACAATGACAATCGGAACGATGACTACAGGTATGCCGCAGGCCATTGTCTCTTGGTCCATTGACTTTTTAGATCCTATGTTTATCTGGAGCCAAAAAATAATAAAAATAATTTACAATTTATCTGGAAGAAATGTATAATTTAAAAGTTAGTCCTGATCAAAATTCTGCCTTACTTACAGTAGTGCCCTAGCTATTGTTGTCTGTGACAGAACATAAAATGTTTAATTTTGACACGAAAATACAGTTTTCAAGTTACAAATAAATAGGGGGTGGCGTAGCGAGGCAGGTGGGGGTCTGGATGGGCATGTCGGGAGGCCTAAAGGAGAATGTAGGGAGGTGTGGGGGGGCGTGGGAGGAGATCTGGAGGAGCATGTAGGTAGGTGTCGAGGGTCATGTAGGTAGGTATGAAGGGGCATGTGGGGAGGTGTGGAGGGGCATAAGGGTGAGGTCTGGAGGGGCAAGTGGGAAGGTAGGGTTGGATATGTGAGGAGGTCTTGAGGAACATGTAGGGAGTTGTGGTGAGGCATGTGGGGAGGTGTGGAGGGGCATGTGGGGCAGTGTGAAGGGGCATGTTGGCAGGTTTGAAGGGGCATGTGGGGAGGTGTGGAGGGACGTTTGGGAGGTCTGGAGAGGCAAGTGGGAAAATAAGGTTGGGTATGTGGGGAGGTCAGAAGGGGCATATGGGAAGGTCTGGTGGGGCATGTGAGGATGTCTGGTAGGTATGTGGATGAGGGGTCTTGGGATCATATAGGAAGGACTGGGGGGCACCATTGTCCTCACACCTCAGCATTGACACTATTCCCTAGTGAAGCGAAGGCTCAATGCTCACTAATATTGGTCTAGACACAAACATTTCCCTTTTGCCCACTGAATACATACAGTATGTGCATACATTCCTTATGTTGTATTCTTTTGTATAATGAATAATCTATTCATCAATTGCAGGAGCTCAAGTGATATGACTGAAACTGTATCTAGCTTGTTCAGCAAATCCTGGAAGACTCTAACTCAGTGTGCAGAAAATGAAAAGGGATCAGGAGATCAAGGTAATCATCGCTACATAATAATACCTGCTCCATCTCATTTGCAGTCATAACGTACAATAGACGCCCTCACCTGTCCTCTCTTCTCTTTGCTGTATGACCACTAATTATTTTCTGACTATTGTCTGGCAGATAGAAAAGCTCAGGCTGAGCTAGAATGTGACGCTGCCCTGAAGGACTCGCTCTTTGAAGACTGTGCTCATCTGATTGACACCCACTCCTATAAGCTCTCTTGTGCTAGCAGCTACTACTACGGTGAAAGCTTTGGTTTTTGCTCAGCCATGGCAGACTATGCCTATCGCTGTGCTCGTCAAGGAATCATCGTCCCAGTCAGCTCTTCTTTCTCAGACTGCTGTAAGTAATCTTAATTGCCCATAGCAATCCCTAATTGCCCATAGCATGCATCTTTTATTGCTAGTAACGTTACTGATAAACCATGCTCAGTAGGGACAGGGAGACAAGCAGAGAGGGATACATTAAGCGTACAGAATAGTAGGAGGAGACCTAGTTCCCAAGAGCCTAAAATAATAATAACAAAGACAGAGGATAGAGATTAATTACTTCTAACTTCTAAGTATAATGTTTTTTCCCTATACAATGATTAGAATAATATTAGAATGGGTAGGCCACACACCAAGTTAATATCACCAACATAGATGATATGTGACTGGTACGTGTGGAATTATTAGATAATAATGTTTTGAATTAAGTCTTAGGGCCTCATTTATCAATGAGTTTTATCATTCACAACAAACACATTCAGTGCGTTTGATAAATGGTGCTCCAGCCCATCATCTCCCAACTGCCATCTGTTTTAAAAGTGACAGTTGGAAGATGATTGGCTGGAGCACCATTTATCATACGCGACAAGGTTTATCACTCTTTGTAAATGATAAAACTAATTGATAAATGAGGACCTTAATATGATAACGTCCCCACTGGTACTTCAGCTAAGTGGATTCTGAATTCTAAATGGTTTTGTTCACTTTGTATTACCTTCCACAGCTTAATTCCGTTTTGTTGACCTGGCCTGACATTAAGGCAAAGATTTATCAAACCTTCTAATTAGGACAATTACCCATAGCAACCAATCAAATTCCAGCTATCATTAAATGAGAACTACAATCTGATTGGTTACTTTGTACCATACCTCCACTGGTCCTCCTTAGAAGGATTGATAGATCTACCCCTAAATGCCTCAAAAAGCATTTTTATGGGCAACTATAATCTTGTGTGGGCCAGTCTGTGTTTCATAAAGATGTACAAGGTTATCGCTGCATTTTACCGGCATCTTAACAATTATCCTTGTCGAATTTTTCAGCTCCGGTGTGTGACGGGAATATGATTCTTACTACCGACGAGGTGTTCTCGCAGGAAGACTGTGCAGAATATTCTCATAATCTCCTAAAAATTACATCCACAATCCCATTGAATGAAGCTTGCATCTGTCCCCCTGATTCCTACTATGATGCTTCGGAGAACACATGTGTTTCTGGGTAAATAGAGATTGGTCCCTATGTTTTGAAGATATGGGGGAGATTTATGAAATGTTCAAGAGAGGACAAGTGGAGGTATTGCCAATAACAACCAATAGGATTATAGATCTCATTTCATAGACTGTACTAGATAGATGATAGCTACAATTTGATTGGTTGCTAAGGGCAATAGTCTTCAAACCCATTCTTCATTGTATACAAGTTAAAGTTTCAAGTATTATCTGCGAATTGCATATTATTTAGCTGTTTGTTCTAGAATATGTTTTTCTTTTCTTCGATAGTCAATATTTTATTCTGCCACGAATAAAAGACAGAATTATTGTCATTTCTAGTAGTTTCGAAGGAGTTACTAATGCCCTATCTTTATTTTCATCACACAAGGAATTAGCTTGAAGGTCTCCAGACACCATTAACTCTAATGTATATATAGACATACAGTAGTCCAGGTTAACACTTGACCATCTATTTGACCTATAACCTCCACGTGTCTTGGCCTGGAAAGCAGTCAAAATTTAGACATGACCGGTTTAGTTTTACTCGGTTATGTTCGGATCTAAAGAACGGCATCTTATTGTCTATCCGGCTCTCAAGTGTTTTGTATAGCCAATAAATTATTTCCGGACTTGCGCTAATTTGGCGTAAAGAACCAAATTAAAACTGTATCACTCATCGCTATCAATAATAGATTTTTCGACCACTGAAAAATGCCCATAAACCACATGTTTTCCTGCACCCACATTCACATACATGTATGAAGGCCAATCCCGGGCCGTTTTTTCAATACCGGGATTGGGCATTGAAAAACACTCAATCCTGGGAATCCCGGGATACCCAGGATTGGGTTGGTGGTAAAAAAAAATATTACTAATGCCCCACTGCCCAGCCCCCACAGTGACTTACCCTCCTCTCTCGTGGGGCGGGCGGGCGTCATAGCTGAAGGAGGTGCAGCATGGCTGGAAGCGGGGCGGCATGGCTTAAGAAGGGTGGGTGCGGGCTGGCATTGGGCAGGCTGCACAGCATGACCTCTGACATCAGGTTGTGCTGCGCAAACCAGGGTGCAGGAGGAGCCGGGCAGCATCTGAGCCATCTGCTAAGCGCTGCCCTGCATTAAAAAAAAAGCATTGATGGCTAATCCCCAAATCCCGTGATTGGAAGCCCCAATCCAGAAATCAATACCGGCCAATTTTAAACCAAAGTCCCGATATCCCACCTATCCCAATCCCGAGATTAGCCACTCTACATACATGTCCATCTAAGTGGAGGGCACAGAGATCTGGTCTAAACAGCATAAACATTTACTTTGATTCATTCATATTATAGTATTACTGAATATATGATAATTCATGTGTTTTTATGTTTCAGAGATTCATGTCCTTGCTACAGCAATAACCAAGTCTTCAAAATAGGAGATGTTATCACTCAAGCTAACGGACAACAATGGTGAGTTAATATTTAATTATTATTAACGGTTATTTATATAGCCCTTACACAATACAAAGCACATTGCAGAGAAGATTCAGTCATTCGCATCAATCTCTGCAACAGTGGAGCTTACACTCTATATTTCAGTACTGCACAGACACACACTAGGGAATGTGAAAGCCTTGAGATTCTGGCGAGAGTGCCCAATGTTTTAAAGTGGAAATCATTTCAAAGACAAAACTAGGTTAGTTTTGCTTTTTAAATGATTGCCCCTTTAAAACATCAGGCAGAGTCGCTGGAATCTTGCCGTTAGCCGCAAGTCATAGGCTATTACGTTACCGCCTAAGTTTGTTTTTGTGAGAAACCTATTATCCCACCACTATGTCTTCAGAGTGCGGAAGGGAACCTGGCACCTGGAGGAGACCCACACACAGAACATGCAAACTCCAAAAGAAAAGGCTCAGGGCCTGATTCAAACCTAGTCGCTATATGCTTGCTCTCGCAAGCGTCCCGATGGTCTGCGTATGCGCATGCATCGCAGTGCGCGTGCGTGAGCTACACATTGCGATCGCATACCGCCCGCTCGCCCGCCCGTTCGCCCAGCAGAGTGATTGACAGGAGAGGCCGTTTGTGGGTGGTAACATGGGCAGTCCATTAAAAATGGGGGAGTGGAGGTGTGAACGCAGGCATGCCTGAGTGTTTCAACGTCGTTTTTAAGGCATGCATAATCAACAGGCAGCGTCATAGTTCACGTGACTTGGCTGTTTTTTACACTGAAGTCCTCGTAGTGATTGCGGTAGGGTAAGGCAACCACAAGTGCTGCGTTAGCTTCCGATGGTGCTCGATGTACCAACGTTTTAAGACACTTCCATGAGATGACGTGCGCTAGTGGGAGGCTCTGCATACTCTGATGGGCGGCTGCATATGCAGAGCGATCGCCCGCACAGCCAAAGTGGGTGTGCTTTTGTCTTGGCGAGCGATCGCATCCCATGACGTCAATTTTAAAAATTAGCATACGCAGGCGAGCGGGTCTGAATCAGGCCCACAATTTGTAATCGAACCTGTGACCACAGTTCTGTGAGGCAGCAGTGCTACTAACAACGTCACCTATATAAATGCTTTTTTTGCACGTGTTGTATAGGGGAAAACTACACCGCTACATTTTCACTATTATTTTGTGGAATATCGGTCACTCATTTTGTAGGAGTTGCATTTAAATATATCCCAACAAATATCTTATTGAAAAACTGTAATCATATTTATCCTCTTGCCTTTTAGTCCCTGTGAGAGGGTATTAGAATGTGGAGATGAAGAGCCAACAGAGGAACCCAAAGAAGGTAAGATATACGTGTGTTACTGTGGGAGTACTTTTGCTGGTGTCTGTTATTATTATAATAAATGAACAGGGCACATTGAGGTCTATTTACTAAGCCTTTTTCAACCACAGCTTAGTAAATAGGCCCCATTATCTCTATTTACATAGATAGGCACACGTCATCATACTTATGACAAATCACCACAAAGACCCGAATCTCCCAGTAATAAGCACTATGTACCAGGGGCGTTCTAGAGAGGAGGGGGCCCGTGTGCAGTCTCCGACATGAGCCCCCTCCTCTCCGCCCGGCAGCCAGCAGCGCACTTAGCTGTGGGCGGCCAGCGCCGGAGTTATAGACTCTGGGCACTAGAGTGTCGAGCATTTAGAGCAATCATAGGGTAGCTCAGACGTTTGATGGTGCGACCGTTGTGCGACTGATGCGTCTTTGTTACGCAAGTACCAGATCACCGACACAGCTGGCGGTCGACATCGACTAGGGTAATTAGCATCATTTCTCATTACCGCTGCGTAGACAGACGTAACCCCGACGGAATGAGCATCCACCCCAGAATCTTTGTCACTGAAAATGAGTATTTATTAGGATTTATACAACAGACCCAAAAGTTTATTTGTACCATAGTGAGTACACATGAAGCTGTACCTTAGGATTTTTTTTTGCTTTGTTTTATTGTATTCTTGTTATTCTGTTTATTGCGGTCATACCTGTCCCATCTGTAAGGCTGTTTGGCGCTACGGAATCTGTGACGGACAATAAAGAAACAATAATAATTTATACCATATTTAATTTGTTATATTTGTTTTGAATCAGCCTATCATTATTAATTTACATCCATATTCACGTGTGTGGGAGTTAAATTTATGTCTGTATTTTATTTTTTGTATTATATAGGAAGTTGGGAAAAAACCTCCGCAGTAACTATGCGCTTATTGAGTGACAGTCCAAAATTCAAATAGGGGAGCCACATCAACTGCCAGTGAGTCCCGGCTGGCAATGTTTGACAGCGTTTGAGGTGGCAGTTGGTGTCACCCCACTACTGCCACTGTCTGTCACACACTTAGCACAGAGGCACTGCGGAGGGACTTTCCAAACTCCTGTATGTTTTTTTGTGTGGTTTCTGTGGTTTGTTTGTTGGTAGAGTATTTTTTTTCAAACCCGAAAAGTAGTGAGATACATATGGCACACGAGCCAAAGCTACTGTACATTGGTGGAGACATGCTGTACCACGTGTCAGGGGAAAAGACCGTATGATGTTGGAGTGCAAGGAACTTACCTGTTTTATTGTTTTTGGCAGTTGTGCAATGCTCTGATGATGAGTTATACTCAGATTGTATTATTGGGTATGGAACGACTTGTGAACCTTCTTGCCAGAACTTGCAACTGCTAGACCAGAGTTGTGCCTTGGATTGCCAGTCAGGATGTGTCTGCAAATTTGGGTAAGTTTTGTAAATATCCAAGGTGCGTTAATAAAAAAAAAAAAAAATCAATACTAATAGTTAATAATTCTAAAATGAATAATAATAATGATGTCAAAATATGTTTTAGGACTGAAATTTAAACTGTAAGTTACGGTATACTGACATTTTTTTAGATTAGTGTAAATACCATTAGTTTAAAACAGTGCTCTTGTTAGGTATGTTATAGATCCAGAAGAATAATTTTGGAGAATTAATTTGAAATTAGCTGAAATATAGTTGAATTCTACAAATATTTAAGAGGTTTATAAAAAAAAAAAAATATATATATATATATTATTATTATTAGTAGTAGTAGTAGTAGTATATTAATAGTGGCAAACTAGTCTACTTTTGAAGAATAAAAAGTTGGGTTGTAGGCTTTTATATCCTGGGAGACGTAGATGATTATGCAAAGGTATTATACTATAATATGGGGGAGATTTATCAAATCTTGGAGGAGTTAAAGTTGCCCAAAGCTTCTGTCATTTTACAGGCTCTGCTAGAAAAATAACAGTTAGAAGCTGCTAAGAGCAACTTCTCCACTGTATCTTTCTCCAGGATTTGATAACTCTCCCCCAATATTAGAATTACATGCAGCTGTTCCAGAGACCTGGCTAGATTTGCTTAATGTATGCATCTTTAAGTATACACTTACTATATATGCTGATTTGGAACTTCTTTGTCATGCAGATGGATTGCAATATAGGTGGCTGGATGGACAGAGGACAAAATAGGGAAAGTGACTCTGTCAGGGGCATCAAGAGGGATGTGGGTTACAAAGTACTTGGGCCGAGACCTGTCTGTCTTGGGGACGGCCATCATAAACCAAAAGTTGGCAACCATTGTTGTTTCTAGTCCGATGGTTACACCATTCTGATTGGGGAACGTGATGGTGGCCATGTGCCACCATCACATAGCTTCTTTCCAATGGTTGCTGACGTCACTCCTACTGTGTAGACCTGGAGACCTCACCACCTGCAGTGGTAGCACAGAGTATAATGGGAGTCCCGGCGTTTGCAATGTGCACCCACACATTTGACCATGCCCCCTGGTAGCGGTGCCCGATAGCTCTGCCGGCAGCCCTGGAACCAGTGGCCAGAAGACAAATCTATGTAAAGGGATAGGTTGCACTAGAGTGACAAGATGCTTAGAGAAAAGACAGTGGAAAGCTGTATCCAATGCATAATACATATGATAATGCTCATTGATACTCATCAATTTAATATTTTAAGTCTCTCACATTTTTATTTTCAGGCTTTTGAGATATAATGGAGCCTGCATACCATTGAACGAGTGCCCTTGTGTGCACGGAGACGACATTTATAACCCAGGCGAGACACTGGCTCAGGACTGTAACACTTGGTAAGTTGGGTCAGATACTATCTAAGGGCCAGATTTAGATTTGCGGGGGCCCCAGGGCAACTAAATTGCAGGAGCCCCTACCAATAAAATTGTCAATAAGATATGCTGGAGATGTTTTTAAAAAGTATAATGTGCAAATTTTCCCAGCACCACAGATGTGTTAAACACCTTGTCGTGCTCCCAGTTCACATTATGCCACACAGGATCCCCAGTCCACATTATGCCACCATGCCCCCTAGGCTGATGACACCTATGTGTGCCTTCCCCTTCCCTCTGTGTGTGGCTGTCCTGCTAATAATTTCTCACTGACTATATGAAGAAACGCCTGACTAGTGGGACGGTTGCACCGACAGCCTCAGGAAAGTATTAAATGCTGCCCTCTTATTTATAGGATAACCCATAGGGGAGGAGCTATCGGTGCCGCAATGCACATTTTTAGTGGATATTAAAAAAGCCTGTGTTAAATAATGATCACGCTCTTCTGAAACATTCATAACACAAATATTTGAATGTTGTTCCTGAAAAAGAAAATCTAACACAACAGCTCACATTGGGTCTGATTCAGACCCTCTCTGAAACACTATGTGCATTGCGCACGTGCGGTGCGATTGAGAAATTCTCTTGCTCCGGGGCTCGCTACAAACGGGGCGGCTGTCGATGTCGATCGATAGCTCGCCCCGTTTTGTAGGCGGGAGGGAGGGTGACTTGACAAACGGAGGCGTTCCTGAAGTGCTGTCAGTAGTGAACTGCCGGAAGCTCACTGGGGCTTGCGGAAGACGAGACCCTACCACAAGGGTCTCGTCGCAAGCTCGATGGTCGCGACCATCGCAACCATCACCTGGCCGCTCGCAAAAGCTGTGGGTGGTCACCCACAGCTTAACGGGCGGCCAGGAGGCCGGCTTTTAAAAAAAAAAGCGGCCGCCCTCATGCAGAGCGAGCGCTCGCTTTTTGCGAGCAGCTCTGTATGAGGTCCATAATTCACAAACATAGATCAGTAAGAAGAATAGTTACAGTTATCAACTAAAAAATGGCTTTGCTGTTTTTGTTGTTACTACTTTGCTGATTGTTCTTATATACTGTTTTTATTACAGCACGTGTGAAAATGGCAAGTTCTCGTGTACCAATAACCAGTGCAACAAAGTGTGTAATGCTTATGATGGGTCCCAATTCTTCCTGTTTGACGGTATCTGGAAGACGTTTGCCACAAAATTGTGTTCAATTGTTCTTGTTGAGGTCAGTTTGTTGGGGTCTTTCTGCATTATTATTATTAATAGTTACTTATAAAGCGCCAGCATATTCTATTGCACTTTACAATTGAAACAGTACTAGAACAAGACTGGGTAATAAGAGGTCCATTTAGGATATATGGGTAACAAGGATAAGGAAAGAAAACTGTTCAAATAACAAGTTGGTAATCACATAAAGGATTATAGAGGACACAGAAGAAAAAGCAATTACAAGAATCAATGAATGGGTCAGAAGAACCAACGGAAAGTTACTCTGTAAATTTTTAGATGTACAGAAGGTGAGGGTGGGAAGTTGACTTAAGAGCGGGAGGGGGGGTCGTCATGGATGTATGGGAACTTCCACCACGGAAATCAGAGTCAATGGTGAAAAGGTGACGGGGTAAGTTTTGTGGTGGATACAAAATGAATGAATGAAAGGGGGCGCATTATGGTCAGTTTTTAATCGTGGGAAGTGGCAAACTTAATGCTTCTTCTTGATACTGGGGCAGTTTTCAATCTAATGTGCAAATTTAATTTCGACCTGTAAACTTAAATGTCTAGGACTTTTAAACTCTTAACTTTTTCAGGGCATCCAATTTATTACTTACTTTTAAAGTTAACAGAGAAGAGCTGGAAAGGTGGGATGAGGGTGGCTTCTCTACCTATCATTAGTTTTTACAGTTGAGTCCATCAGTAAGAGAGACATGAGTTTTCCCCAGTGCTGCACAGTGCACTGTCAAAGATTTAAGGTACTTTTTCTTTTTTTCCATCCAGTCTTTGCAAGGTGAAAAACCCTCGTTCAGAGTTGTCATGCAAAATGATGCTAATGAAGACTTGGGAGGAGCTTTGATGAAGAAGACCATCAACATCAAATTTGGAGGAGCAAGTGTAGTGCTGAATGAATTGGAACCCGTAGTGGTAAGAATTGGCCAGCACCGGACAGGAGGGATATGTACTTTGGGTTGCTGGAAAAATTAGGGCAACACATCATTACTCATAAACCCCACGCCTAATTGTATATGCCCCTATTTACACCAGAGAGCATTATATTTATTATATACAAGCATCTACTGAACTTTCCAGTCCAGATTGTCTGAAGAACACCAACATTTTCAGCTTCCTAAAATAGCAACCAATCAGATTCTAGCGCTCATTTCTCTATTGCCTCCTAGAAAACGATAGACAGAATCTGATTGGTTGCTATGGGGAACACCTCAAGTTTTTATTTTATGAAGCTTTAGTAAATCTACCCCTGGAGCCTTTCAGATTTTAGTGCATTTATTAAGTGTTTTTAAGATGGGTAAACGACTGTACCAGCAGGGAAATCATATTCAGATGCTAGTGAAAGCCTCGGTGTGTTCTACTGTAATAATCTAGTCGAGTTCAAAAGTACGTCTATAGAGACTGACATGTAAAATATTGCCCCCGTTTTGTTAGCCCCTTAACTTTATGAACCCTTAGCTGATCTCTGAAGTCTTTGAATAAAAATGAACCCATGTATCTCTCTATCTATCTATCTATCTATCTATCTATCTATCTATCTATCTATCTATCTGTCTGTCTGTCTGTCTGTCTGTCTGTCTGTCTGTCTGTCTGTCATCTATCTATCTCCTTTCTCTCCTTTGTATCACTAAACAGCGCTTTGATGATGAATGCGTTTCCCTTGCAGGTACATGAGTTGGGCTCTCAAACCCAAGTGAAAATCTACCGTTCTGGATTCTACGTGGTGGCACATTTCCTGGAGGGCCTTGCTGTCTACTATGATCAGCACTTGGATGTTATTATTCAACTGGAACCATCACTGCAGGTATGGGCCGAGCACTTTGCATCATATGATATTGCCATACTAGCTCTGATTATATGCCAGTATGAAAAAAAGTTTCAGTCTTCTTCCAGGGAGCTACGATCTCACTTAGCGTAGCTTTACAGCAATATTTGTGCAGGGCCTAGGGGGGAGAGTTATCAAACCTTGGAGAGAGATAAAGTGGGGAGAGATGAAGTACTAACCAATCAGTTCCTAATTGTCATTTACAGGCTGTGTTTGAAAAATGAGTTAGGAGCTGATTGGTTGATACTTTAACTCTCTCCAAGCTTTGATAAATACCCCCTATGTGCTGATAGTCGTCTAAGAAGTTTTAAGGAAAGAACTGATGTATTCCCTCTGAAACTTTGGGGCACAACATAGCTTATTAGTTAAGAATATTTGGAGAACACGGTGCTGACAAAAGTTTCCTCTCCTAGCAGCTACTAAATAAGAGATAGTCAGTCTCCTCAATAGAACAATTTATTGTACACTAGAATAGGATAAACAATAAATAAAAATTCTCCTAGAATAAAAAATAAATGGATAAAAACCTAGCAATATTCCATATACAAATGTAAATGGCATATATAGAGTCAATAATAGACATGCATGTCAAATTTGGGAAATCTAGGAGAATTTGTATTTATTGTTTATCCTCTTCTAGTGTACAATAAATGGTGTATTTCATTTAGCGCTGCTTTAGCTAATTTATAGCTTATTAGCTGCTGTCCCTTTCCTCCTTTCAGACACCAGCTGCAGTGAGATATCATAATTATCTGATGTCACTAATCCTTTCCTTTGGGTTCCTTGGGAGTCTGGTTACTAGGAAGCCAAGCATTCAGGGTTATAGTTCTGAGTGGTCCAAGCTGGGCTTCCATTGAACAAACCCCGACTCCTAAAATCTTGACACGTCTAAGGTCACTATTATTATTATCATTAACACTTTCTTATATACGCAGCATATTCCGTTACGCTTTAGAATTGGAAGCAACAGTAATAGTACAAAACTGGGTAATAACAGACAGACATAGAGGTAGGAAGGCCCTGCTCGCAATCTTACAGTCTATAGGATACAGGGGCGCTTCAAGAGATGAGGGGGCCCGTGGTTAGTCTCTGTCCGGGGCACTCTCCTCTCTCGCTGGCGGCCGGCAGCGCACTGAGCGTAGGGCCGCACCGGTAGACTCTGGGCACTAGAGTGTGCCCATAGTCTGCAGCACATGCGCAGGTCATGGGGAAAATGGCACCGCTACCATTTATCAGATGATTTCCCTACTGCGCATGCGCAAAACACCGGAAAAATGGCCGCGGCAGTGATTTTGACTGCGCAGATATCAGTGACGTGGGACTCTGGAGGTAAGTATTAAAAATATGGGTGCAGGGTGAGGGCCCCCCCTGGACACAGTGGCCCGTGTACCCCGCACACCCTGCACCCATTATAGAGATGCCCCTGATAGGATATTTACATCAGCCTTGAGCTTTACACACATACATTCAGCAATTGTATATTATTAGACCTATCCTAGCATTTACTTTTATGTTTTGGCTGGAAGCATTGTCAGCAATGGGACACATCCCTAGTCATCAGATTGAATATTTTGCTAGATGAGAGAAATACTTTCTGAGCAAATATCTCATCAACATTTAATATTCAGGGGTCTATGTACTAAGCAGTGTTAGGAGACAGAGTGAAAAGTGATAAGGAAGTGATAAGGTGCCAGCCAATCAGCTTCCAACTGTCATCTCACAGACTGTGTTTGAAAAATGACAGTTGGGAGCTGATTGGCTGTCACCTTATCACAGACTTATCACTTTTCATTCTGTCACTTATCACTGCTTAGTACATAGACCCCTCAGTAGCAATTGCCCTACAGCTTCCAGTGCTATAAAACTGCTTTTTTAGTCTAGGCGTTTTACCTTCTAGTAAGAAGACGTAGTATATAAATAGCCAGAATCTTGTTGTGCCAGCAACAGAAGTGACATGGTCAGTGCTGGATAGAAAGAAGTCTAACATAAAGGCGAGCAGGCTGTGGCCATTTGCAATAAGCTATTTTGTTTTGAAGGAATATTTCATAAACCATGATTGACGTTTTAAATGATCTATCTATACAGGGCAAGGTTCAAGGGATGTGCGGTGATGCCGACGGAAAAACAACTGGCGAGCTTGCAATAAATAATATGGCCCAATATGCCGCTCAATACTTGGTTGGAGAGGTAAGTTACTATTTTACTCTGTTACATTACATGCCACTTAGAAATATAAATAAGTGTGTGTATAAATAAATGTGTTTGTATAAAATTGAGAATTATATACGATATACTCAAATATAAATGAATTTGTTCACATAACTTTATCCACAGTGCCCTGACAAAGACACGAATCCCTCACCTCCTTCTGAGAGCCACAAGAAGTTTGTGGACACACAATGCAATCTGCTCAGGAGTTATGACTTTGCCGAATGCCACTCTGTGGTAAGATTTCTTTCTGCGTACATCTTTGGCATTTGCGTGTACATTTATCACATGTAATCCATACATACTGCACATGCAGTGTATGACATTACCATTTGTAAGACCCTATCCAGAAAAAAATTCCCCTTTACCGTTGTGAATTGAAGATAATGAAACCTTTCTCTCGCTAAAAGGTGAATGTGGAGCATTATTACACGGCTTGCGTGGAGGAGACTGAGGCCTGCAGGGACGGAGAAAGCTGCCTGTGCTTCTGCACCGCACTTGCGGCCTACGCCCGCGCCTGCTGTAGGAAGGGTGTCACCGTTGAGTGGAGAAGCCCCGACATATGCCGTAAGCGTCTCGTTGTGAAGTCAATGTTATTGTGCGACTAAAGTTTGACTGATTAGATTATTAATCTTGTTCTTCTTCTCTTTTAGCATCACCTTGTGAATATTACAACCGAGGTAAGCCTTCTCCTTGTACAGATGTGTCCTCATACGCCTGTCCAATTCTGCGCCACATGGTGCAAGACACATGGTGTGACGCTCTGCCTCGGGTAGCAATTCATGGACTTTGTGCAATTCTTCCTTTTTACATTGTAGCCCCATACAAAGTGGGTTTTAGGGCCTGATTTAGGGCCACAGGCAGTGCCGATCGTGACGGAGCGATTTTCTGCTACTGAGCATGTGCGAAAATGCTAAAAACTCCTACAGCACGTGCGTTGCACAGAGTATACGCGCAAAACAACTGTATCGATTGAGATGCGCGGTATCAGTGATGCCTTGGAACGGTGCTGGGCAGGGAGGTAAATGGGAGGTGGCCATGGAGATTGTCTGTGTTACGGGCGCGGTGTGGGACTTTCGCACGCGTGTCGCTGTTTGCATCCACAGACGCTCAATCGTTCACTTTGGAAGCCGTACTCATGGTAATTCTGCACTCGCCATAGCGCTGGTGCAACCTTCTATGCCAGGTGTTATTAAAGTCTTGTACGAACACTGAAAGTGGGCATATTAGTCTGTGCACATTCATACGCATGGATATACATTAGGGAATGACTTTGTAGCGCCATTGGCATGAAGTCGCAGATCGGCAACCGCCAGTAGACATGACCGCATCTGCGTCCACTTTTGAATGAGGTCCTTAGTGTCCTAGGCATTTAGGATTAGTAATTTAGTCATAAGGAACTGGCATAGAGTTGCAGATTAAACACAACGTTGCACAGTGCTATCCATGGTGCGGCTCACTCGTATCGGGCCTCTGGCTGTTTTCCTGGGTTAGCATCTGAGTCGCACACAGCAGCTACAACCATTGCCAATGCCAGTATCTAGGGTACTCGTGCATTCTACTTTTGTTGCATTAGTGATGCAAATAAGATGCATATTTTGAGAGATTGTGTGTGTTGGGATGCAAGCCGGGGCTTAGTCACAATGACCATTACTTGCCGAATGGGGCTACTTGGTGCGATTTGAGGATAGGTGTATAACAGGACATGACTAGATATGATTTTTAAAAAAAAGTTACCCTTGTTAACTGACATATTGTTTGCTAACTCTTGAAAATGATTTTGGTCCTTTAGAAGCCGGAGAGGGTCCTTTCCGTCTGGTGATGATGAATGGCAAGACTTTGGTGGCCGATTATGACACTAAGGCTGTCTCTGTGGAAGGCGTTGGTCCTGGAACCCTGAGAGCTACTTTTATGGTCACTCCAAGCCTTTATGTGGACCTACTGAGTAAGTTACGTTGTCCTGTGCACACCGTCATGTCATGCTCTTGTCTCGATTTTCTCTCTCAAAAAGATGGAATCACTAGGCTACGTTATATAGTCTGTAGGGCACATTTGAAAAATATGATCGTCCCCCCGAGATTGTAATGTCTACCCTTCCTGATCTTTTTCCAGACGGCAGGAAGCTGGTCTCCCTGGAGTCTGCGGAGCACCACAACTTCTTCATTGTGCAGGACGGTGACGGAGGTTTGAGCCTGCAGAAGTGGCTGCCGAGCGTGAGCTTCCGTACACAAGCGACTTTCATTCTGAGACCGAGCCGCCTGTTAAAGGGATATGACACTCTGGAATCCTACTCAGCACGAGGAAATTATCTCTCCGTCAGAAATGATGTACTACTCATGTCCCGTGTGAAGTCAGGAAATATATTGCAGATGAGTTTCAAGTTGACCGGTATGACCTCACTGCCTAGGGTTTAACAGCCTAGCAAACATTGAGATATAGCTAAACATGTTAGGTGATGCTTACTGTAGTTTGCTAAATTTCTTTCAGAGGAGAGCTTTGGCTTACCATCATTCTCTATCTGCACCTGGAAATACAGATCTTGCGGTAGCCCTTGCATACCAACATGCCAAGATCCCCTGGGAACCAAGTGCACGCTAACCCTCAAGTAAGTGGCATGAGTAAGCGGTTGTTCTTTCATTAATGAGCAGTTGTGGAGCAGAATTTTACTACAGTACGTCAACTCTACTGCTTGTTTTGGCAAAATGAACAAAGCAAAACAAAAACATTCGGGGGCTGGTACATAATTGGTTGCAAAATGGGCATAATTCATTGTAAAAAAAAAAAAAAAAAAGCACACTGAAAAATAGCCTATATCCGCCCATATGCAGAGGCTTAAATCAAATCTCAAAATGCATACGGCTCTGCATCGGCGGAATACAGTATGAGCCTGCTTTACGCCAAGTCATTACCAGTAGATTGCACCTACGCCTGCTGTGTAGGCAGTACAAGGGATACAACCAGCTATATATATATAATTATTTTTTTTTAGATGTATACTGTATCATTACTTCACTGACTAGTGGTTGAACTTGCTTTATATTGTTATGCTACATCATTGCACCTTTTTGTTATGTCAGGGTTGAAGGCTGTTACCCCGTCTGTGCCCCAGGAATGGTCTTTGATGAAGTTACCCATCGTTGTGTGCAGTTTGAAGATTGTAAGTAGACTTTTCTGTGAGTTCCCTGCCCCTCAAAACAAAACGCTGTCAGCGGAGCTTGGATATTAAATGTTATCTTCATATAACATGTGGAGGAATAACCATTTTGCATCAGGTTTCAGTAGTGAAGCCACACACATGCATACCTTCTAACTGTGGAACGAGTGATCATTTCTGGCTGGCCTGAAGCGTGAAGAGACCTACACGACTACCTGCCTAAAATCATCTATGGTCCTTCACATCTAAAGAGATCGATTGACTTAAAGTGACCATAAAATCACTAAATCCTTGGATTTTTTTCCCCCAGGTATCACTACACCTGTTGAGCCCACCCCACCTCCCAACACAATACCAACATCTTCCCCACCTAAGGTAAAATATATCATAAGGCTCTTCCTTTACCTTTAAACCTATTATTTATTTAGACTTCCTAGTAATCCAGTTGTTGTCTTCCTGTAGGGGGAGATATTTTAGGGCTTTTATTGTGAGATGGAATTAATGATGATCAGAATAGAGCAGAGCATGCATCACTATTGGCACCGACCTGTTGATGAAATAGATAACAAATTATGCATACATACATAGGGAGAGATTTCCTACTACTGAACCTTGGATAGAGGTAAAGTGGAGAGTGATAAAGTACCAACCAATCAGCTCCTAACTCACTTTAAAGGCTGTGTTTGAAAAATGACAGTTAGGAGCTGATTGGTTGGTACATTATCTCTGTCCACTTTATCACTCTCCAAGGCTTCATACATCTCCCACAATAAATCGCATTACAAGCGAGAGGGACGTGAGGACAGGCTATGTACAGTGGATCCATGTGAAAATTAGGGAATCTGTACGACAACTGCAAAGAGACAACTGCAAAGAGACAACTGGCGGGAGTCTTGCTGCTGTTGTCCTCTAGAGCGCACTGAGGCTGCCATTGACCTATTACAACCTAGAAAATGATAGCTACAGTCTGACTGGTTGCTATGGGCAACGACTTGACTTTTTCTCTTGAGGATGGAGTATGACAGAGTTATTGATTTCATAGCAGCACGGTGTCCTGTATGTTGCGTCTGAACACGCCTAATAAAAGCACAGATTCTTTACAGCGGTGCTTATGCCATGTTGCCGCTTTGCTCCTTACAGGGACCGTGTGACGGTGTTACATGCAACAACGTGATATGCGAACCCGGCTTCATCAGGGAGGAAATACCATCAGACGATCATTGCTGTTCCCTTTACATCTGCATCAGTGAGCTATTATTACATCATGAAAGTTTTAATATATCAGTGACCCTTATGACATAAGTGTGCCTTTTCACGGCGAATCGCTGCATTATTTTGGCCTTACCAAGTCATTAATATATAATATTATTTTGTGACAAAAAAGGTTTCCCTTTGGTAACACAGAGGTCTATGTACTTAGCCTTGGAGAGAGACAAAGTGGACGGAGATAAAGTACCTTACAATCAGCTCCTAACTGTCAAATTACAGACTGACAGTTAGGAGCTGATTGGTTGGTACTTTATCTCCGTCCACTTTATCTCTCTCCACGGTTCAGTACTGTACATAGACCAGTATGTGGGAAACAAATATATGTTTGTTTTCCGGCTATTATACCTGAAATAGAACCGGGCACAGCAGGATAAAATTTCTCTCCCCCAATGATTCGTACCCAATTAAATTTTTGCCCAGCTGCCCCAATGTAACAAAAAAAAACCAAACATCCTATAATGTTACAACATCACCATCTGCCACATATTTTTATATTACGAAGGTATAATAATGGTAATAAATAAATATTAATACAGCCATGAAGCATAATTCAGGTTATGACTTCCTCTGCCTTAAATGGAACAACGATGTCTACCCCCGCCAGCTCCGCCAGCCTTCTGCATCAGACATTATATTTAATGAATGGGAGGGTAATTATATATTGTACTTTGTTTTTAGAAACACCATTCCCACCAACAACACTTCCACAGGAATCACCGGTGAGTATACGCAGTACTTATTACATTGTGGATTTATGGGGAGACACCTATGTCTAATAAGAACCATATGTTAAATTGATTAAACTTAGAATTAAATGTTTTTTTTATTTATTTTATATGTAGGTGCCTCTTGGTGGGGGAGGCACAGCAGGCGCCCCTGTATCAGAGCCTCATTAGGCTGCTGACCAGATGGGGCTGCCCATAGGGCTGAATGATTCCCTTTTTGTTTGACACTATGGGAGTAAATTTACTGTTTAGAAGTAGAGATGTTGCCCATAGCAACCAATCAGATTCTACTTAACATTTAGCTAGCACCCTCGAGGAGAAAATAGCTAGAATCTGATTGGTTGCTATGGGCAACAACTCCACTTCTAAAAACTCTCACCATAGTAAATTTACCCCTATGACTTTTTTTTTCTGCTTCTAGTGGGAAAGAAGGGAAGTCAGGTGTCCTGAATGGTGGGGAGTAAGGTTGGGGCTGGAACCGGCTCCAACATAGAGATGGCAGAGCCAGCAGTGATGTGACGAGGGGGCTTGTCAGTCAATATGGAGGGGTAGGGGTGATCAATAATTTTGCGCCCCTAAATCAGCCCCTGTGTCTACTGGGGCTGCTTCTAAGTTGGACCCAGCTCCTATCACGGCCACAACTGGGTAGTTTTAGTGTTCCGTGCATTCGCAGATGCGCATTTACGCTATTTTTGAGTATCACCAGGCGTTTCTGAGACAGACAGACCTTGACTGGATCTCTCTTTGGGGACATGTATCAAGCCTTGGAGAGAGAGTACTAGTTGCCAAAAGCAACCAATCAGCTTCTAACTGTCATTTCAAAGACTGTGCTAGAGAAATGACAGCTAGAAGCTGATTGGTTGGTTTTGGAAACTTCTCCAGTCAGTCTCTCTTTCCAAAGTTTGATACATCTCCCCTATAATGTGATACGGGTGTTTCTGAGCGGTAACTGGGTAGCAATGCTGTGGATGCCCGCAACAGATCATGGAAGTGTCATGGGCATGTAGCTAGATTCAGTTTCTATTCTGAGTTTTACATATGGGTTAGGGGAGCCTGTTTCTGAGGCTTCTATTGCACCCATCATGGGGCTGATGCGAGTGCCGATAATAATTATGATGGCTATGACATTGGGCGTAGAAGCTTCTCGCTTGAAGCTGTAGGGATTCTCGCATTATCACTATGGAAACCCGCATTATAATTTGCCTCTTCCCGCAAAAACACCCGACTCCGTGTCAGACAAAATATGCATCCCAGGTCTGTGCAGTAGGCAACCAGATGGTAATGCTGGGTACACACTGACAGATATATTGGCTGATCAATTGATCGGCCAATATATCTGCTGCCCGTTGGCCAGTGTGTACCCGCGATATGTCAGTGAATGTCGTCGTTCACCGACAAATCGCATTGGCTGTGCTGCACTGCCGATGGACAGATATGTCTGCAGACATATCTGTCCATCGACAGGTGTGTATGGGTGGTCTGCAGACCGCCCGTACACGCACAGCGGCAGCCGCGGGGAGGGGAGCGGGACACGCCCCCTGCCTGCCAGGACACGCCCCCGTCACGCCCCCCTGGTTGCCGGGACCCACAGCCAGACACAGATGATGGCCGTTCAGTTTGTATGAACTGCAGATATATCTGTATAGTGTGTACCCACTTTAAAAGTAACTTTCAGCAGTCTTTTCTCAGTCTGCTATCCTCAGCTCCTGATACAATACCTATTATCATAAAGACAGCATTAATACCTCTTTCAAACATAAGCCAATAACCCAGGTTTTTGCATGTGAACGTGCATCGAACCGGGTCTGGCATATGTATGAAAGGTCTGCCCAGGGTTGGCAGTCCCGGGTCCGCGACTATGGTTGCTATCAGGGTTTTCCCTGGGATTTGCAACCCGGTTTGATGACCCAGCTCATGTGTGAAAGGCGCGACCCAGGTCTTGATGACTCGGTTCACCCCTGAAAGAAATTGATTGGCCGGAGACAGTAGCGTGTGGAGATGACATCATCTCCAAGCACCCGCTGAATGCCAGAAGTCCCTGGTCACTGGTAGACCCAGGTCTGGTGTGAACGATGACGGGTCATCACCCATGTGTGAAAAGGGGTTACCCCAGCTTCAACCCGTGCTCAGTGTCCCGGGTCAGAGCCGGGTTGAAGCTGGGATTTTATGTCTGAAAGGGGTATAATAGAAGTATAGAACATTTAATAAAATAATCATTGAAAGCTATAGACTTCTAGTACCAGACTGTGACTATATGGGATTAAAAGGAACAAGTGGATGTCCTTATAATATAAAACATAACAAAGTAAATTAAATTGTCATACACTGTCTATAATTCAGCTGCCATCATTATCTGTCTGACTTTGCCGTCCTTGTGGGTTAGATACAGTACTTCCTATACTTTATTTTGCATTATTTATAATAGACTATTATCTTCATTTTCAGGTTACTTTCCCCCCGACCACTGCACCACCTCCTGTAAGTTATAAAGTCCTACTAGCATGCAGTATTAGTTTACAGACAGAGAGTTATAATGTAAATGAATATATATTAGAATAAATTTTTAAAGCCAATTTTGTACTTCTTCAGCAGTAGTAGTAACCAGCTTGGCATTTGCAGGTCATGGATGTTTGTGGCACAGTGTATGGGGCAGCAATGTGTAGGCTGCATGTGATCACTGATGTGTGTAGATTGCAGAGAGGGAGTGTAGATTATCTGATAGCACTGAGTACTGTAAGCGGTATTGTAGAACATACAGTAACAAAGTAAATTAAATTGTCATATACTGCCTATAATTCAGCTGCCATCATTGTTATTTGTCATTAATACCTTATTATTCTCTGTGTGTAAATGACAGAACCCATGTCTGAATGTGTATTGCCAACCACCCCCGATATGTACTAAGCAGGGTGCTGTCCTGGTGGAAATAGAATGGGCAGAAAAATGCTGTGTACCCTATGAGTGCCGTAAGTCCTTTTACACCTAAGCATTAAAATAGGGCAGATTCAATCCTAAGCAATGGCCGCAAAGTGTCGCCGTAACATTCACTGAAGGCACTTCGCCGTCTGTGACATCACTAAGTTTCCTTCACACCCTATAGTGATGCGCAGGAAAGTTAATAACGTAGGGGTTCCGTATCCCACCATAACATGCCAAGCCAATACATCACGGTGGCACATAGCTGAGCATTGAATCTACCCCCAAATCTGCTGCTATAACCTGTAAATAGTTGCTTCTGCATTACTAATGTAGGAGGTAAAAATGTATATATTAATCATTGCGTAATTGATTTTTTTTTGTATGTGTGTGTGTTTGTTTTTAGAATGCCAAATTCCTTGCAGCCCCCCTCCGAATTGTATTGATGGCAGCCCACCAGTGAGAATCGGAGACCCTGACCTTGAATGCTGCCCCGACTATGAATGCCGTAAGTGTCCATTTAATAAGAGATTTGTTGGCGTTACACCTTGGTCCCCATGGACATCTGGGTATATTAAAAGTTGTCAAATCTAGAAGACAATGTCAGACAATCTTACAATATCATTGCTCAATCATCTCTTGTCTGTGTTTTATTTATGATAGACATTGCACCACCGACCGATACCCCAACAATACCACCAACCCAGGAGGTACACAAATACAATATAAGAATCATTGACTACTACAAGTATAACTCATAATAACAATACAACATAATGTTATCTGCCCTCATATACTGTATTACGTATTTTTCTACAATAGGTTTTATGCCAGGGTATTGTCTGTTCTAAAACCATTTGTGCAGAAAATGAGATATTGGTGCAAATCCCTACAGATGATCCCTGCTGTACTAAGGAAGACTGCGGTAAGTACATTTTGTTCAACTTCAACCCACCGCTGTTTCCAGTACCAAACATAGCATTGGGGAAGGCAACCTAGTTGGCTGCTAATCTTGTTTTATGTTATATAATAGAATTATAATAGTGCACAAGTGTATATAATAGTGCACAAGTGATTAAAAAAAACGAATGGATATTTTGTATGGGATGTTGTCGGCATCCTGGTGGTCGGGATGCTGGCGCTTAGAATGCCGACACCGAAATCCCAACACCAGTCAGAATCCCCGCGCCAGGATCCCGATCGCTGTCATCCCAACGGTAAGTATTGGGGTTAAGGGGAGGGTTAGGTTTAAGCTGCTTTAGGGTTAGGCTGCAGGGTGGGAGGGTTAGGTTTAGGGGTAGGGTTAGGGTACTCACTAGTAGCAGTCGGCATTCTAACGCCAGATCGTGAGCGCAGGCATCTCGTGTATGTCTGAATGTTACAATGCTAAAGCTGGGTCCACACTACAGTACACAATATATTGGCCAATCTGATGAATTGTCCGGTCTCATCTTCCCATCTGATGTGCTGCATGTCAGTTGGGTCGATGCGACATACCATGCGGTAACATTACCTATGTAACGACATATTGTGTCATCGTATGGCAGATTGTGACGTGGGTACACGGACGCAATACATCGTTACATCGTATCACTAGATTGGCGGGTCCTCCAGGTGTGTATCCACCCAGCTTAAGTACGCACATTTATATTACTATATCTTCAAGTTCTAAAAATAGATATGGAAATTCTATGCTGAACTGTAAGGCGCGGCTATCACAACCAATCAGGAGGCAGCTCATGGGCTGACGTTTACATCGTACACTCCCTTTACCCCTAATATCTGATAAGGCCCTATGACAGCACAGCATATGCTGTAGTTAATTACATATTTATTCAAAATGTTTGAATTAACGGGTTTTTTTCTCTCCATTTTTTCTTCAGTTCCCAGGGGTACTCAAGTAAGTTCAGTTATTACATACTATTATTATTAATAATAATAATAATAATTATAATAATACTTTTATCACAGAGACTGCTTCATTTAATATTTCTCGCAGTCTTTGTATAGGTTATCATGTATGTATTTGTTTATTTTATCTTGTTTGTGCTTCATGAACTGTAGAGATTAAAGGTGCGTACACACTGGGCGATAAAGTGGACGACGGAACAATATCGTTATCGTTCAGTCGTTCACTATATCGTCCATTTTTTAACACCAAAACAATGAACGATAACGACGATGTGCGTTCCCGCGGGTTGTTAGTCATTGTCGTTCATCGAGCAAACATGCAGGCCAACCTGACGATATCGTCAGGTTGCTGCATGTTGGGGAATGGGGGAGAGAGCCCGGCGCTGAACGATGTCGTTAATGATATCGTTCAGCGGGTGTGCTCAATTTCATGAACGACATTGAGCACACCCTGCCGGGGACACACTAGACGATATCGCTCAGGGAGCATATCGTCTAGTGTGTACGCTCCTTAACTGAAGACCTTTCTCTTAAAAGCCAAGTTTTATGCTGATGCGCCCGCAGTTGCAATCTCTTATGGATCGCAGTTGCTAAAATATTCTAATGCCTTCCAAACCATAGCCTAGTATAGGGACGCCCACTGCTGCCTTCTCTTATCCAACCAACGACGTGCAACAGCACAAGCATTAGTAACATAGACGCAGATGAGCAGTCACGCAGCACGTAAGACAAGTCTGACCAGCCTCATACACTGCAGCTTCCCCGGCATGCACAGAGCTCTCATGCTGCGAAGGAGATCACAATAGCTTAGTTATGCACGCCCATTAAACGGTGTTAAACTGTCCCGACACGTCTGCGTTTGCCTAACCACTCCCAGTTACTTCCCCCAATCACTGGCTAAAGCTGGCCACACACTATACCAACTTTCATCCAACCATACAACTAGTTGATTGGTTGGAATGAAAACCTGGTAACGTATGGGAGTAACTGATGATCAGTTTTTAGTTCCTAAATGCCAGAAAACAGATGAAAATGGTCGGTCAGACAAGTTTGTTAAATGTTTGATTTAAACAATTTGTTCTAACAACAGTTTTTGTCCATTTTCCGGCGTTTGAAAGCAAATTGCTGATTGTCATTTGCTTTCATCCCTTACCAGATTTTCATTCCAACCAATCAACTAGTTGGCTGGTTGGATGTAAGTTGGTCTAGTGTGTGGCTAGCTTAACTGTCACTCGCTTTGCAAATGAATCCCTTGTGCGAGCGTGATCACAATCACAGCACGTGCGCAATGCGCCATTCAAGTATTCGCAATTGCAAACAATCGCTCATTCTGCATAAATATAAGTATTGCATACATCTCGGATTAAGGAGCTCATTCAGACCCACTCGCTAAGATGCGTTCGCACGCAGCCAGCCAATTGTTTGCATTCTGCGCATGCATGTATACGCATCGCAATGCGCGCGTGTGAACTAGTGCGAGAGATGGGGAAGCGTTCGCTCGCTACGCATAGACAGCCTGGCTGAATGAGTGACAGGAGAAGCCGTTTGTGGGTGGTGACAGTGGGTGGGCGCTAAAAATAGGGGAGTGGAGGTGCGAACGCAGGCGTGCCTGAGCATCTTAACGCCGTTTTAGATGCATGCATAATTAAGAGACAGCGTCATAGTACACGCCACTTGGCTGAAATCTACACTGAAACGCTCGCAGTGTTTGCAGCAGGGTATGGTCACCAACAAGTGCTGCGATCGCATCCGATGGTACTTGATGTTACCGATGGTTGCATACACTTCCTTGACATGACGTGTGCAAGTGGGCGCCTTAAGACAGGCTGGTGGGCGTCTGCGTACACAATGCGATCGCATGCTAAGACATAGTGGGCGTACTAATGCCTTGCCGTGCGATTGCCTGCCTTGCTGAATTTGCATACGCATGTAGCGAGCGAACGCATCTAGCGAGCAGGACTGATTCGAGCCCTAAGGCCCAAAGTCTCTGATGGCTAATACATGCTGGAATTTATTTGATGTGTTTGGTTTTATACAGTGATTTTAACTTTTATGTACTTTATATTTCCCTTTTTTTTTTCCCAGCCACCACCTGTCACGGTACGTAACGTTCTCACTGAGCCTCATAAAATAATACAATGATAAGATGAATGAGACTGTGGTCAGTTTAGTATTTATCATATAGGTCACGTCTGGTGTTGCAGTGTTCTTGGGGCGACAGTATAGGACAATTTAAATTATTATGTTCCGTTTGTCGCCGGATTTAATGAACTTGGCCAAACAAGAACAGGGCTGGAAACAGTTTTATCTCAGCAATAATAAAACATTCAATTCCACTGACAGTACAGTATTTGGGCAGCACCTTAGAGACCCAATTTTGCTATGAATAAAATAAGAATTTATAGACTAAACTTTTACAAAATAATGAAAGGCATAAAAATAAAAAATAAACATAAATCATCCTTAAAATGAACAGCAAAATTAAATATATATATATATAATATCAATTAGTGCAAAAGTAGCTTGATATAATAAATCTTATGTTAGATATGGCGGCTATAACAGCGAACAATGATGCTTGCGCTTTATGGATGGAAGTCTTTAGGAGTTCGGAGTTCTGAGTGATAACTCCACCAAACACAACTCCCATATAGAACTCTATAATATTCAGGAGACAGCAATCCCCATCACCAATGAATTAAGGAAAGCCCCAAATATAATAATGCAACTCGGCACCACAGGAACAGAAAATAATAATTTTTTTTTTGTGACATTGGATTTACACTTTAATAATGATTTTTTTCTTTTATTCTTTTTACAGACACCAGCTCCTCAGGTATGTAACGTTGTAACTAATCCCTATAAAATAATGTAATAAACGTAATCAACCATAAATCGTATAACGCATCAAACATTATATTGCACTGGAGACATCTAATAAGTGTGAAACATTTGTATGCAAGATATATATTTCTCTTCATATTTCTCTCTCTACCATAGGCCAAAATAAGTTCTGTACATTTTCCATTTATCAGTATTTCTGCACATAAGGGGAGACATACTAAGCTCTGTAAAGTGATAACTCGAAGAGTGATAAATCAGCAACCAATCAGCTCCTAACAGTCCTGTTACAGGCTGTGTTTGAAAAATGATAGTTAGGAGCTGATTGGTTGGTACTTTATCTCTCTTAAATGTATCACTTTCAAGAGCTTAGTACATCTGCCCCTGAGAGGAACGTATTCTGAGTCTCGTGCTAAGTGGCTATACACTAGGGGGGTCATTCAGACCCGGACGTTAGCGCCGATGCGCTCGGACCGGGTCGATGGCCCCCCACAGAGCATGCGCACGACGGCGCCGGTGCATGCGTGAGACCCGCTACGACCGACAGCGCTGGTCGTAGCGGGTCTCGATCCAAAGAGGGCGAGCTGTCGATGTTGATTGACTGATCACTAGTGATGTCAGTGGAGAGCTTCCGGCTCAGACAGAGCCAGAAGCTCTCCGGGGCTTACGACAAGGGAGACCCTACCCTAGGGTCTCGTCGTAAGCCCCGATGGTCGCGATGGTCTCTGACCATCGCGACCATCACAGGAGCGGTCGTTAGAGCTGTGGGTGTTAACCCACAGCCTAACGACCGCAACAGAGGCGGGCGGTCAGGATGCAAGTGGCCGCCCAGTTTCTGAGCGACCGCTTGCATCCTCCGACCGCCTCTGAATGAGGCCCTAGGTGTGGGGAAGCCGCGGTAGCCTGACTTTCCACCTTATGCTAATGATTTCATCTGTAGGGCCAATCCGGGAGTTTGTGCATGTGCAAGCGTAAACCCGCGCCTGCCATAGATTCTGCACCGGCAGGCGCAGCCGGCATCGTTAATATCAGCACTTGCACCAGCCCCATTGCTAGGTGCGAGAGATCCAGAAACAGGCTTCCTTTCCTTGTGCGCACGGCTCAGAACCACCCAGAGCTTTTATCACATGCCAACCCCACACCCATGATACTCTTACAAGCTAGGGTGGGTCTGTGCAATCCCAAAGTTGCCCCCCAGTCGCTACTCTGAAACGACCATATTCCCGGTAAGACAGATACGTCCGAATTCCACCCCAACTCGGAACAGCACGGAGATACATAAAGATCCATAAATTTGCATCTGCACATGCACTGTGTGTGAATGGTGGACTGGGATAACCAACACACCGGCAAAGGAAACCAGTAAGACTCATTTATCTGGTGGTCCCTGGTCATTGCTAGCCTGGAACTCTGACTTCTCTGTTATAAATTTGGGATAATGTTCATCATGGGAAACGTACGTCAGCTTCCACAGATTGCTCATTTATGGTGGTGAATGGTAAGTTACTTATATCTTCATTTATGTCTCTCTCTCTTCATTTCTGCAGCCATGTCAAGATGTCACCTGTGATGACGTGGAATGCAATCCTGGCCAAAAGCTCATTATCAGAGTGAACCCAGTGGATCCTTGCTGTGCCTTGAAGGAATGCGGTACGTAGGAGGCATTGCGTTAGTCATTGGCAGAGGTTCTCATCCTTACATAGTCAGGAGTCAGGTTAAATCTATGTATCGATGGTGTAACTCCCAGGTTTATATTGAGTTGTCCACTTCTGTATCTGCTCCTCTGATATAGCAGATGGGACACTCAACTTTCTTGGAGCTAGGAGCTGAATTGTGCACGGGGCCTGCATGTGCCCAGTCCTTGATGGTCTGGCTTCAGCTTCAATTATGGAGGGATATGGAGGAGGGGGTATCTCCTGACAGTGGGCAACCTCAATTAAAATACAACCGATAAGTGTATTACTTATTAGGAAACAACTGGTTGGAAAAGAGGACCATGGGTACCAAACAAGCAATGCATGGCTTCCGACATGTTGGGTCAAGGAAGAAGCCAGAATAATTATTATTATTATTACTAATAATATTATTATTATTATTATCATCTTTTATTTACAGAGGATAATGTAATACCAACACCAACTCCTGTATGGACCCCCCCGGGCTCTGTAAGTATCATTTTGATCTGCATTGCTTCTTCTACAGTATTTGTTACATATATTTCTAACTTACTTAACTGTATATTAGATATATTTCTAACTTACTTAACTGTATATTAGATATATTTTCAGATACCATTTAGTTCCTAACCATTTCAGCTCTTTATCTGCCCGTGTGCAGACTCCTTGTGCCCCTCCCCCACCTCCATCGCAAGCGCAGTTGCCGAGGTTGCTGGGTCCTGTATGGGTGCAAGGTGTGGGCCCCCCTGGACCCGGGGGCCCGTCTGTCCTGCACCCATTAGGGATACACCCAGGGGTGTGCTGTGTGACATATACCTTCTTTTTGTGTGGACTACACATTTGAACCTATGTTGCACATAAAGACTGGATTTAGGTATAGTAAAGTTGGCTTATGCTGTACAGTAGTTGTAATAAAACAGATAAATAACCATTTTTCTATTTTCTTTTTCTTTTTTTGCAGGAAGAGTGTGAAGACGCTGATTGCAAAGATATTACATGCCCCATGTCAGATTCTATGAAAGTCGAGGTTGAAGGAAGCGATCCTTGTTGTCCTACTTATGATTGTGGTAAGGCACTGCCGACCTAGAACATGCAGTTTGGCAATAGAGTATTCATTGTTGGTAGAGGTAACATTAGGGTTCCAGTGAACTCCCTAACAGTTTATCCCGAGCATTGTCCCCATGCTGCCTACGTTAACCATAGTATTAGTAACCAAAATGCAATAACAATAATACAATACAGACACATACAACAGTACTGGCACTGCAAAATCATGTCACATTTTATTGACCAAATGATTAATTAAATTGGTGGAGGCATTAACAACCACACAATCAAATATTGGTGTCCAACTCTCCCAGTAAGAGAACCCACCTGTGTAGCCGAATAGGGTAGCTGGAAGGGGAACTGGGACAAAGAGAGGCAGTTGAACTGTCTAGCAGCAATAAATATCCAAATCTCCTCCCCTTAAACGATCCTATAGGGTGGGAAAATCCATCATGGAAATGCAAAGGGGGAAATGTACTACAGTGTATTGCCTTGGAGAGAGATAAAGTGGTAGAGAGATAAAGTACCAACCAATCAGCTCCCGTCATTTTTTACACAGCCTGTGAGCTGATTGGTTGGTACTTTATCTCTCTCCAAAGTTTAGTACATCTCCCCCAAAATCTTAAAAGGGAAACGTCACCAGCACATTCAAGGGGGCAATGCACAGCAAACACCTCATGGTTTATCTCCCTTCATGTTGGGGAGGTAACGTGTGCAGAGAGAGTGAGATTTGGGAGGGATGTGTCCTAGGTCAAATAGAAATTATAGTGAAAGAATAAAGCTATCCAGCATTTGTGGGCTATATGCAAAGGCAGACGTTATTTACCGTGCATGCAAAATATATAGATGTAGTTGCCCCCCCCCCGAGATAAAGTTCCAACCAATCAGCTCCAAACTGTCATTTTTCAAAGACAGCCTGTAATGTAGTAGTTAGGAGCTGATTGGTTGGTACTTTATCTCTTTCCACTTTATCTCTTTCCACTCTCTCTAAGCCTTGATACATCTCCCCCAAAGTTACTGTACTTGCTTTTGCAGGGAGATGCTTTTACGTGAGTGGGGCTTGTACGGCTTTGTGTCATGCATATGAGGATTGTCTGTTATATTTCAGAATGTGGATTATGCGGCCCAAAACCATACTGTAATGGAGATCAGCCGAAAATGACCATTGATCCAGAAACACAATGTTGTCCAGTATATACTTGCCGTTAGTATTTTTATTATTATTATTATTATTACTATTATTATCATTGATTTGTAAAGTGCCACAGAGCTCCACAGTACCAGAGAGTGAGAAAAACAGGATATACAAGGTAGTCAAAGTAAATGGAGACATACAAACAAAGAGCAATGCCCATGAGATAGCTTACACAGTAACTGGAGCATAGCATAGTGAGTGTGGCTCAGGGCAGATTAGAAACAGGTGAGAAGTTACTCTAATGTGGGTAGTACAGGCTGAAGCAGGGAAAGCTCTAAAGGTGCCCAATCACTAGTAGATCAGGGAAAGACGGTGCGATTACGACATCGTAATCATACCGTCGTCCACTAGGGGGTGCAGTGCCTACACTGAATGATTGATCATTCAGTGTAGGCACATTATTCATCCCAGAACATGGCCAATCTGCCTTTATCGGCAGATTGACTTGCATGTTCGGCCGATGATTGATGTCGGAAACGACCAGCGGGAGCGCGCATCGCTGGTCGTTTCCGACATTTGGATGCACGATTTGTGCACAATTTGCGGCCAATTACTGAGCGATTGTACGATTACGATGTCGTCATCGTGCAATCGTACAGTGTAATTGGCTAGTGGATGGGCACCTTAAGGAAGAGTTTTCAGGGAGTGTTTAAAGACTTGAAGGCTGTTGGAGTCTGGCTGGTTGTGGTGAGGAATTCTATCAGTCATTGGCAGCATGAGAGAAGTCTAGTTACAGATGTCAACATTGCAGAATCACTTTTGGGGCTCTGAGAACAACCAAGTCCCTGGCTCGGGCCAGCTGTCAGCTCGGAACTCAGATTTAGTAAGCGAATCTGGGGTTTTGCATGTAAGCAGCTCCAAAGCAACACGATTTTAGCCATTTTTTATCAATTTTAAAGTAATCCAAAACCGAATCCAAACTAAAACACTTGAGGATGGTTTTGCCAAAACACGAGGGTGCACGCACATCTCTAGTTTCACCCCTGGGATCTGCCACCTTTTCCCGTCATAAGCTGGATCTTTATAGCATCTGGGGCTGTGCATATGAGTGACCTATTTTACATGCTCCTCTGCACTAATCTCAATGTGTATAAAGTTATAAACTGTTGTGTTTAATTGTGTTGAATTCCATTTCTATGAAACACATTTTCTATGAAGTGACACTTTTTTTTTTTTTTTTTACCATTTACTAGTTTATTTTAGTTGTTTTTATTTCATACAGTTGGTTCTGGCGTGACGTATGAAAATGTATTATTCATAGCTTAAAGGAAACTAAATTTTTTGGCTTGAATTAACTTTGGTGCCGTATATCTAAAACCCATAGATGGCGCTAAGTCCCCTGTAGTATAATAATAATATTTTCAGTACAGCAAAACCTCTTTTCATACTAACTAACTATAGCGTAACTCCGCCAAAAAGTTACCGAGCTCATTATGAAAATGTCAGTCACCTAGTTACAAGTATAACATTGCAAGTATTTTCACCTTCATCAGCTGAATATAAACCCATTAATATTTGTAGCCATACAAACGACACTGCCCCTTTATTGCAATTGTTAAATGTATCAAATTATAACAATCTGTCTATAATTTATATAATTTACTAATACTTACTTTATTTGCATTTTTTTTACAGCTGAAAACAGTAAACCTCCAACTGTAAGTTAATATTCTATAACTATTTTGTGCAACGAGTTATGAACATTATAAAGTGTACCCAGACCTACACATAGCAAGACAACACTTGTGCACTGAAGCAACATTCAGCCTATATTGGTCCACAAGGTGCTAGTTCCTTCCTACTGAATTGATAGGGTACTTTCTCATGACTATTGTGAGCTGTGTAACAATAACATTATAAGTATATAAGTAACATTACTGTAGGTGATTATTAGTTCTCTCAATAATTTGCATTGAGTAGTTTAACCTATTCTTGCTAGTATATTATTCTGTGGTCTTTACTGTGTAAGGGGGAGATGTATTGAGTCTTGGAAAGAGATAAAGTGGAGTTGCCCAAAGCAGCCAATCAGCTTCTACCTGTGAATTATCTAGCATGGTCTTTGAAATGACAGTTAGAAGCTGATTGGTTGCTTTGTACAACTCTCTCCAAGGCTTGATACATCTCACCTTATAGTCTGCGGAGAACCGTTAGTCAGAGGTCAAACTTATTCATAGGCACTAGTACATTATGTACTTACAGTATTTACTCATACCAAATGAGTCCTACATTTTGGGGGCTCTCCCGGACATTGTAGAGAGTAGACCAATCTTGTTTGTGTCGCTCATTTGAGTGAAGTGGGGATTCGGCTGTTTAAATGATGCAAAACGCATTGAAGCGTAGGTTTGAACTGCGCAATAGTGTGGTCAGAGCAACGATAATGCAAATCTAGCCCCCCATTCCTTCCCCTCCCTCCCAGCACCTCAGAGAGTGTTTCTTTAATATTGGCAAGTACGGTACATCACTAATGTAATGCATGTTAGTGCTCTATCACCACTCCACCCCAGCTTTGTAATGGTAATAAACACTGATTAAACATCTCCATTGCAAGACCTGATAGTAGTTTTATTTGAGGGTAAGAGTAACCTGTGGCTGATGCATAAGCAGCTACTAAGTCCCGTGTGGGCTTTCAACTGCTGTTTGGCACAAGATCCATGTGTCGGCCAAAGTGTATTCTCATTTGAGCAGGACAGGGGCTCACAATACAATAGACTGACACCTCCAGGCAGAGCCATAGCTAGACTTTTTGGTGGCCTGTGCCAGGAAGAGCATTGGCGCCCCCCTCATTTTTCAAAGGGACATAATGCACCCAAAAAAGGGGAATGGCCTCATGGGGAAGGGTCAGGGAAGAGAAAGGAGAGGCCAGGAGATGCTGGGGATGAAATAAGAGGAAGCTACAAGTGAGAATTATAATAAACAGAAATTTGACAGGCCCAAACAGCGCCCCCTGATCTGTGGTGCCCTGTGCGATGGCACCGGCTGCACTACCCTAGCTACGGCCCTGTCTCCAGGTCTCTCAGCAAATCCGCAGCCCATGCCACGGCAGTCTTTTGCCACTGGTACGGAAACTTTACCAGCCCCTTCTGCTATCCTGGCACAATACATGACCCCTCTATCTGGTCTCTGTTTCCCCCTTTTCGCCTTCATCCACTAGGGGACAGTGCAGCTACGACACTGGGTATTTCTCTGTCTGGTATTACATATGAGAAATTTTATATTCTATATTTGATTTTTCATATTCTGAATCCTGACAGACTATTATATTCTGTTTATTTTCAGGTTCCTCCCCCCGTGACCACTGCAGCGCCTCCTCCTGTAAGTTATAGAGCCCTACACACAACCATGATTAGAGGGAGAGTTACAGTATAAGTTACAAAGTATCTGAATATATACAGTAGCAGAATAGAACTTTTAAAGCCAATTTTTTATTTCTTCACAAGTAGTATTTAGTTACAGGGTTGGGTCATTTTGTACAATTGCACGCATAGAAAATAATTGTTGCTCTGCAGATTGTGGGATTTGTAAACGACCCTTAATTCTTCACTTACCGGCAAAACTTATCTCCTGATTGGCTGAAATGTATTTTTGTTTGCCTTCAGATGTGATACTATTACACCATAAAATATGGATTAAAGGGGAGTTGTACTAAGCCTTGGAGGGAAAAAGTGGAGAGAGATTTGTCTGTTTACTAAGCCAATAGAGATAAAGTACCAGACAACCAGCTCCTATCTGTCATTTTTCAAACACAGCCTGTGACATGGCAGTTAGGAGTTGATTGACTGTGGTACCTTATCTCCATCCAAGACTTAGTAAATAGTTGCCAAAGTACCAACCAATCATCTCCTAACTGTTATGTTACAGGCTATGGACGGTATAGCATCATTGCTAAAAGTATGGTCACACCTCAGAAAATGAAGTTTTCATACGTTTGTCCGCATTTTCCATATGCAAAGCTTTCCGGAGCTTGGACCCGATGCCTTATAGAGGTTTATGGGCTTCTTTTCAAAGCTTTCCCCGAGTGGGATCCAATTAGATCCATCACTGGGTCCCCCGCGGCTTGTGCATGCACTGACCGATGGACACGCATGCAGAGAAGGACTCCCGGGTCATGAACCCGGACGTTCCCAAACTGCAAAGGACAGGTCTTATTGGGAGAGATGTCTTTTGCTTAAATGTACATGCATACGGCCTTAGTAAATGCAGGTATGCATGTGATCATTGACGGGATGCATCACATCCAAAATGCGATGATTGATGCTTCCCGCCCTGTTTTTGAAAAATGCCAGTTAGGAGCTGATTAATTGGTACTTTATGTATCTCCACTTTATCTCTCTTCAAAGCTTAGTACATCTACTCCTGAATCATTTAGGGGTATATTCACTAAGTGGACGGAGATAAAATACCAACCAATCAGCTCCTAACTGTCACTCTATAGGTTGTGTTTGAAAAATGACAGTTACGAGCCGATTGGTTGGTACTTATCACTCTCCACTTTATATCTCTCCAAGGCTTAGTGAATAGAGGTTAGACCCCTGTATAGGATCAACAAAAGGGTCGGAAAGCAGAGAGCTACTAACACAAATTGAAAGTACACATTGAAGCACTCAGCCGCTACGTTTTGGGGCAGTCGGTGATGGTATAGAGCAGGTTGCGCTGGGGCAAGCACAGTCTTTTGTTGAGGGGATTCCAAATATAAAATATCTAGTAGAATCAGATTTTTCACAGGGTCAAATTTCTTTTTTCATTGGTGCCATTTCACCATAAGTTTTTTCGAAGTACCACATCACATTTTTTTATACCTGTATATTATGCACATATTATATATATATAATATAATGATAAGTGTAAGGTTTATTTGACATCTGCTACAATATTGTCTATAAGGGTCTGATAACATCATAAAATAGATGCACAGATAGAATTGAAGGGCACAGCATCCCCTGATGGGCACAAGTGGTACTGCAGGTTTGGACAATATTTCTCTCTGTATGGGGGATTTCAGGCACCAGCGTCCTACCAAAACATGCCAATCATATGGTCTTAATGACAAACATTTGGTTGTTATCAATATTGTGGAATATGCAAAAGATTTAAAAAAAGACAACAGTTAATCAGAGTTATCTCTAAGCTTTGACAAATCAGACTGTGCTGGACATTTGCATTGTTTAGTATTGAAATGGCTGCAATTAGCATGGACGGCGTTTGATACATTATATTCCCACTCTGAATACTGGCACATTCCCTTATGATATTGTATTTTTGCACATACAGGAACCATGTAAAGATGTTGTATGTCATCCTACGGAATGTGAGAAGAAGGGAGAAGTCATGGTAGCCATCCCTTGGGCAGATCAGTGCTGTCCAAATTACATTTGCCGTAAGTACCGAACCTGCATCCACACCCGCTACACAGTGAACCATCAAATCCTTTGCATTCTGGGCAATAATTATTCATCAAAGCTTGGAGAGAGGTAACATTGTGAGAGATAAAATACCAACCAATCAGCTACTGTCATTTTCAAACACAGCCTGTAAAGTAAAATGTAAGTTAGAAGCTGATTGGTTGGTACTTTATCTCTCACAATTTTTTTTTCTCTCCAATACCAATTCATCATCATATGATTTTTGTTCTGCTATATACAATAAGTGAGAGATAAGCGATCATACAGAAGCTGCGGTAGAACTTGTTGGGTAATTGATTTAGTTCCATAATTGTTTTTGGGTATAAATTATAATGCAAATCTTGATTTAATTGGCCAGGCACTCAGTCCGTTCAATTTGTTGCAGTGAACAGTATAATCTGCATGAGGATTAGGTGGAGGATTTGATGCATTCATGTTAGAAAGTTTGATTCAATAGCATACAACCCTCTGCAGTGTGTACCACCTTCCCAGGATGTGTTTATTATACCAGGGGTCCCTTGGTAATACAAAACCTTGTACTTATTTTCAGAGTGCCAGGTGACCTGTGATCCCATTCCCGAATGCGAAGATGGCAGCCCGCCATTGAAAATTGGAGATTCTGAAACCAACTGCTGCCCAGAATATGAGTGTGGTAAGTAACCAAAAAAAGAGAACAGAGGGCCCAATTCAGACCCGGACGCTAAGCCGTGGATGCACTCTGTGGGCGATTGTCGCCCATCTGTGCATGCGTATGCATCGCAGTGCGCGAACCAGTCATTGCCATCGGGAACCGTGCGCTCTTAACACAAAGATTGAGCGCTACTTTGAGTGACAGATAGCGCCATTTGTGGGTGGTAACAGGGGAATGTGCTTGGGAACGGGGGAGTGGTGCTGCGAACGCAGGCGTGTCTGGGCGTCAAAACTGAGTTTTATCAGTGTGCATAATTAGCATGGAGCATTATTGTACACGTCACTTGGTTGTATTTCAGCCTGCAGTGATCGCAGTACTGGCGGTGGGGTAGGGTCTCCCTCAAGCGCTGCGTGCGGCTCCGATGGCTCTTGATGGTTCTGATTAATCATACACTTCCTGGAGATGATGTGTGTTAAGAAAGAAAAGTGGACGTCTTTATACCGGGTGCGTTCGCTCTGCCGTCACTCTCTAAGACATAGAGGGCATCCTTACACCAGGCAGTGCGATCGCGGAATTTGCATACCCGGCCCCTTTTGGAGGCGAGAGAGCGCAGCTTAGCGTCCGGGTCTGAATCGACCCCAGATGTCACACAGGCTACAAAGAAGATAACTATCTCTATGACTGTCACTAGAATTAGGGTGTATCATGGGTGACTGAACAAGGAGGGAAAGGAGGCGACTCGCCCCTCTGAAACATTTTTGAGAGGTGCCAAGTGCCATGGGACCAGAGCCATTGGAGGTGCTGAAATTGGTGCACTGTTCTGTTAGAAGGAAGGGAAGAGGGTGGGTGCACGTTTGTCATCGTCACGTAAAGAGCGCTCCTTACTCCCTTACTGACTGCAGACAGTGCAGAGCATGAGAGCAGAAGCAGAACTACTAATGAGAATCAGGCTGTGGGACTGGTTTAACCTTAGTTATAGGTTGGTCTAGTCCTGTGGACATATCATGCAATGAGTGGCTGGCAAAAAAAATTGCTCAGTCCTGTGACTTAAAGTACCAAAGCCGATTACTACTAATGTTCTGCCGATTTCTAGAAAGCTTGGTAGATCAATTGTTTGCAGATTTCTTATACAGATAGTAGAATGGTGATCTACGGAGGTGGGAGTACAATGTTGTATATAGTATAAAAATATAGATAGATTTCTTTTAATATATCAGTAAGGACAACCATTTGCTTCTGTCTTAATGTGAGTGGCATGTGGGGAGCTATGAGTGACATATGGCGGCACTGAATGGCATGTGGAAGGTCTGACTGGCATGAGGAGAGGTCAGAGTGACATGTGGGTGGTCTGCATAGAAGGTAAAGGTACTCCCCCAGAGTGATGAAAACGGGGGCCTGCTGCGAGGCCATGCCCCCTTCCCCATGTGGCCACACCAACATGTCATGAGCACGTGGTCCTTTAAGTGCACTGGGTGATGCCAACCCTAGTGATTCCTCTGCTGCATGGCATCACCTCAGAATCTGAGCCGGACCTGACCAAGTTGGTGCAATAGACAAGATTTAAGCTAGTGTTCCTTAAACAACGTTGAGGTGGGCCGTAATGCCTGCTGGACCCCCTGCTGGGGCAATGGTGCCTTAAGCATTCAGCTATATAGCCTATACCCAGGGCCGGCTGTGCTCAGAATAGTGTAATAAAGGGAACAATTGTCCATTTCCTAAAATAGGTCAATAATCTAAAAAACAGGAAAAAAGCTCCACAACATAGCTTCTAATATGTCTGAGCTAGCTGTATTGTCTACTATCCACCGCAGAATAAGAACATGTGACATTCACATCCATCAGACATGGAGGTTGGGTTGAGGGAAAGTCAGGTAATCGTAATTAGTGACTAATATGATATAATAAAGACTAGTGGATACTCTATGATTGCAACACATTATACAATGATGTTTATTGTTTTTATTTATATACAGGTCCTCCACCAACACCACCTCCTCACGTAAGTGTATAGTAAATACAGTGTTTTCTCTCACTATGGCTAGATAGTATGACTGGTACATTCATATATATAAAAATGTTAATCTGTCTTGCTTAGTTTTAAGTATAAGTAGTGGTTTTATTTTATCCGACACTCCTCATCTGTATATTAGAGATGTGCGATTCGGTTTTCCTGAAAACCATACAAACCCGAACTTAGGGGTTCAGGAGCCAAATTGAGCCACGGTTCGGAATCACTTTGGGGTCCTGGCTCGGGTCGGCTGTAAGTTCGGAACTCAGAGATAAAATCTGAACTTGGGTTTTGGATTGCATGTAATCAGGTCCAAAGTACATGATTTTAGCTGTTTTTAGGATGAATTAGAACTGCGCACATCTCTACTGTATATGCAGCTATCCATAGAGATTTCAGGATTTAAGAATAAAATAAAAGAATAAACACAACACAAACAAAGCAGAGCACATAACAATACAATACACATAAGAAGGCAAATGTTTATTTTTTTCTTAGGTCATTATTTGCTGAGTTGAATAATATTTTAATTTATACAGTATATTAACAATAATTTTAAGTATTCCTTAATGTGGTATGATTATAATAATAATAGGATCTTGTTTATAAATTCTAAACTGGAAACCTGCCTCAATATTTTACACCAGGGATGTGAATATGCCACTTGCAATTATCCAGAATGTTATGATGGTTTTGCACCAGTAATACTCCCAGAAGGTGGTACTGACCCATGCTGTGATAACGTTGTTTGCGGTAAGTCCAAACATTTATTCTTCTACACAGTTTTACTGCTAGTAATGCTCTACAGTAACTATGGTGCAAAATGCTAGGTGAGTGAGGACACATCACAGTCACTGGCAATCTACGCAAACATGCGTGTGCACAATAGTCCAAACGTGTGAAAAGCACATGTCATTAGCTACCAGTCACACGTGTGCTGTGCAACCAGATAAAGACACACGTGTGCTGTGCAACCGGATAAAGACACACGTGTGCTGTGCAACTGGATAAAGACACACGTGTGCTGTGCAACTGGATAAAGACACACGTGTGCTATGCAACCATATAGAGACACACGTGTGCTGTGCAACCATATAAAGACTGGCCCGCAGAGGAGGAAATACTATTGAGAGTAAAAATAAGTCAGACAGAGGTTGGAGAACAGCAACAGAGGAGAGAGAGAGAGAGAGAGAGAGAGAGAGAGAGAGAGAGAGAGAGAGAAAGGAGAGAGGAGAGAGAGAGAGAGGAGAGAGAGAGAGAGAGTGTATATAGACACAGACCCAGGCAAAGCCAGAGACAACAGCTAGTTTATCCTATAAAAGGCGGCTGCAGACTTTATAAGACACATTTGTATATTATTAATGCACTAGCTGTTCTATAATACTGCAGAAATATATTAAAGTGTTGCTATTAGATAAAGTTACAATTTTTTTAATTATTTTATTTTCCAGAGCCAATCATCACTCCCACTGTAAGTTCACATCATGTATCATAAATGCACAGTATATAAATATGTTCTGTGCCCCCTTCTGCTTTTACCGATGTTCTAAATCTATTCACACATAGGGGTCTACTTAATTCTCTCTCCCCTCTCTCTCTCTCTCCCCCTCTCTCTCTCTCTCTCTCTCTCTCTCTCCCCTCTCTCTCTCCCCCTCTCTCTCTCTCTCTCTCTCTCTCTCTCTCACCTCTCTTTCTCCCCCCTCTCTCTCTCTCTCTCTCTCTCTCTCTCCCCTCTCTCACTCTCTCTCTCTCTCCTCTCTCTCTCTCTCTCTCTCTTGTTTTTACTTGTCCATCTGTATATATTTATCTGTCCATCTTTGTATTTTCTCAGTATTTTAATTATTCTACAATTGTAACTTTTTTCTTAATTCAGTTGACAATAGTAATTTTATGTTTGCAATATTCCTGGCATACAATAAGGAGGGTTATAATTCCCAATAATGGGTGTGCTACAACCCTAATGTACCATCCTGTAACATGTATACACCTTCCTGCGATGTTGTATCCATCTTCCTTTGTGCTCTATATATACAAATAAAATGTCAGCTATTAGTGTTGTTGGAAAAAGATAAGTCCATTGTATATAGGTATGTGAGCTTTCTCATATTTCAATTGTTTTCTTGCAGCCTCCTCCCACCATTCCTCCAAGGGTACGTTCCTTTCTATCTAACATTACTACATGTATTCCAGTACATAAGGACTATTTACATAAAGTACCATTCTATTATACTCTCTGTTACTGGGGGACATAGACAACATAAACATACGTTCTGCTGAAATGAAATACTGTAGAGTAAAGTGCACCATTTTGAATACTCCCGGTGGAGGAAGCCATTTTGTAAGCTCAACCACTACACATTTGAGTAGAAAACAGTGACACAAGTATGTCATCACCGTCAGGCAGAGTTACATATCATACAAAATACAAATCTCATGGGAGAGAAAGAGGACAAGTACAATCCTGGGGGGGAGACGTAGCAAGCCTTGGAAAGAAATAGAGTACTAACCAATCAGCTTCTAACTGTCACGTTACAGGCTGTGTTTGAAATATGACAGTTAGGAGCTGATTGGTGGGTATTTTATCTCTCTGCAATTTATCTATCACCATGGGTTGATGCCTCTCCCCCTAGGTTGACAAAGGAAGTGCAGATGTGAGGCAGAGGTTAGAGAGGGCCCAGCTTATAAGAGTGCTACTGTTCCATTAGATCCGTTCAGTTCTGTCATATTCCTTTCTTCAAGGCTTGGAAAGAATCTAATTAGATTTAGAATAGAATAGTATCATGGCCTATTAATGTTTTGCAGTAGTACCTCCTCCTAGCCTGTAGATGTCTCTGTGACTATTGTTGTCTTCTCTCAAATGGAAATAGTTGCATACATTTATAAAATAGTTTTGAGTATACATAAAAGGGGGACACAGATTATGAAATTGTGATAAATCAATATGTTGAGTGTTTACATGAAATTATAAATACTTTGGGGTTTATGTATCAAGCAGTGAAAACAGTGGAGAAGTTGCTCAGAGCAACCAATCAGCTTTGATGTAGCACTTATCAAGTACTGTCTATAAAATAATAGGTAGGAACTGATTAGTTGCTATGGGCAACTTCTCCACTGTATGCCCTATGATTTGCACCAAGGTTATGGCATTTGAATATGGAGCCAGCCATCAGTTTGAAACCAGTTAAAAGACAACTACTACTGTAAGAGGACGTATTCACATAAACACAAATGTGCCCTCATACACCTAGCGTCCATTCAGCGCAAGATGCCTGGCGTGACTAAGCCACAAATGGGGAGATGTACTAAGCTCTGGAAAGTGATAAATTGGAGAGTGATAAACTACCAACCACTCAGCAACTAACTGTCATGTTACAGGCTGTGTTTGAAAGATCACAGTTAGGAGCTGATTGGTTGGTAGTTTACCACTTTATTACTTTCCAGAGCAGGGGCGTAAGTTCATCTAAGATGCCCGGAGGCAAGTTATCATTTAGTGCCCCCCTATCCCCCATTTTTACAGCTTTAAGAGTGGCGAATATATTGTGGGTGATGGAGGAGGTGCCCCTTCAGTGCTGGCGCCCGGTGGCAGGCGCCTCCATTGTCTCCTATACTTCTGCCCCTGTTCCAGAGCTTAGTACATCTGCCCCTAAGAAAGGTGTAGAATAGCATCTTGTTCTTTAAATTTAGCATCTCATTCGCATCACAGACACAGTAATATCCCACTCACAGTGTACCTTAGACTCTTGGCTGCGACTTTAACAGCACAGGAATTAGTTATAAACACCTACAAAGTCACGCCAATGGAACTTGGCATGAGAAAAAGCCGCTGCTGCTGCATCGTGGCATTTCTACACAGAATCAGACTCATTGGCCAGCAGATGTACAAATGTCGCACAGCAAATTGATCAGTTCAGTCTACCTAAGTAGTTTGTCGTTTCCACTAGTTTTATTTATAAGAATAAGATGCACATTTTGAGGGAAAAAGATGGTGGGCACAGCCCGGAAACTGTTTGGCGGAACTGAAGCCACAGCGTATGAGGACACATCTGTACTTCCCGTTTTTTGGAAGTTTAGTACTGCTCACCGCCTCTAGGGGCATATTTGCAATGTGCCAATGAAGATTTGATATTGTTACACAATAAAAGTAACAGGTGTAGAAAATATTTATTTACGGTAGTATTTATCATGTTATTTATATATCTGTTTGCTTTTCTTTACCTGAAAGCCTTGTAACCCATACGAGTGCTCCGAACCAGATTGTGATGAAGGCGATCGAGTTCTAGTGAAATCGAACCCAGAAGACCCGTGCTGTGCCCTCTATGATTGCAGTAAGTTAAGTTCTATGTTCTCTCAATGTATTTATTCACTATACAGTGCGGTATTCATGACATAGGCTACGCACGGCAGGACCAGTTTATGGCAGCGAAAAGTAGTTTCATATCAATTTTATTTTTTTAAATCTATTTTCCTTTTAATTAATTTTGCCTGCACCAGCCGCCTATATTACTAGCTAAATATACTGGAAAATATGGTATTGGAGAATAGGTCAGTAACATGGATTATTAGTGTTGGAAGCGATGCGCATGAGTCCGAGTCACACAGCGCATGCGTCCCGATGGTTTCCGCCGGGGTACACAGAACAAATTTAGACACAAGAGCTGAGAAATCCAATGGGCGCACCTGGAAGGCAACGGGGGGGTTAGGCAGACGCGGGCGCAGTAGCGCTGACACAGGACAACATGTTCAGACACAGAGATCGCATCTAAATAGAACTGGGGCAAGTTTTGATTTTGCGTCTGAAAATGCACCTAGGCTGGGCTGGAGAGAGAGTCTGCTGCCGATGACAGGTAAGAAATGGGGAGCAAACTATTTACCCAAGCCCTCCAACAAGCCTGTGTTTGGGTAGTTAGTACCCACTCCCCTTTGCCACCCCCTAGTTAGGTAAAATCCGCAAAAATGGAAATTACTATTCACACTGCTTTCTTTTGCAGTACCCAATGAACCCCCCACAACACCCAGCCCTGAAATAACGACTCGAGGCGTAAGTAACCGTCACAGCTTCCTGTTGAATCAAGAAAAGACGGCTTTGCTGATTGGTTACCAGATCTGTCCTATCTTTACAGAAATCCTGCTATGGCATTGAGTGTCAAGAGAAACCTGTCTGCGCCAGGGAAGGTTCCTCACTGGAGTTGGACAGCTGGGAGAACGAATGCTGCGCTATATACAAATGCCGTGAGTTCTTTATTACTTGGGTACACTTGCGTGTTGTGTGACCCGAGCCATCATCTCTACTGATCGTCACTTAATCATTTTTTTTATAACATTTCCATGTGTTGAATGGGAGAATATAACAGAGAATCAAGAGATAGACAGCTCCAGATATTAGTCTAAGAGCCGTATTCAATATGGGAGCGAAAAGTCCGTGCTGGACTTTTCGCTCCACATCGGAGATTTTCTGGGGATAAAGTATCGGGCGCGTGCCCGCTTTATCCTCGTATTCAATTTAAAACTAACGAAAACGGGACCCGGCGAATTAGGTTCAGCGAAAAAAAACCCGGCAATTTTCAGGAAATAAATCTAGGGTCTCCCCTAAAGATGTCCAGACATGGGGGATCAGTCTGGGTACCCCCGTCTAGCCCTGCAGAATGTGTTCTGCATTTTTAAATAGCCGCGACAGGTGTTTTTTCCCAACATTAGAACAAGTGATGCAGAAGAGCACTAGGTTTATTTTTTTATTTTTTTAAGTGGTCCCATCAAATTTGGGGTACATGAAAATGGGTACTAGCATATTTTGAAGTCCCTAAACTCATTTTTTTAAAATTCAGCAAAAATGCACCTGCCGCTAATAGCCTATTCTAGAAAACACCTGCCGCATACTTACAAATTACCCCTGGACCTATTGCGCTATTTTTAAACAGTGTTCCCCATGTTTTTTTTTATATTTACCCCAAAATTAAAATAATTTTTTTGGGGTGTCCCGATTTTTATTTATTTTTACTTTTTTTGCACATTTCGTTTTAAGGGGCCATTCCCAGGGGTGCAGGCTATTTTTTTTTAAGCCTGCACCCCTAAACCCCAATTCTGCACTTTTTTTCACCATGTGAAACATGGTGAAAAATTATCCCCGTTTTTTTTAAAGACTTTTCGACCCAGCGAAAAGTCTTTGAAATTGAATACGGAAATAATTGAAACATGCGAAAATGACATAATCGGCAATAATTTATTTAATATTTAATTGATTTACTTAATTTTTTATTGATTTCGACTGTTCACAGCCTAATTGAATACCCCCCTTAGTATTAATGCTACATAATGATGTATGCCGTTGGAAACAACTCGCTAAGGAATTGCGAATTCCATTTTCCTTACAGGGTGCAAGATGTGCGACCCCATTCCATATTGTGAGGGCCGCGAGCCGATAACGTACTTTGATGCAGAGACACAATGCTGCCCAACATATGAGTGCCGTAAGTAATTATGTGAATGTATAAGAAAGGCTGAAGGCTGCTAGAACAGTACATAAATACAAGTGAGTTTGTCTAGATGCAAAGACCCTGATTTAGAGGAGGATGGGCTGCCGATGTCGGACGTATTGGAGCCTTTTTTTTGCTATTGCGCATTCGTCTAAGTTGCATCGGGAATGCATCCCGATTGTGTCTGAGTAGAACAACTCTAGATTCCCCCCTGGGGTCTGCTACTTGTTCCCATCATAAACCAGATCTTTATAGCAGCAGGAGCTGTGCAACTGAGTGAAAATCAGGACCGACTCCAGATGGAGCGGGGCCCTGTGTGACCACTATTCTGCGCCTAACGCTCGAGCGTGTGGTGTGGCCTATTTTTCATATACCGTGAGCCCCAGATGACGCCATTTTGGGGGAATACCCATATGGCACACAACCCATTTTATGTCATGCTGGGTGCGAGCCAAGCGTAAGCAGCTGGGCTTCTCCCAGCCCCCTCCCTCCGCTGAATGAGCGCCGCGTGCATGTGCGCGGCTTCCATTTAGCTTCACCGCTACCGCTGCTCTCTGCTTAGCAAAGTAGAGCTGCTGTGGTGCCTGAGTGTCCCCTGAGAGCCATCAAAATGGGACTACCCTGCTTAAATTGGGACAGTGGGGAGGATTGCATCCTCTATGAGGTAGAGTCCATATTCGACCCCACTGTTCAAACACCCCTAGAGCCGGCCCTGGTGAAAATGCACCATTTTGTGCATGTGTTTTTTTCCTAATGCTGGGCATACACAGCCAGATAAAATGTCTGTCAGACCGACAGACATTTTATCTGGCAGCATGCCAGCCGCAGATGTCGCCGGCATACACTGTGAGAGAAATCTCACAGTGTATAGCCCGACATCCGCGCTCCGCCCCTGGGGGAGGAGACATTTCCCTGTTCCTTCCCCTGACATCTGTGCTCCGCCCCCGGGGGAGGAGACATTTCCCTGTTCCTTCCCCTGACATCTGTGCTCCGCCCCCGGGGGAGGAGACATTTCCCTGTTCCTTCCGTAGGAAGGAACACAGGAAATGTCTGTCTGTCGGCCGCGCTGGGCATACACTGCCCGATGAGGCCGACAGTTTACCGGGTAAATATCGCATCGGACGGGCATGCTGGACAATCCTGCATGCCCGACCGAGCAATATTTAACCCTCGGTCGCCCGCACACACGCTACAATTATCGGGGCGATCCACCGATATATCAGGCGGATCGCCCCGATAATTGTAGCGTGTATGGCCAGCATGAGAGTAACTGCTGCTACTCTAAACCATCCCCAGTGTGTATAAAGTTATAAACTCTTGTGTTTAATTCCATTTCTATGAAACACATTTTCTATCAAGTGCACTTTTTTTTATTTTAGTTGTTTTTATTTCATACGGTTGGTTCTGGTCTGACGTCTGAAAATGTATTATTCATAGCTTAAAGGAAAGAAAGGAAATCATTTTGGCGTCAATTAACTTTGGTGCCGTATGTCTAAAACCCATAGATGGGGCTAAGTCCCCTGTTGTATAAAAATAATGTTTTCAGAACAGCAAAACCTCTTTTCATACTAACTAACCATAGAGTAACTCCGCCTAAAAGTTACCGAGCTCATTATGAAAATGTCAGTCACCTAGTTACAAGTATAACATTGCACTGCAAGTATTTTCACCTTCATCCGCTGAATATAAACCCATTAATATTTGTAGCCATACAAATGACACTGCCCCTTTATTTGAAGTTGTTAACTGTATCAAAGTATATAAATCTGTCTATTGTACTAATATTTACTAATACTAATATTTGCTTTATTTGCTTTTTTTTACAGCTACTTCTCCAACTGTAAGTTAATATTCTGTCATTATTTTGTTGAACAAATTATGAAAATTTTAAAGTGTACCCAGCCCTACACATAGCAAGACAACACTTTTGTGTACTGAAGCAACATTAAAGCCTACACACTACATGATGTGTGTATGCGGCAATATCGTCACCAGTGGGCACTGGCGGGGGTGCTGGCATCGGATGACGGCGGGGGGGGAGGGGAGCTGGCCCATGCTGCATTCAGCAGCAGGGCATTACTCTAGATAACCCCAGATTATGCTGCATGTACAGCCGACTGGAGACGGCCAGCGGGAGTGCGCATCCCTGGACGTTTTTCACATACACACTAGTCAATATTTTGAACGATTGAATATATCACATGCGACCGTGGGAGCGGCAAAATGGGGCATACACACTGCAGGATATGCCCGATTTGTCATTCTGATTTGGCCAGACAAGCCAAACCGGACCGATATCGCTCCAGTGTGTACCCAGCTAACTGTCATGTATCTAGCACAGAAATGACTGTTAGAAGCTGATTGGTTTCCTTGGACAACTCCTTCACTTTATCTCCCTCCAAGACATGATACATCTCCCCTATAGTCTGTGGAGAGCCGTTAGTTGTAGGTCAGATTTATTCATAGACACTAGTACATCATGTACTTACTCATTCCAAGAGAGTCCTACACTTTGGGGGCTATGCTGGACTCCGTGGACCAATCTCATGCATGTTGCCCATTCGACTGAGGTGCGGGGGGTCCTGCGGTTTGTATAACGTATACAATTATAATTATAATTGTATAATCATGGGTTTGAACAGCACAGTAGTGTGGTTAGGGCAACCATAATGCAAATCTACCCCCTTCCACCTCCCACCGGCACCTTGGAGAGTTTTTCTTTAATATTGGCAAGTACAGTACATCACTAATGTAATGCATGTTAGTGCTCTATCACCACTCCACCCCAGCTTTGTAATGGTAATAAACAGTCATTAAACATCTGCATTGCAAGACCTGATAGTAGTTTTATTTGTGGGTGAGAGTAACACTTCTGAGCGTGCCTGGGGCTGACGTATAAGCAGCTACTCTGAGTCCCGTGTGGGCTTTCAGCTCCTGTTTGGCACAAGATCCATGTGTCGGCCAAAGTGTATTCTCATTTGAGCAGGACAGGGGGCTTCACAATACAATAGACTGACACCTCCAGGCCTCTCAGCATCCGCACCCCATGCCACGGCAGTCTCCTGCCACTGGTACGGAAACTTTACCAGCCCCTGCTGCTATCCTGGCACAATACATGACCCCCCTTTCTGATCTCTGTTTCCACCTTTTTTCTCTTTCTGGTATTACATATGAGAACATACCACTCTCTGAAGTTCTAGCCCCTTGGGTTATATTACATGTTTACTGTATAGACCTTGTGGGTTAGAGATAGCACTTCCTATATTTGATTTTGCATATTCTGATAGACTATTATATTCTTTTTATTTTCAGGTTCCTCCCCCCGTGACCACTGCAGCGCCTCCTCCTGTAAGTTATAAAGCATTACACACAACCATATTTAGAATAGAGGGAGAGTTACAATATAAGTTACAAAGTATCTGAATATATACAGAAGTGGAATAAAAATGTTAAAGCCAATTTTTTGTTTCTACACAAGTAGTATTTAGTTACAGGGTTGGCTCATTTTGTATAATTGCACGCATAGAAAATAATTGTTGCTCTGCAGATTGTGGGATTTGTAAGCGACCCTTAATTCTTCACTTACCGGCAAAACTTATCTCCTGATTGGCTGAAATTTATTTTTGTTTGCCTTCAGCTGTGATACTCTTATTAATGAGAACTACAACATTAATATGGATTAAAGGGGAGTTGTACTAAGCCTTCGATGTACAAAGTGGAGAGAGATTTGTCTATTTATTAAGTCTTGGATGGACATCCTGTGACATGGAAGTTATGAGTTGATTGGCTGGTAAATTATCTCTGTTCACTTTATCTCCACCCAAGACATAGTGAATAGACCCCAAAGTACCAACCGATCACCTCCTAACTGTCATGTTACAGGCTGTGAATGTGATGCATCAATGCTAAAAATACGGTCAAACCTCCGAAAATGAAGTTTTCATACGTTTGTCCGCATTTTCCATATACAAAGCTTTCCGGAGCTTGGACCCGATGCCTTATAGAGGTCTATGGGCTTCTTTTCAAAGCTTTCCCCGAGTAGGATCCAATAGGATCCCTCACAGGTTCCCCATGACTTGTGCATGCACTGACCGATGGACGCGCATGCGCAGTGGGATTCCCAGGTCATAAACCCGGCCGTTCCCAAACAGCAAAGGACAGGTCTTATTGGGAGAGATGTCCTTTGCTTAAATGTACATGCATACGGCCTTAGTAAATGCAGGTATGCATGTGATCATTGGCGGGATGCATCACATCCAAAATGCGATGATTGATGCTTCTCGTCCTGTGTTTGAAAATTGACAGTTAGGAGCTGATTGTTTGGTACTTTATCACTCTCCTCTTTATCTCTCTCCAAGGCTTAGTGAATAGAGGTTAGACCCCTGTATAGGATCAACAATAGGGTCAGAAAGCAGAGAGCTACTAACACAAACTGAAGGTATACATTGAACCACTCAGCCGCTACGTTTTGGGGCAGTCGGTGATGGTATAGAGCAGGTTGCGCTGGGGCAAGCACAGTCTTTTGTTGAGGGGATTCCAAATATAAAATATCTAGTAGAATCAGATTTTTCACAGGGGCAAATTTCTTTTTTCATTGTTGCCATTTCACCACAAGTTTTTTTCCATGTACCACATCACATTTTTTATACCTGTATATTATGCACATATTATATATATATAAAAGTATAAGGTATAGTTGAAATGTACTAAACTGTTATCTATAAACGTCTCATAATATCATAAAATAAATGCACAGATTTAATTGACGAGCCCAGCATCCCCTGATGGGCTCAAGTGGTACTGCAGGTTGGGACAATATTTCTCTCTGTATGGAGAATTCCAGGCACCAGCATCCTATCAAAACATGCCAATCATATGGTCTTACTGACACACATTTGGTTGCTATTAATATGGCGGCCATTGTATTTTTGCGCATACAGGAACCATGTAAAGATGTCGTATGTCACCCTACGGAATGTGAGAAGAAGGGAGAAGTCATGGTAGCCATCCCTTGGGCAGATCAGTGCTGTCCAAATTACATTTGTCGTAAGTACCGAACCTGCATCCACACCCGCTACACAGAGAACCATCAAATCCTTTGCATTCTGGGTAACCATTTTGTATCAAACCATGGAGAGATAAAGTACCAACCAATCAGCTACTAACTGTCATTTAAATTAGAAGCTGATTGGTTGGTACTTTATCTCTCAATCTCTCACAATTATATTTCTCTCCAATGCCCCCCCCCCCATAAATTATGAGAATATTTTTTCTGCTATATACAATAAGTGAGAGATAATCGAGCATACAGAAGCTGCGGTAGAACTTGTTGGGTAATTGATTTAGTTCCATAATTGTTTTTGGGTATAAATTATAATGCAAATCTTGATTTCATTGGCCAGGCACTCAATCCATTAAATTTGTTGCAGTGAACAATATAATCTGCATGAGGAATAGGTGGAAGATTTGATGCATTTATGTGAGGAAGTTTGATTCAATAGCATACAACCCTCTGCAGTGTGTACCACCTTCCCAGGATGTGTTTATTATACCAGGGGTATCGGGGTAATACAAAACCTTGAACTTATTTTCAGAGTGCCAGGTGACCTGTGATCCCATTCCCGAATGTGAAGATGGCAGCCCGCCATTGAAAATTGGAGATTCTGATACCAACTGCTGCCCAGAATATGAGTGTGGTAAGTAACCAAACAAAGAGAACAGAGGTCACACAGGCAACAATGAAGAGAACTGTCTCTATGACTGTCACTATAATTAGAGTGTATCATGGGTGACGGAACAAGGGGGGAAAGGATGCAACTCGCCCCTCTCAAATAGTTTTGAGAGGTTCCAGGTGCCATGGGACCAGAGCCATTGGGGTGACTGGAACTGGCACACTGTTGGAAGGAAGGGTGGAGGGTGGGTGCATGTTTGTCATCGTCAAGTAAAGAGCGCTCCTTACTCCCTTACTGACTGCAGACAGTGCAGAGCATGAGAGCAGGAGCAGAATTATTACTGAGAATCAGGCTGTGGGACATATCATGCAATGTGTGGCTGGCAAAAAAAATTGCTCAGTCCTGTGACTTAAAGTACCACACCCAATTACTACTAATGTTCTGCCGATTTCTAGAAAGCTTGGTAGATCAATTGTTTGCAGATTTCTTATACAGATAGTAGAATGGTGATCTACGGAGGTGGGAGTACAATGTTGTATATGGTATAAAAATATAGATAGATTTCTTTTAATATATCAGTAAGGACAACCATTTGCTTCTGTCTTAATGTGAGTGGCATGTGAAGAGCTATGAGTGACATATGGGGGCACTGAATGGCATGTGGAAGGTCTGACTGGCATGAGGAGAGGTCAGAGTGACATGTGGGTGGTCTGCATAGTAGGTAAAGGAACACCCCCAGAGTGATGAAAACAGGACCTGCTGCAAGGCCATGCCCCCTTCCCCATGAGGCTATGCCCACATTTCAGGAGCATGTGGTCCTTTAAACGCACTGGGTGATGCCAACCCTAGTGATGCCTCTGCTACATGGCATCACCTCAGAATCTGAGCCGGACCTGCCCAATTTGGTGCAACAGACAAGATTTAGGCTAGTGAGGTGGGCGTAATGCCTGCTGGATGCCCCGCTGGGGCAATGGTGCCTTAAGCATTCAGCTATATAGCCTATACCCAGGGCCGGCTGTGCTCAGACTAGTGCAATAAAGGGAACAATTGTCCATTTCCTATTTCTGGCAAATAATATGGATGGTTATAATTCCCAATAAGGGGTGTGTAACAACCCTTATGTACCATCCTGTAACATGTATACACCTTCCTGCGATGTTTTATCCATCTTCCTTTGTGCTCTATATAAACAAATACAATGGCAGCTAATAGTTCTGTATAGCTAAAGTAGGTTAATAATCTAAAAAACAGGAAAAAACATCCCACAACATAGCTTCTAGAGTAAATATGTCTGAGCTAGCTGTATTGTCTACTATCCACCGCAGAATAAGAACATGTGACATTCACATCAGACATGGAGGTTGGGTTGAGGGAAAGTCAGGTAATCGTAATTAGTGACTATTATGATATAATAAATAACTATCCTTTGAGTGGATACTCTATGATTGTAACACATCGTACAATGATGTTTGTTTTTATTTATATACAGGTCCTCCTCCAACACCACCTCCTCACGTAAGTGTATAGTATAAGGGAATACAGCGTTTACTCTCACTATGGCTACATAGCATGGCTCCTACATTTGAAGTATAAAAATGTTAATAAAATATTTTTAAACATTGTTGAAAAAAGTTTTTTTTTTTTAAATCTGTCTTCCTTAGTTTTAATTATAAGTAGTGGTTTTATTTTATCTGACACTTGGATTGCCTGTAAACAGGTCCAAAGTACTGTAGATGATTTTAGCTGTTTTTAGGATGAATTAGAACCAAAACACGAGGGTCTGCGCCCATCTCTACTGTATATGCAGCTATCCATAGAGACCACTGAGATTCTTGCTAATTATAAATACCTGCAGGATTTAAAAATAAAATAAAAGAATAAATACAACACAAACAAAGCAGAGCACATAACAATACAATACACATAATGAGACAAATGTTTTTTTTTTCTTAGGCAATTATTTGCTGAGTTGAATAATAATATTTAATTTATACAGTATATTAATGATTTTCAGTATTCCTTAATGTGGTATGATTATAATAATAATAGGATCTTGTACATAATTCTAACCTGGAAACCTGCCTCAATATTTTACACCAGGGATGTGAATATGCCACTTGCAATTATCCAGAATGTTATGATGGCTTTGCACCAGTAATACTCCCAGAAGGTGGTACTGACCCATGCTGTGATAACGTTGTTTGCGGTAAGTCCAAACATTCATTCTTCTACACAGTTTCACTGCTAGTAATGCTCTACAGTAACTATGGTGCAAAATGCTAGGTGAGTGAGGACACATCACAGTCACTGGCAATCTACGCAAACATGCGTGTGCACAATAGTCCAAACGTGTGAAAAGCACATGTCATTAGCTACCAGTCACACGTGTGCTGTGCAACCGGATAAAGACACACGTGTGCTTTGCAATTATATAAAGACACACGTGTGCTGTGCAACCATATAAAGACACACGTGTGCTGTGCAACCATATAAGGACACACGTGTGCTGTGCAACCATATAAAGACACACGTGTGCTGTGCAACCATATAAAGACACACGTGTGCTGTGCAACCATATAAAGACACACGTGTGCTGTGCAACCATATAAAGACACACGTGTGCTATGCAACCATATAAAGACTGGCCCGCAGAGGAGGAAACACTGTTGAGAGTAAAAATAAGTGAGACAAAGGTTGGAGAACAGCAACAGAGGGGCAGGAGAGAGAGAGGAGAGAGAGAGAGAGAGAGAGAGAGAGAGAGAGAGAGAGAGAGAGAGAGAGAGAGAGAGAGAGTATGTATGGACAGAGACCCAGGTGAAACCAGAGACAACAGCTAGTTTCATATAAAAGGTGGCTGCAGACTTTATAAGACACATTTGTATATTATTAATGCTCTAGCTGTTCTATAATACTGCAGAAATATATTAAAGTGTTGCTATTAGATAAAGTTACAATTTATTTGTGCTTATTTGAATTATTTTATTTTCCAGAGCCAATCATCACTCCCACTGTAAGTTCACATCATGTATCATAACGTACAGTATATAAATATGTTCTGTGCCCCCTTCTGCTATTACCGATGTTCTAAATCTATGCACATATAGGGGTCTATTTAATTCTATATAATACTTTCTCCTCTCTATATATACAGTAGTTACATGAAAAGTACAGAGAAATCCCTGAAAGCCCACCCCTCTCTCTCTCTCTCTCTCACCCTCTCTCTCTCTCTCTCTCTCTCTCTCCTCTCTCTCTCTCTCTCTCTCTCTCTCTCTCTCTCTCTCTCTCTCCCTCTCTCTCTCTCTCTCTCTCTCTCTCTCCTCTCTCTCTCCCCTCTCTTTCTCTCCTCTCTCTCTCTCTCTCCCCTCTCTTTCTCTCCTCTCTCTCTCTCTCTCTCTCTCTGTCTCTTTCTCTCCTCTCTCTCTCTCTCTCTCTCTCTCTCCCCCCTCTCTCTCTCCCCCCCCCCTCTCTCTCTTGTTTTTACTTGTCCATCTGTATATAGTTATCTGTCCATCTTTGTATTTTTTCAGTATTTGAATTATTCTACAATTGTAACTTTTTTCTTAATTCAGTTAACAATAGTAATTTTATGTTTGCAATATTCCTGGCATACAATAAGGAGGGTTATAATTCCCAATAATGGGTGTGCAACAACCCTAATGTACCATCCTGTAACATGTATACACCTTCCTGTGATGTTGTATCCATCTTCCTTTGTGCTCTATATATACAAATAAAATGTCAGCTATTAGTGTTGTTGGAAAAAGATAAGTCCATTGTATATAGGTATGTGAGCTTTCTCATATTTCAATTGTTTTCTTGCAGCCTCCTCCCACCATTCCTCCAAGGGTACGTTCCTTTCTATCTAACATTACTACATGTATTCCAGTACATAAGGACTATTTACATACAGTACCATTCTATTATACTCTCTGTTACTGGGGGACATAGACAACATAAACATACGTTCTGCTGAAATGAAATACTGTAGAGTAAATTAAAGTGCACCATTTTGAATACTTCGGCGGAAGAAGCCATTTTGTAAACTCAACCACTACACATTTGAGTAGAAAACAGTGACACAAGTATGTCATCACCGTCAGGCAGAGTTACATATCATACAAAATACAAATCTCACGGGAGAGAAAGAGGACAAATACAATCCTGGGGGGAGACATATCAAGCGTTGGAGAGAGATAAAGTACCAGCCAATCAGCTTCTGTCATGTTACAAGCTGTGTTTGAAAAATGACAGTTAAGAACTGATTGGTTGGCACTTTATCTCTCTCCAATTTATCTGCCTTCATGGGTTGATGCCTCTCCCCCTAGGTTGACAAAGGAAGTGCAGATGTGAGGCAGAGGTTAGAGAGGGCCCAGCTTATAAGAGTCTAGGGTTAATGGTTCATACACAATACATCTGACTCTACTGTTCCATTAGATCAGTTCAGTTCTGTCATATTCTTTTCTTCAAGGCTTAGAAAGAATCTAATTAGATTTAGAATAGAATAGTATCATGGCCTATTAATGTTTTGCAGTAGTACCTCCTCCTAGCCTATAGATGTCTCTGTGACTATTGTTGCCTTCTCTCAAATGGAAATAGTTGCATACATTTATAAAATAGTTTCAGTATACATAAAAAGGGGGACACAGATTATGAAATTGTGATAAATCAATATGTTGAGTGTTTACATGAAATTATAAATACTTTGAGGGTTATGTTTCAAGCAGTGAAAACAGTGGAGAAGCTGCTCATAACAACCAATCAGCTTTGATGTAGCATTTATCAAGTACAGCTAATAAAATAATAGGTAGGAGCTGATTGGTTGCTATGGGCAACTTCTCCACTGGTCCACTTCTCCAGTTTTTTCACTGCCTGATACATAAACCCCTGTATGCCCTATGATTTGCATCACAGACGCCGTTATACCCCACTCACAGTGGACCTGAGACTCTTGGCTGCGACTTTAACAGCACAGGAATTAGTTATAAACACCTACAAAGTCATGCCAATGGGACTTGGCATGAGAAAAAGCCATTGCCGATGCATCGTGGCATTTCTACACAGAATCAGACACAGAATCAGACTCATTGGCAAGCAGATGTACAAATGTCGCACAGCAAATTGATCAGTTTAATCTACCTAAGTAGTTTGTCGTTTCCAGTTGTTTTATATATGCGGATAAGAGGCACATTTTGAGGGAAAGAGTTGCTGGGAACAGTCGCGTCGCCCGGGAATTGGCTGTTTGGCACGACTGAAGCCACCGTGTATCATCTGTACTTCCCCCGTTTTTTGGAATTGTAGTACTGCTCACCGCCTCTAGGGGCATATTTGCAATGTGCCATATTAGCACAATCTAAATTCTCACTGAAGATATGATATTGTTACACAATAAAAGTAACAGGTGTATAAAATATTTATTTACGGTAGTATTTATCATGTTGTTTATATATCTGTTTGCTTTTCTTTACCTGAAAGCCTTGTAACCCATACGAGTGCTCCGAACCAGATTGTGATGACGGCGATCGAGTTCTAGTGAAATCGAACCCAGAAGACCCGTGCTGTGCCCTCTATGACTGCAGTAAGTTAAGTTCTATGTTCTCTCAATGTATTTTTTCACTATACAGTGCGGTAATACGTAGGCTACGCACGGCAGGACCAGTTTATGGCAGGCAAAAGTAGTTTCTTATCAATTTAATTTTTTAAAATCTATTTTCCTTTTATTTAATTTTGCCTACACCAGCCGCCTTTATAACTAACTGCTTTCTTTTGCAGTACCCAACGAACCCCCCACAACACCCAGCCCTGAAATAACAACCCCAAACGTAAGTAACCGTCACAGCTTCCTATTGAATCAAGCAAAGACGGCTTTGCTGATTGGTTACCAGATCTGTCCTATCTTTACAGGAAGAATGCTATGACGTTGAGTGTAAAGAGAAACCTGTCTGCACCAGGGAAGGTTCCTCGCTGGAGTTGGAAGGCTGGGAGAACGAATGCTGCGCTATATACAAATGCCGTGAGTTCTTTATTACTTGGGTACACTTGCGGCTTGTGTGACCCGAGCCATCATCTCTACTGATAGTCACTTAATCATTTTTTTTAACATTTCCTTATGTGGAATAGGAAAATATAATATAGAATCAAGAGATAGACAGCTCCAGATATTGGTCTTAGTATTAATGCTACATAATGATGTATGCCGTTGGAAAGAACCTGCTAAGGAATTGCGAATTCCATTTTCCTTACAGGGTGCAAGATGTGCGACTCCATTCCATATTGTGATGGGCGTGAGCCGATAACGTACTTTGATGCAGAGACACAATGCTGCCCAACATATGAGTGCCGTAAGTAATTATGTGAAAGAAAGGCTGAAGGCTGCTAGAACAGTACATAAATACAAGTGAGTTTGTCTAGAGGCAAAGACCCTGATTTAGAGGAGGATGGGCTGCCGAGGTCGGATGTAATGGAGCGGTTTATTTTGCTATTGTGCATTTGTCTAAGTTGCATCGGGAATGCATCCCGATTGTGTCTGAGTAGAACGTCTCTAGATTCCCCCCTGGGCTCTGCCACTTGTTCCCGTAATAAACCAGATCTTTATAGCAGCTGGAGTTGTTATTTTTCATACACCACGAGCCCCAGATGATGCCATTTTGGGGCAACACCCATATGGCACGCCACCCATTTTATGTCATGTTGGGAGTAAGCCAAGCACTCCGTAAGCAGCTGGGCTGCCCCCAGCCGTCCCCCTCCACTGAATGGACGCCGGCTTCCATATAGCTTCACCGCCAACGCTGCTCTCTGCTCAGCAAAGCAAAGCTGTGGCGGTACCTGAGTGTCCCCCGAGTGCCCGAAAAATGAGACTGTCCTGCTTAAATTGAGACAGTTGGGAGGACTGCACCCTCTATGAGGTGGCGCCCATATTCGACCGCACTCGTCAAACACCCCTAGAGCCGGCCCTTGAGAAAATGCTAATTTTTTACATGAGTAGTATTTCTCCCATCCCCAATGTGTATAAAGTTATAAACTGTTGTGTTTATTTCCATTTCTATGAAACACATTTTCTATCAAGTGCTCTTTTTTTTTTTCTCCTTGTTATTTTTATTCATACGGTTGGTTCTGGTCTGACGTCTGAAAATGCATTATACATAGCTTAAAGGAAACAAAAGAAAATATTTTGGAGTGAATTAACTTTGTTGCAGTATGTTTAAAGTCCCCTGTTGTATAAAAATAATGTTTTCAGAACGGCAAAACCTCTTTTTATACTAACTAACCATAGAGTAACTCCGCCAAAAAGTTACCGAGCTCATTATGAAAATGTCAGTCACCTAGTTACAAGTATAACATTGCACTGCAAGTATTTTCACCTTCATCCGCTGAATATAAACCCATTAATATTTGTAGTCATACAAATGACACTGCCCCTTTATTACTGTTGTTAACTGTATCAAATTATATAAATCTGTCTATTGTACTAATATTTACTAATACTAATATTTGCTTTATTTGCATTTTTTACAGCTACTTCTCCAACTGTAAGTTAATATTCTATAATTATTTTGTGCACCAAGTTATGAACATTATAAAGTGTACCCAGCCCTACACATAGCAAGACAACATTGTGTACTGAAGCAACATTAAAGCCCCATATACACTACATGATGTGTGTATGCGGCAATATCGTCATCGGCGGGCACTGGCGGGGGTGCTGGCATCGGATGACGGCGGGGGGCACGGGGCCATGCTGCATTCAGCAGCATGGCATCACTCTAGATAACCCCAGATTTTGCTGCATGTACAGCTGACTGGGGTTATCGTAAACGGCCAGCGGGAGCGCGCATCGCTGGTCGGTTTTCACATACACACTAACCGATTTTTTTAACGATTGAATATATCACATGCGACCGTGGGAGCGGGAAAATCGGGTATACACACTGCACTATATGCCCGATTTGTCATTCCGATTTGGCCAGACAAGCCAAACTGGACCAATATCTCACCAGTGTGTACCCGGCTAACTGTCATGTATCTAGCACAGAAATGACTGTTAGAAGCTGATTGGTTTCCTTGGACAACTCCTTCACTTTATCTCCCTCCGAGACATGATACATCTCCCCTATAGTCTGAGGAGAGCCGATAGTCGGAGGTCAGATTTATTCATAGACACTAGTACACCATGTACTTACTCATTCCAAGAGAGTCCTACACTTTGGGGGTTCTCCCGGACTCTGTGGACCAATCTAATGCATGTTGCCCTTTTGAGTGAGGTGGGGTGGTCCTGCGGTTTGTATGAAGCAAAACGCATTGAATCGTGGGTTCAAACAGCACAGTAGTGTGGTTAGGGCAACCATAATGCAAATACACCCCCTTCCACCTCCCACCGGCACCTTGGAGAGTTTTTCTTTAATGTTGGCAAGTACAGTACATCACTAATGTAATGCATGTTAGTGCTCTATCACCACTCCACTCCAGCTTTGTAATGGTAATAAACAGTCATTAAACATCTCCATTGCAAGACCTGATAGTAGTTTTATTTGTGGGTGAGAGTAACACTTCTGAGTGTACCTGGGGCTGACGTATAAGCAGCTACTCTGAGTCCCGTGTGGGCTTTCAGCTCCTGTTTGGCACAAGATCCATGTGTCGGCCAAAGTGTATTCTCATTTGAGCAGGACAGGGGGCTTCACAATACAATAGACTGACACCTCCAGGCCTCTCAGCATCCGCACCCCATGCCACGGCAGTCTCCTGCCACTGGTACGGAAACTTTACCAGCCCCTGCTGCTATCCTGGCACAATACATGACCCCCCTTTCTGATCTCTGTTTCCACCTTTTTTCTCTTTCTGGTATTACATATGAGAACATACCACTCTCTGAAGTTCTAGCCTCTTGGGTTATATTACATGTTTACTGTATAGACCTTGTGGGTTAGAGATAGCACTTCCTATATTTGATTTTGCATATTCTGATATACTATTATACTCTTTTTATTTTCAGGTTCCTCCCCCCGTGACCACTGCAGCGCCTCCTCCTGTAAGTTATAGAGCCCTACACGCAACCATATTTAGAATAGAGGGAGAGTTACAGTATCAGATACAAAGTATCTGAATATATACAGAAGTAGAATAAAAAATGTTAAAGCCAATTTTTTGTTTCTACACAAGTAGTATTTAGTTACAGGGTTGGCTCATTTTGTACAATTGCACGCATAGAAAATAATTGTTGCTCTGCAGAATGTGGGATTTGTAAACGACCCTTAATTCTTCACTTACCGGCAAAACTTATCTCCTGATTGGCTGAAATGTATTTTTGTTTACCTTCAGCTGTGATACTCTTATTACTGAGAACTACAACATTAATATGGATTAAAGGGGAGTTGTACTAAGCCTTGGATGGATAAAGTGGAGAGAGATTTGTCTATTTACTAAGCCTTGGATGAACAGCCTGTGACATGGAAGTTATGAGTTGATTGGCTGGTAAATTATCTCTGTTCACTTTATCTCCACCCAAGACTTAGTAAATAGACCCCAAAGTACCAACCAATCACCTCCTAACTGTCATGTTACAGGCTGTGGATGTGATGCATCAATGCTAAAAATACGGTCAAACCTCCGAAAATGAAGTTTTCATACGTTTGTCCGTATTTTCCATATACAAAGCTTTCCGGAGCTTGGACCCGATGCCTTATAGAGGTCTATGGGCTTCTTTTCAAAGCTTTCCCCGAGTAGGGTACCCTGTGACTTGTGCATGCACTGACCGATGGACACGCATGCACAGTGGGATTCCCAGGTCATAAACCCGGCCATTCCAAAACCGCAAAGGATAGCTCTTATTGGGAGAGATGTCCTTTGCATCAATGTACATGCATACGGCCTTAGTAAATGCAGGTATGCATGTGATCATTGGCAGGATGCATCACATCCAAAATGCGATGATTGATGCTTCTCGCCCTATGTTTGAAAAATGACAGTTAGGAGCTGATTGGTTGGTACTTTATCACTCCCCACTATATCTCTCTCCAAGGCTTAGTGAATAGAGTCTAGACCCCTGTATAGGATAAACAATAGGGTCAGAAAGCAGAGAGCTACTAACACAAACTGAAGGTATACATTGAACCACTCAGCCGCTACGTTTTGGGGCAGTTGGTGATGGTATAGAGCAGGTTGCGCTGGGGCAAGCACAGTCTTTTGTTGAGGGGATTCCAAATATAAAATATCTAGTAGAATCAGATTTTTCACTGGGCAAATTTCTTTTTTCATTGTTGCCATTTCACCATAAGTTTTTTTCCAAGTACCACATCACATTTTTTATACCTGTATATTATGCACATATTATATATATATAAGTATAAGGTATAGTTGAAATCTACTAAACTGTTATCTATAAACGTCTCATAACGTCATAAAATAAATGCACAGATTAAATTGACGAGCCCAGCATCCCCTGATGGGCACAAGTGGTACTGCAGGTTTGGACAATATTTCTCTCTGTATGGGGAATTCCACGCACCAGCGTCCTATCAAAACATGCCAATCATATGGTCTTAATGGCAAACATTTGGTTGCTATTAATATGGCGGCCATTGTATTTTTGTGCATACAGGAACCATGTAAAGATGTGGTATGTCACCCTACGGAATGTGAGAAGAAGGGAGAAGTCATGGTAGCCATCCCTTGGGCAGATCAGTGCTGTCCAAATTACATTTGCCGTAAGTACCCAACCTGCATCCACACCCGCTACACAGAGAACCATCAAATCCTTTGCATTCTGGGTAATAATTTTTTATCAAACCATGGAGAGAGGTAACATGGTGAGAGATAAAGTACCAACCAATCAGCTACTAACTGTCATTTTCAAACGCAGACTGTGAACTAAAGTGTAAGTTAGAAGCTGATTGGTTGGTACTTTATCTCTCAATCTCTCACAATTTTATTTCTCTCCAATGCCGCCCCCCCCCCTCCCCCTCTTAAATCATGAAATAGTTTTTTCTCCTATATATAATAAGTGAGAGATAATCGAGCATACAGAAGCTGCGGTAGAACTTGTTGGGTAATTGATTTAGTTCCATAATTGTTTTTGGGTATAAATTATAATGCAAATCTTGATTTAATTGGCCAGGCACTCAATCCATTCAATTTGTTGTAGTGAACAGTATAATCTGCATGAGGAATAGGTGGAAGATTTGATGCAACATGTGAGGAAGTTTGATTCAATAGCATACAACCCTCTGCAGTGTGTACCACCTTCCCAGGATGTGTTTATTATACCAGGGGTCCCAGGGTAATACAAAACCTTGTACTTATTTTCAGAGTGCCAGGTGACCTGTGATCCCATTCCCGAATGCAAAGATGGCAGCCCGCCATTGAAAAGTGGAGATTCTGATACCAACTGCTGCCCAGAATATGAGTGCGGTAAGTAACCGAAAAAAGAGAACAGAGGTCACACAGGCACCAATGTAGAGAACTGTCTCTATGATTGTCACTATAATCAGGGTGTATCATGGGTGATGGAAAAAGGGGGGAAAGGATGCGACTCGCCCCTCTCAAACAGTTTTGGGAGGTGCCAGGTTCCATTGGGGGTACTGGAACTGGCACACTGTTGGAAGGAAGGGTGGAGGGTGGGTGCATGTTTGTCATCGTCAAGTAAAAAGTGCTCCTTACTCCCTTACTGACTGCAGACAGTGCAAAGCATGAGAGCAGGAGCAGAATTACTACTGAGAATCAGGCTGTGGGACTGGTATAACCTTAGTTATACAGTAGGTTGGTCTATTGCTGTGGACATATCATGCAATGAGTGGCTGGCAAAAAAAATTGCTGAGTCCTGTGACTTAAAGTACCAAACCCAATTACTACTAATAAAAATTATATATTGAAATAAGCGCACCAATCCAATGGTGCTGCAGGAAGTGCTTGGGTGACCACTTACACCCTATAAGTCACAATAAATACAGTACTTGCAGTTCCCGCGCTCCTCTGGAGTACAAGTCAGACTCAGGAAAAGTTAATAAATGAGAAAGTATCTTCGAAATAGATTCCTATGCTGTTTCTTTTCAAACAATTCAACCAGTAAATATGCCAAAATTCCTCAAAGAAATTCAGAAGTAGTATATAGTGAAGTACAGTTTATTCAAAACATCCATAAAACACATAAAAATGGCTGCGTACCAGATATATAGGGGTGTAGGACAATTCACACCCAAAATAGCATTTACAGGGATATAAACAGTCACCTCCCGGGATATGTTCGTGTTGTCCCCCTGGTGTTTAAATAGCAGTGATGCGTCCTCTAGCCCTTATTCCTGGTAGTTCTCAATGCAGCTCCTTCTCACCAACGCGTTTCTGCTCATACAGAGCCTTTTTCAAGGTGTGTGTTGGTCACCTTATACTACTTCCTTATATACCCTCAATTATCTCCCTATTGGTCCATCTCCCACTGATCCTATTTTATTCTTATAGGGCACAGTTACTAGCTAAAATCCAGCTCAATCTCGCCTCCTACAATAAAATTTCTATTTTTCCCAATCTATGTGATAATTATCATTCAAATAACATTTCAGCGGTGTGCGTTCCATTAACTGGAACGCATACCACTTCCGGTCGGCTTCCTGTAATATTCAGCGGAAATAGATGCATCTTAACATCATATCCGCATACCAAGGCTTCTGGCCTCCTGCGCGTGGGCTCCATTCAATGGAACGCACGCTGCCTTTGATCGCGGTGCACGGAAGTGACGTTACGTCCTCTGCGTGCGCTCCATTCAATGGAGCGTACGTTCCTCCAATCAATGTCCGGGAGTGACGCAGCGTCAGCTCTGCTGCCGATTATACTACTAAGCAGCAGATGCTGTTTGCGTTCCAACTTGTGGAATGCATAAAGCGTCTATATCTCCCTTTTCAATTGTACATCTTTACTGTGCATGTCCTAATGGTACCACATAACTAGGCAACCGTTTATATTTGCGTTTCAACTCGTGGGGTGCATAACACATCCTAATCACCAGGTCAAATGTGCAAATAACAATATATACCAGCATATGAAATGATTGCTTACTTCCCATAAATAATTAAAATAGATATTGCAAAAATAAATATAATAAAATGCATCATAAATCTCATCATAAAAAACATCATAAAAAACGAGGTAGATATAATATAATATAATAAGCAGGTCACATTAAAAAGGATTTGTAAAATTATAAAAACCATTTTAACTCAAACTCGACATTGAGCCCATTGGGTATTAAAGATCCCATTTTATGGATCCACTTCATTTCCGTTTGAGCCAAATTCTGGTCTACATGGTTTTTCCGCCAGTGCTTCGAGACACTTTGAATACCCATAACATATTTCAAGGACTTACAACATTTATTATGATTTTCTAAAAAATGTTTAGATAACGAGTGATTCATAACGCCATTCTTTATGTTGCGCAAATGCTCCGCCCACCTATCTTTCAATGGTCTAGACGTGCGGCCTATATACTGTAGGCCACATTCACATTCTATTAGATAAATACAATTTTTAGTATGACATGTGATGAAATCTTTAATCTCATATGTAAAATTTGTATTCGTGGACTTAAATTTTTCTATCTTGCTTACTTGTGTATTGTGGTTTCTACACATTAGACATATGCCACATCTATGGAAGCCTACTGTTTTTATTCTTCCTGATTTCTTAGGAGGGATCGCACTTTTTACCAATTTATCTCTCAAATTATTGGCCTTCCAATATACAAACTGAGGTTTAATAGGGATTATCGTGTTTAACACCGGATCTCTATTCAATAGGTGCCAATGTTTTCTCACCACTCTTTCCACTTCTTTAGATTGTTTGCTATAAGTAGTGATGAAAGGTAATGTGATTTCTTCTTTATTGGTTACCTTTTTAGATTCCAATAAACTAGTTCTATCAATCTTCGCAAGCTCTGTAATATAGGTATTCAGGCATTCTTCCTGATAACCTTTGGACAGAAATTTCTCTTTAAGGTAGCCGGCATGAGAGCAGGAGCAGAATTACTACTGAGAATTAGGCTGTGGGACTGATTTAACCTTAGTTATACAGTAGGTTGTTCTAGTGCTGTGGACATATCATGCAATGAGTGGCTGGCAAAAAAAATTGCTCAGTCCTGTGACTTAAAGTACCAAACCCGATTACTACTAATGTTCTGCCGATTTCTAGAAAGCTTGGTAGATCAATTGTTTGCAAATTTCTTATACAGATAGTAGAATGGTGATCTACGGAAGTGGGAGTACAATATAGTATATGGTACAAAAATATAGATATATTTCTTTTAATATATCAGTAAGGACAACCATTTGCTTCTGTGTTAATGTGAGTGGCATGTGGGGAGCTATGAGTGACATATGGGGGCACTGAATGGCATGTGGAAGTTCTGACTGGCATGAGGAGAGGTCAGAGTGACATGTGAGTGGTCTGCATAATAGGTAAAGGAACACCCCCAGAGTGATGAAAACGGGGCCTGCTGTGAGGCCATGCCCCCTTCCCCATGAGGCCACACCCACATTTCATGAGCACGTGGTCCTTTAAAAGCACTGGGTGATGCCAACCCTAGTGATGCCTCTGCTGCATGGCATCACCTCAGAATCTGAGCTGGACCTGCCCAATTTGGTGCAATAGACAAGATTTAGGCTAGTGAGGTGGGTTGTAATGCCTGCTGGACACCCCGCTGGGGCAATGGTGCCTTAAGTATTCAGCTATATAGCCTATACCCCGGGCCGGCTGTGCTCAGACTAGTGCAATAAAGGGAACAATTGTCCATTTCCTAAAATAGGTCAATAATCTAATAAACAGGAAAAAAACATCCCACAACATAGCTTGTAATATGTCTGAGCTAGCTGTATTGTCTACTATCCACCGCAGAATAAGTACAAGTGAAATTCACATCAGACATGGAGGTTGGGTTGAGGGAAAGTCAGGTAATCGTAATTAGTGTCTATTTTATGATATATTAAACACTATCCTTTGAGTGGATACTCTATGATTGTAACACATCGTACAATGACATTTTCTTTATTTATATACAGGTCCTTCACCAACACCACCTCCTCACGTAAGTGTATAGTAAATACAGTGTTTACTCTCACTATGGCTAGATAGTATGACTGGTACATTTGAAATATAAAAATTTTAATAAAATATTTTTAAACATTGTTGAACTTAAATGTTTTTGTTATTTTTTTTTTTTAAATCTGTCTTGCTTTGTTTTAATTATAAGTAGTGGTTTTATTTTATCCGACACTCCTCATCTGTATATTAGAGATGTGCGATTCGGTTTTCCTGGAAAACCGTACAAACCCGAACTTAGGGTTCTGAGCCGAATCGAGTCGCGGTTCGGAATCATTTTGGGGTCCTGGCTAGGGTCGGCTGTAAGTTCGTAACTCAGAGATAAAAACTGAACGTAATATAATACACATAATAAGATGTATGTTTTGTTTTTTTCTTAGGCATTTATTTTCTGATTTGAATTATATTTAATTTAATTTTATACAGTATAACAATGATTCTAAGTATTCCTTAATGTGGTATGATTATAATAATAATAGGGTCTTGTATAAAATTCTAAACTGGAAACCTGCCTCAATATTTACACCAGGGATGTGAATATGCCACTTGCA